>CM042137.1:15827889-15887889 GCA_023376005.1 Doryteuthis pealeii
AACATACAAATCGTTCAAATATCTTATTTGACAATTCTAGTCTTACTTTTATACATTTTTAAATATATTCAATTTCCATATGGACAGATAATTGATTCTTATTCTAAGCAGCAATTTAAAAAGTTGCATTTTGATCCTATGCATGGCGTCACCCTCTCATTTATGAAGAAGATAGAGACATAAATAAATAAATAAAGAATTAATAGAAAAAGTGACACTCTTCGTTATACAGATAGGTTTTAATTTATTTTAAGTTTTCAGAATTTTCAGTGGAGGGAGTCCCCGTGGTGTAGTGTAAGGGGTGAATATGTTATAAGCATGGGAAATGTATGAACCCTCTAATCCTTCCTGCTATTTGGTTAAATGATATCATTAGTGTTCTTCTACAATGGTCGTTTTGGCATAAAATAACCCACACATTTTGACATGCCATTAAACGAAGAAAATCAAAAAAAAATCAGAAAACACGATATAAAAAATCAGTTAATAAATAATATTATTGTTAGTTCATACATTTTCCAATAAAAAAAGACAAAAACAAAATCACAACACAATAGCAAGATATACGTCAGTGGATTTATTTATTATCGAAGTTGATTTTTATGATTAAAATCTTTACGTAAATATCTTATTATAATAGAGATTGTGTGTTTTTCTGTCTGTAACCGAAACTATATTACCACTCAAGTAGCAATTCCTTTACGTCACATTCTCCATGATTTTATTTTTTATTTAAACCTCAATTATCAATAAAACTCTTATACATTATTAATACTGTTGGCCACATCTGCATACTAATAACATGCGAGTGTATTTATATATACAACAAAATAGCGGTTTACAGAGTGAAAGGGAAGGCTAATTTGCATATTGATATTAAAAATTTGATTTTAATAAATATGCGCTTGGTAGTATTGATTTCTAATTGTTCGATTTATCTTAATGAATATGAGCAAAAATCTCTTCAATAAATCTTAAAGAAATTAACAAGAAGAATTAACCGTAATGTTATATTTATTGGCTATTTTAACTCAATAGTTAAATTAGGAAATTTAGCAATGAAAGATGGGAGTGGTGGAATAGTAAGTTTCAGTTGTTCCAATTTCGATTATACCCCCTCTGTTTCAAAATCTTTTATATCTGCATTCTTATTTAGTTTCATTGGCCTTTCTAAATTTAGCATAATATTTATCACACTTTAAAACTTTAATACTTGCACTCGAGGGTGCATATATTTGCTAGTTCTAATAAATATATCAATTACCAAACAAGGCGAGGGAGAATCCCCGTGACGTTGAGTCTAACGTGCTGGACTGCAACAGCGTAGTGAGTTCGAATTCCGTCGTGCTATTTCGTTCCCTTTCGAACTAATACCCTTGGGAAAGGTATGAATCTCCTCCTCCCCAGTCTATGGGTTAAATATTACAACTACCGCGTTTTTCTTTCAAGAAAAGCTTTGGCATTAAGGAACACATGCAGGTTGCTATACCATTAAACAAAGAAACCAAACGAAAACATAGTGTATGTAATGGTCTTTAAGTTAACTAGCAATATAAAAAACGCCCCCGGGCGATGTAAAAATAGATTTTTGAAACATATTGCCTGAGGGGTGGAAGTTAAAAATTCAATGCCAGCAAGTTTTTACCCTAAATAAGTAAAATCATCAAATTCATTAAAGGATTAAAAAATAAAACAATTTGAAATGTAAACTTTAAATATGTATTAAAATAAAACAAACTATATATATAGATATATAATACCAGTCATGTATTTATTAAAACTTGTTTAAAAAAACAAACAATGAGGACTGTCTAATGTTGCATGTTCAAATTTTGAGTGTATTTATTCTATGCTATGACGATTTTAGGTAATGTGACGTAAGCAGTGATGTAGTTTTTGTTACAGACAAAAACCGGAAGCGAATCTCCATTATTAATAGATGTGTTTCATTACATCTAAAAATAGAATGAACTTGTCCAAGATAAAGAGCCAAGTATATCAGCATTGCCCAAAGTAAATTCTCTCTATTTTGTCGCCATGATCATGTGGGTTGATATTTCCCTGCTACTCCTATCGCCGGGCAAAGTTTTACGACGATAACTAAGTTTTATTCTCAAAGGAAATTCAAAACTGATATACATCTACCCATTAAAAAAAAGGAAAGAATACTAAAACATTTATGTACACTGTACACATAAAAAATGACCCACACGGACGTTGTGCACTTACAAAATGAATACAGACACGAAAAGATATTTGTAAATTATTGCCTATTACCAACTATAAAACATAAAAAACAACGTCTATTCAAGTTAACTGGCTGTTGTTGGTTTTCTGTTTGTGTATTTTATTCATAGCTGATTTCAGGATTAAACTTTTATCACAGTTGCCCGGATGGACTCCTCTGCTAAAATGTTAAGCTACATTTTGTTACAGTAACTGGTTGGAGTAATTCTCGCTACCTTCGTACTAAGTTGGTATTTGCCCAACACATTCACAATAGGTAGGATGTGGCACAAGGTCACAAGTCTGGAGCATTCAGTAGGCTTACCGGGTATGACAATAAACTGCATTTGATGGTGAGGCTCCAGTTATGGATATCTGGGGAATGTGGAGTAACACTCCATTGCCATCATTCCCAGGTGCACTCTAATGGTACCTAATAGGATCCCATCAATGTGTCAAATACATTGGTTTCAGAATTATTCATATTCGATACCGCCCTGTCGGCTGGGGCGTTAGAATGCACCAACTGCACCTCTGCAGAGGGGTAAGTCTCCCCAAATTGGTCTACCTGTTGGCCGTGGGTGGCGACCCGTGATGCTTAAAGATGGAGTCCAGGTGGATGAGCAGTCAATGACATGCAACACTCCACTTAGACCCTTTCTTGGGCTAGACTGGCGGTCGGAGAGGCCCCCTCCGATCAATCGGCAGGTCATTTCAAGCCTAACACTATATGATTTTCCCAACCCTATTGTCCTTATGGCAAGCCCAACCCCTTTTTATCATATGGGTTCTAGAGGGTGGTGACTGAGGGTACATGTCCTGGGAATGACGTTACTCTATCTGATGGTGAGGTTTACAGTTTTGGAGGTTTTGGGGAATGTGGGCACCCCCTTCATCACCATTGCTCCCTGGTTCACCCTGACGCGGAGTGGTAGTACCTGTTAGGGTCCCATCTATGGGTTAAATAGAAAAACATGAGTTAATAAACAAAATTTGATTTTCCATTAAGAATTGATTTATTTCAAAAACTTTATCGGTATTAAATGACCCACTGAGGTTGATATGCCGTAAAACCAAACCAAACCATACCAAACGAAAGTCATATTTGATAGAAAACCTTCCTGCCATATAACTGTAAACCATTTGAACTAAGAATAGTTACTTGAACTAAACATATAAACAAACACAACTGTATGCAAAAAAATCACTATAATCAAATAGAAATAATTCACTATCATCAAATAGAAATAATTCATTTAAAACATATAATGATATTTATATTAGATATGAATACTTGAAACCATACAACTGTGTGTAAATTATTTAGATTAAATGGAAATACTTGATGCAATATGATATACGTAATTCTCTAACCTTTTGGCATAAAATAACTCCGGATTGGTTGATATGCCTTTTAAATCAATCAATCAATCAATCGGACAAGTCAACATTACCAGTTATAAACAATGTTGTTTTTGTTACATCTTTGCAGTGTTTTGATATTAAAGTATCTAAAACTATGATGTCTTACCTTTGGGGACAATTAAGATATATATTTACCCATCACATTCCCTACGGGTTGAATATGACACAAGATCGCAAGTATGGACTGTCTTGTGTATTTCGAACTCGCTATTCAGTAGTAATGGATCAGTGAGACTAACTTGCTTTCGTAAAATGTATATATGTTTGGGGGTATAATCTCTAGTTCTTTCTTCGTAGGGAATTTCAATGAAACAAAATAAAACTTGCTTTCTATTTTGTATGATTTAGAATTAAGAAAACAAGTTCTACCTTCACTGTTAATTAATTCATACAGAAATACATTAACATATCTTATTTCTATAAAATGTATAAATCGAATATATGTAACAATATTCATATTTTTTTATGAAATATGATAATAGTTTATTTTCGGAGAAAATTTGTTCTCGTCTTAAAAGTTAATCAATATAAAGAGCCTGATATATATTCGTTGCAGAGCGATCCACTAAGAATAGATAAGTAAATAAAAATAGAGAGCGAATTAGAAATTTCGACATTGAATTAATTCTATTTCGTCCCATCATTACAAATGCATCATATAAAAGAGGGTGAATGAGTAAATAACTAAATTGAATATTTTTATTTCTGAGATTCAAATTTACTCGTAATGAGAACGATTACATAAAAAAAAAAAAAATACGAAGGTAATTCGAAAGGTAAGGTTTCAAAATATTTAGAAAATCACAAAACATTTCTCTGAATGTTTGAGATGAGGCTGGGATGATTAGTATTATCTGCGTTATTGGACTATTGTCCTTATCTTCATTGCTATTTGTACAACGTTTCGGCCGATATACCCTCCAGCCTTCTTCAGGTATTTCTTGTCGGACCCGGGAACCTTCTCGGACTCGGGAACCTTCTTTTCGAACTCGGGAACTTTCTTGTCGTAATCGGGAGCCATCATGGAACTTTGAACCTAACCCTTTATTTAGTTCACGGGGGTATCCTGTTCTCATTCCGCTAACCATAGCTGGGGTAGTAGTTGTGTTAATTATTTTTCTATGTTACTGCCTCTACTCAGGATTGAACCCGGAATCCAGAGATAACTGTGACTTAGAACTGTTTTAACCTAACTTCCTTATCCACTAGGCCATGTGTCCGACAAATACCTGAAAAAGGCCGGAGGGCATATCGGCCGAAACGTTGTACAAATAACAATGAAGATGGAGACAATAGTCCGAATAACGCAGATAATACAAAAACGTTTATTGTTAATTTTCAATGGTGCTTTTATCATTTTAAAGTTTGAACACGTATCTATTTTTCTACATAATCACCATTTTAGTTGATGCAATTTCATATTCCCCGTGGCAGTTTTTGTTTGCCCGCATAATACCAGCTCGCAACAGTGTCATTAAGGAAGCGTTAAGCCTCATCGTTGTTGCACCACACGAGGACGTTTTTGATATCCATGCACGACTCGCCATACACTTCCGTTGATTGACAATGGATTTCAATCGAGTTAATGCCTTTTGCGCTAAAAAATAAATAACTGCACGAAATTCCTACTTGGCGATATCGACAATCAAAAACGACTGCCAAGACTGAGAGTGGTAGTGAGGTGCATGCAGGGACAGGCACAGGTGCATGCACAAAAAAAAACAAGTGCTGCCAATAGCCGTACAAAAAGTGTGTCCCGAGCACATTGGAGACTTTACTTTTGGGATTACTCTCGTATTCATTATTAGATTAATACCTGATTAAATGTATTTCCGTCAAAAATAGTTCCCTAGGGAAGCCACACGCCAACAAAGACGTTGTTAACACCCCGGAAAAGTCTTAAGATAAAGTCATGAAATCTTGCAGTTCCAGATGGCAACCAAGAACGTGGGTTTTGATATTTGGGAACAGGAAATAATCACAAGGATTCGTATCAAAGAAATAATGTGGCTTTGGCACCCCAGGAATATATATATATATATATATATATATATATATATATATATATATACTGTCTCTATATGCATGCATATATATATGTTATGAAATAATGTAGGTACATATTGTATATGTATATACATATGTATGCATATATATGCATATATTTATGTATATTTTGGTCTTTACGTTCACACACACACACACCACACACACACACACACATATATATATATATATAATTATATAATATATAATATAATAAACATATAAATAGACCAAAATTTTCAAACAGAGTATACTTAGGAAGTAATGGGGCTGATCTTTTTCCGGTTGCCAAGCTCGTAAAAGCGAAAATATAACTTTTAACACTATAGTCCAAAATGGTTTTATTTGCATTTTAATATGAGATATGAATGTTATTTTTCAATTACCATCCTGTTTTGCATAAAAATCTCATTTATGATTTGAATGGATGTTAACTTTATATATCATCAAAAATTGATGAAAATTATGCCATTCAGTTTGTAACTCGTAGGCGGGTAGATTTGATAGATATAAACAGTTATATATTTCAGACCACTTACTCTTAGAAACACGGGGGCTTCTTTTTCTGTCGCTACTTAGAAATAAATAACCGCCCTGTCGCCTGGGGCTGTAGAATATGCCATCCACACTTCTGTAGAGGGGTAACACCCCAAGAGACCGCCTGTTGGCCATGGGTGGCGACCCGTGATGATTGAGCAATCCATGACACCTGATCCTCACTTAGGCTAGACGGGCGACCGGAGAGGGCCACCTCCGATCAGTTGGCCGGCCACGTTCAGTCTTACCACCTATACGATTATCCCAATCGGATTACCTTTATACAAATTTCAAATCTATTTTATCAAATTTTCTAGAAGGCAGTAGCTGAGGGTCTTAGTGTCCGGGTTATGAAGTTAAACTGCATCTAGTAATGAAGTTACAATAATGGAGCTCTTATAAGAGTGGAACATCCCTTCTTCACCATTACTCCCAGGTTCACTCTGACCCCGTGGGCTAGTAGCTGTTGGTTTTGCTAAAAATTGTGTTTTAAAAAATTCAGTTAAAAAATAATGTGGCTAATAAATCAAAACGTCTTCGGCATAAAATAACCCAAGGATTGACAGGACGTAAATCCAACCAACCAACCAACCAACCAACCAATGCTTGATAACAGGATTGTGGTGGCTGAGCGGTCTGTGACCAGGGTACTAAGTGGTCCCTTGACATGTAACACACCATTTCAGTCGTTACTTGAGCTCGAAGATGTACCATCCGATCAATCGGCTGGACATATCAAGTTCAATAAACTATAATTGTTCTGATCGTATTCTTCAAATTGCTCTCTTGACAAACGCCCATACTTTTTATCATGTCGGTGCTAGAAGGCAGTGACTGAGGGTCAACCACCAGATTTTATCAATACACATGTATTTAATGAAAACTCTTTCTAATAATTTATCAATTAAATAAAAAAAACACACCGACACAGACAGACAGACAGACAGACACACACAGACACACACACGCGCGCATATATATATATATATATATATATATATATATATATATATATGTATATATATATAATATATATATATATGTATATATATATTGAGATTAAATAACCCACAATGTTTGATATACCGTTTAACACCAACCAACAAAGAAATACATACATTTGGGTGCACTGAATTCCAGCAAGTGAATGCCTATTTTTACATCACAATTGCCTAGCAATACAGCTAATGAATATATCAAATAATAAATTACAACATTCCGTATTTTCAGTGAATTTTTAGTCACGGGACTAGTGTGGAGATAGTAGAACAAGGGTCTCAGATGTCTCAGATTTAAAAGTAACATGTTATTACAAAGGATATTTTTCTTATCCTTTTTTGTTTAATAGCATATACAACTTCGTAAGTTATTTAATACAAAAGCCAACCTTATAGAAGAACAGCAGCGGTACTATTTAACACAGGGGTATTAGTCCGAAAGGGAACAGAATCACGTGATTTAGTCAGTAGAGTGCTCGGTTTGGGAACCTCAAGGTTCCTGGTCCGATACCGGCCCTCGACAACTCAGCGTATGTGTAGCACAAGCATCTGTGCGGTAAAGTGAGGATATAATAGTAGGCGTGGTGCTCCGTCACAGACGCTAAAGACAATATCCTTGGTCTAGTGCTAGTGTAAAGGGGATAGACTCCCTCGCTGTCTGATGGATACCAACTTTAGGCCCCACCGACGACTTACTTGTATTCGAACTTATTACGATATCACAGTCTCGCATGTTATCCACTACGACACATCATCTTTGTTAACTCTTTATCCGCGGCTATACCAAATTTTCTTGGTGTTTTTACATATATGATGGGGTATTTCAAAGTTCCCTATCTATTCAGCACCGAACTTGTTCTGTTCAAATAAAGTCCAATTATTATTGTAGTCTGAGTCCAGGTCCATTATAATGAACTGACCATCAGCTTTTGTTCTGAGCTAGGGAGAGCGGCTGTGAGCGGATTAAACAGGCAAAGAGTTAATAACGATGGTTATAAAATTAGGGCAACGTCAGCTTTTTTTAGTATCGGTCGAAATCTATTTTCATAATATAACCGGAAATCAAAATTTGTGAACATTATTTTAGCGAGTTATGAAATTTTCAGCTAATACGCAGAACTGATGATAATTGACCTATTTCCATTTTAATATCTATACGGGAATAAAAGCTATATCGATTTTTATTTATTAATAGCGGTCGTTTCATTGCATTTATATTTATTTATATAGGTTTCTATTAGGCTATATATATATAATATATATATATATATAATATATATATATATTATATATGTTGTGTGTGTGTGTGTGTGTGTGTGTGTGTGTGTGTGTGTGAAATATATATATATATATATGAATTTGAAATAATACTGCGCTATCTACAAACATTTTAATATATTTTTAAACATCCTCATATAGATTTTTCGGTGAAGATTTATCTATGGAAGGTGTAGACTATATCAAAACAACAAAAAAGATTTGACCTTTGGTCTACCATATGCTAAAAACACAATACCATAAAAATATTCTCTCTCTTTCTCTCTCTCTCTCACCCTCACCCTCACCCCTCTCTCTCTCTCTCTCTCTATATATTATATATATATATATAATATATATACTAGCAAATATATGCACCCTCCGGGTGCAGTATTTAAGTTTTAATGTAATAAAATATTGTATTAAATTAGAAAGGCTAATGAAACTAAAAAGAATACAGAAAAAAATTTGAAACAGAGAGAGTATAATAAAAGATTTGAAACAGAGGGAGTATAATCGAAAATAGAACAACTGAAACTTACTCTTCCATCACTCTCGCTTTCATTGTTATTTTTTGTAATATAAGTATTTAGTTAAAAGAGGAAGTAAAGAATAAAATGACATTTATTTTTTCTTGTTAATGGATTTTCTTTAAGATTCATTGAAGAGATTTTTGCTTATATTCATTAAAATAAAACCAAACAGTTAGAAAATCAATAATACTAAGCACATATTTATTAAATTCGATTTTTTTATATCAATATGCAAATTAGCCTTCCCCTTCACACTGTAAACCGCTATTTTGTTATATATATAATAATTGTATGTTGTTAGAAGGTAGATATGGTTAACAGTATTTAATAATGCAATACAATTTTTATCAATAATAGAGGTTAAAATAAAAATAAAAATCATTGAGAATGTGATTTCAATAACTAAGGGAATTGTAACTTGAATAGTGATATAGTTTCGGCTACAGACAAAAAAAGCACACAATCTCCATTATAATAAGATATTATATATATACATATATATATATTATATATATGTATCTATCTATATTACTGCCCTATCGGCGAGGGTTAGAAAATGTTGACTGTATCTTCTTTAGAGCGGTAAGACCTCCCACCCAAAAAAAGGAAGTTGTGCTAGATATGACACTAAACTGCATCTGTTATTGAGCCCATTTCCCAGAGATGGTAAATGATGGAATACCCCTTTCTTGCCAGTGATCCGAGGTCCATTCTGAACCGGAGTGCTTCTATCTCTTCGGCTCCCATCTATGTGTTGCATTAGAGAAGGCCGTGTACAGACCCCTAAGAAATTGAGAAACAACTACACAAAAATGTAAATATGAATATTGAGTAAACGCAATATTCTACCGCTAGGCATAAAATAACCCGTTACTATCATTCAATAAATTATTCAGTCAATCTATATAAAAACATTCATCCAAATACAAAGAATAGTCATACCTTGTCTTGCGAGTTCGCTGACTTTTCTGAGTTACGAGCTGTCACTCGGTCGATTTTTAGCTTTGTGTTGAGAGATACAATTTGAGGAGAGTGCGATTTTCAGATTCGATTATGTTATTAAAAATACTAGCAATAGAAAACACCCTCCGGACGTTGTAAAAATTAATTTTTGAAAAACATTGCCTGAGAGGGTGGGAGTTAAAAATTCCATGTCAGAGGGTGTGTATCATAAGTAAGACAAATCCTCATATTTATTAAAGGAGTAAAAAAAATAAAAAAATAAAACAATTTGAAATGAAAACTGAGCCCCGTCCCTCTCAAATAAAATGTTGCATGCATGTAATAATCAAACAATTATTTTGAATATTTTCCACAAATTTTCCACAAAATCGTAGGTATTTATTTATTTGTAAACTTTTTAGTTAACTTCTTGTTACCGTAAAAAAAAGGACGAGAGTAAAAAACAATTTTAAAAATTGCTTACTCAAATTTTGGGTGTATATAGCAGAAAAAATATTGTGATATAGACTGTGAGGTAGAGCTATGGCGTAGTTTTTGTTACAGACAGAAATACAGACAATCTCCATTATTAATAGATTAGTGTTTCTAAATTTATTACGCCAAAGAAAGATATTCTTTATAAAAGAATAAATAAACATTAAAACATTTTACGGCACATGATTCATTAAATTCTATTTTATTATTGTTTTATAAAAGCCAGTGCTATTTTTCTTATTAAAGAAAAACGAAACAAGAAATTAGGGAGATTTGGGGAGGGGGCTGAAACGGATTAATGATATTTCAGTTTATTTCAATGTGGAAAATTGATTTGATATACGAGAAAATTGAGCGAAGAGTGGAACGAATTAAACGCGTTAGACATGGTACAACTGTATGTATGAAACGTCTGCAGACATCTTAAATATATTGAGATTTGGTATGAAATTAATTAAAAGCAAACTTTTGTGTATGAAACTTTCAATGTAGATTTCACTTCATAAAACACGTCATAGTTCTGAAAGATTCCCGCCTTTGTCTCTCACCAGAATTTCAAGTGAGTAAATCTTGAATTCCACATTGTGTTAAGACCGAATTACAATGGTTTATCTTTCTTAATACGATGGCATCAGATTTGAATGATACATTACAAAGAACGTTCTGATATAACGACAATTAAAACTTATAAAAGAAAAAGACAAAAACAAAAATAGAAACAAAACATAAAATCAAGACACCAAGTTAGCGAGTAGGCAAAAAGAGGTGAGAAGATATTTGCATTAAAGATGGCGCACTTGAGACGGGCTGCCAGCAAGGAATTGACAGCTGGAAAGGCTTTTCGACGACATCTGATCTCATTCGCGTAAAAATAATTTTGGGAAACAGAGCAAAAAGCTGCCGGGCGTGACGTATTGGCATTCTCAGTAATGAAACTCTTAACTTGTAACCCGAGGAGATCAAGTCAAAGACATTTGGAAAGAGAGAGAGAGAGAGAGAGAGAGAGAGAGAGAGAGAGAGAGAGAGAGAGAGAGAGAGAGATGAGGGGAGCGGGAAAGATTAGTGGAGACCTTTTTGTAAATTCGATGGCTTTTTAGTTGTTTTCTTTTGTTTTCTTTTTTAGAAAAGTTGACGTCCTTCATCTAGGGGAGACGCCCCAAGTTTCCTGTTCCTATCACTTGGAGTCAAAAGGAGCTGTTAAAATGAAAACAATTATTTGAGTCAATTTAAAAAAAAAGAATCTCCCTTTGTGATTTAAGACTAACATATATGGTAAATCCGGCTGGAGAATTTTTTTTCCAATTCTGTTTTAAATTCGGACTGAATAAAGTTTTAAGTAGAATTACAAGTCGTGTTGGATGAGTCAAATAATTCACGTCTACGAATATTGTGAAAAATATTTAAAACAAGAACGAGCAAACATGAATAGCATGTTCGTCATCATCTGCGAGAGACGCCTGTGCTGACTTGGTCACGTCAGGAGGATGGATAAAGGCCGCATCCCCAAAGACCTACGGTATAGCGAATTAATCGAAGCCATCAGACAGGTATGGAGACCACCTCTGCGCTTTAAAGATGTCTGCAAAAAGGGCATGCAGACTTGCCACATCAACACCAACACATAGCAGAGCTATAGATAGGAAGACCGCCTTGTGCCTTCCTATCTATATCTCTGCTGATGAGGCCTAATAGGCCGAAATGTACATACAGAGATTGATTTTTCTCGATTTGTTTAGCCTTACATTTGAATAGGTATGCCCGCCTAATTAATTAATTATTAATTAACTAATTTTCAAAATTAGGTACGACTTCAATTAAGCACATATTCTCCCCAAAATTGTCGGCTGAAAAAAGCCATATCAAAACACATCGTTTGTGTATTTACTTCTCATATATATATATATATATATATATATATATATATATATTATATATATATATATATATATATATATATCACACATATGCCCACACATTCACAACCAGCACACACACACATATATATATATATATATATATATATATATATATATGAAGAAAATATTTTCAAAAATATAACAAACACAGTTATGTTCAGAGGAAACAATTTTATGTGTCTATTATTATTCAAGTATTTCGGTATTAAACCATCATCAGGACACTGTTACATAAATTTTTGTGAGGGAGGAAAATGAAAAATGTTAAGTGTATACTGAATGTGTGAATGTAATGTTATTAACCGTTAATTTTTATACGTGCGTTTGTTTACGAAAGCTAATAATTTCATGTGAAAAAATGGAAAATGAAGATCATAGGATGACGCATGCATGAACGTGAATAGGCCGAGACGAAATGCTAAAAAGATATGACGTATTTCATATGGATATTAATGTCTAGAAAAAAAGTTATGTAACAGTGTCCTGATGATTGTTTAATACCGAAATACTTAAGTTTTGACACATAAAATAGGGTCCTCTGATCATAACATCCTGTGTTTATTATATTTTTGAAAATATTTTCTTCATATATTGTCGGATTAATTTCCTCATCATTTTTCCATACATATATATATATATATATATATATATATATATATATATATATATATATATATAATATTTAATTTGTTGAGTTTTTAAAGATAAATGTTTATTATAGACAGCTATCCAGGTTTCTTTAAAAACTCAACAAATTAAATAAATATTAGCTCTCACAATTTGTGATTGAGCACTGTATTTTCTTTGTTTCATCACAAAAAAATTGTTTATTATATATATATATATATATATATATATATATATATATAGGTTTTTACTCATATTCAATGGTTACTTCAGAATATCTATGAAAAACTCTTACTCTTATATGATATTAATATATTCTATTTTTATGAAAACTTATGTTTTTAGGAAATCCCTGTTACTGAAAGATATTCACGTATTTCATTTGTGATTTTTAATTTATTAAATTCCATTCTTGTTGTAAAGGAAACGGACACTTAATACTGTTAAAAACATTGCACGTATTACCATAACAATGGAATTATCCTGAGCAAGGAAAATGTCTTATGAAAATATCCACGAATATATTTGAATATTTTATAAGATTTCTTTTGGAAATAAAAACAGCAAAAGGTAGGCAGGTTTATGTAATGTAATGTAAAATATTTTAAACAGCATTAGCAAATGGATTTTGTTTGGTTTGTATAACATGCTATATTTTTATTCTTTAACTTCATCCTTTTTATTAAGTCATGGGAACATGAAATTCTACTTATAGCACGTCATCATGTAGTGACATAGAAGGCAAGTAACAGAAACCGAATACAGACGAGTAATTACACTTTCACAGAAACACATAGACAAAAACACACACGCTTATACACACATGCACACACACACACCAAAAATATACATATTTACCTCTCTCTCCCTCTTTCTCTATCTCTCTCTCTCTCTCTCTCTCTCTCTCTATATATATATATATATATATATATATATATATATATATGTGTGTGTGTGTGTGTGTGTGTGTGTGTGTTCTGTTCTCATCCACAGAAAGCGATGTTAATACACGAATAGGAAAGGCATGAGCGGCCACAAACAGACTATCAGTAATATGGAGATCTGATCTCACTGACAAACTAAAACAACAATTCTTCCAGGCTGTGGTTATATCAGTGCTGTTGTATGGCTGCACCACCAGGACCCTAACAAAGCGCCCCGAGAATAAGCTAGATGGTACCTGTACAAGAATGCTGCGAGCAGTCCTGAACAAGTCATGGAAGCAGCACCCCACAAAGAAGAAACTATATGGTCACCTGTCCCCCATCTCACAAACCATCCGGGTGAGACGGACTAGACATGCAGGACACTGCTGGAGAAGCGGGGATGAGCTCATAAGCGACATTCTCCTGTGGAAACCAACACATGGACAACAACGTAGGACGCCAGCTAAGGACGCCCGCTAAGGACCTACATTGACCAACTATGCCAGGACTCGGGATGCTGCATAGAGGACCTCCCTGTGGCCATTAGTAATAGGAAAGGTTGGCGAAAGATTGTCAGGGATATCCGTGCTGCGCGCGCGACATGATGATGATGATGATATATATGTATGTTTACACGTATGTTACACACACACACACACACACACACACACACATATATATATACATATATATATAGAGATGTGAGGTATCCGAAACTTTGTAGTAAGGGATGATTCTATATGTGATTTCTAAGACACACTGTATTATTATTGTATGATCCAGTATGTATGAATACAGTGAATCTTTAAATCACTACAGAGAGCTCAATGCATAATAATCTTTTTAGATTATATACAGAGCAATATTATGGAATAACGGTGTTATGTTTTTCCTTCCTTTCAAAGATATATATATATATATATATATATATGTGTGTGTGTGTGTGTGTGTGTGTGTGTGTGTAGGTATGTTACATATATATGTATGTATTAACACGTATGGTAGCAATTTCAAATAATGTAATATAACTATAATGATAATATTTAACTTTATATACAGTTAATTCTTAAAAATGTCACACCCTCTTAATATTTCAGTTAGTCTAGGGCTGTTGATAAAGGAAAAATAACACTTTATAGTTTAAATATTTTATTTTATTCTATTTCATCTATTTAAATTCAAAAATACCCATAAAATATAGTTTTCTTAAATTATTCATCATTCATCTTTCTAATATATAATTGAAGATAGTTTTTTTTATTTATTTACTTATTTATTTAATTAATTTATTTTATTTTACAACTGCAAAAAGTTATCCAAAATCTTCAAGTTGGCTGTTTTTATCTTAAATTCAAAAAGTATACATTGTTGTAATTTCACCCCCCATCTCTCTCTCTCTTATACACATACACACAAACGCACCCCCTACACGCACCCCCTACACACACTTTATATGTATGTATCTATCAGATATACGGACTAATAATGTGCTTGTTCAAATACATATGACCATCAGTTCCTATAGACTTTATGATTTTGAGCTTTCTTCTCTTTATAGCTCAACATGCTCAGCTGGAGAAGCATCTCTCTTTCCCCTTCACTCACTCTCTCTCTCTCGCTCTCTCTCTCTTACACACATACACACAAACGCACACGTACGCACACACACACACACGGGCACACACACACACACACACTTTATATATATGTATCTATCAGATGTACGGACTAATAATGTGCTTGTTCAAATAC
The DNA here is from genome assembly GCA_023376005.1 of Doryteuthis pealeii. Taxonomy (NCBI): domain Eukaryota; kingdom Metazoa; phylum Mollusca; class Cephalopoda; order Myopsida; family Loliginidae; genus Doryteuthis; species Doryteuthis pealeii. Next base: position 15,843,570 of record CM042137.1, read on the forward strand.
ATATGAACACCATTTCCTATAACCTTTCTGAACATTATTCTATAAAATGTCCAGTATTTGAATAAGATAAAAATTTACGAAAGAAATTTTGATGAATTATGAGAAGAGGGGGATTAATATTAACTTACACGGCAAACATTTTGCGATTAATTTCTGTTGAGTTTTATATGTTGCAGCATCAACAGATATCGATAGCTAGGATTGACTGATTGGTTTTAATGGCATGTCAACTGGTCTAGGGTTAGTTTATGCCTACCGGTTGGGGAATTGCGTTTATTGTACATTTATATTTGCATTTTTGCGTAGTTGTTTCTTAGGAATTTTTGTTTATTCACAGTCAACCAGATAACCCGTATAAGCAACCCTAACATATACTACCTCTCAGGATAGGAGTAAACTAGGGAGTAATGGCTATAAATGGGTACTCCAAACTTATCAGTTACAGAACTGGGGCCTTACTATTCAGATAATGCTTAGTGTCATACCCAGTCAGTGTATTATCAGCCCTACCGACAGGATGGGTTAATAGCTAGCTAGCTAGCTATGTAATTATATCTATGTAAGTAATTAATTTTAAATTACCTCAATTCAATTATATAAATCTATTATACAGATCTAAATTTTCAAATTTATTATATACATTTAATTTCACTACAATAACTCAATTACTCTCACCTCTTTCGTAATCTAGGAAAATATTTCATTAACAAGGAGAGCATTCTCTTTAGAAACATTTAGCAATCAAGAAGAACGCACATTTTCCAATTTCAAATCACATTCTTGTAAAACTGAAACACTGATGTACATTTATCTTCGTATTACTCGTTTGAACAGAAACCAAAACCAACTCATTGATATTTATTACCCGGAAGAAGATTAGAGACACATAATAAATACATATTTATTTCAAATATATTTTAGTAGTGGGATCCATTAATCAAAACGCGCAATGTCGGAACATCTTACCAAATATCAATAAATCATTTTTAATTTTCTTATTTTTCCCTCTTACTCATTTTTTAACATATCTATCAAAATATGTGTTTGTATATATATATATATATATATATATATATATATATATATATATATATTGTCCCAAATTCGTATATATAATGTCCCTAATTCATATATATATATATATATATATATATATATGTTATATATATATATATATATATATATATATATATATATATATATATATATATATATATATATATATATAAAATTCGTATATATAATGTCCCTAATTCATATATATATATATATATATATATATATGAATGAAAACACACACAATCTATAAAAATATCGGACATATTCTGCCAAAATAATAACTCAATGCCTGAAGAAGACAACAGATCAGAAACACGTGTCGCATATGTAAGATAAAAAATAATTTTTTTTTTTTTTCTGAGAACATAATACATTTTGCGGACCTTCTTCTTTTTTATAAAATATTAAATTTTCTCCCGTTGGAACCAGAACAACATTATATATATATATATATATATATATATATATATATATCTTATCATAATGGAGATTGTGTGTTTTTATGTCTGTAACCGAAACTATATTACTAATCGAGTCACAATTAACATAGTTATTTACATCACATTCTCCATGATTTTATTTATATTTAAACCTCAATTATTAATAAAATTGCTTCACCTTTTTATTAGTGTTGTTCATATCTACATACAAATAACATGCAATTGTATTTATATATACAAAAAATAGCGGTTTGCAGTGTGAATTGGAAGGCTAATTTGCATATTGATATTAAAAAATGTGATTTTATTAAATGTGTGCTTAATATTATTGATTTCTAATTGTTTGGTTTTATTTTAATGAATATAAACAAAAATCTCTTCAATGAATCTTAAATGAAATCCATTAACAAGAAAAAATAACTGTCATTTTATTCTTTATTTCCTAATTCAACTAAATTGTTAAATACGTAAAATTCAGCAATGAAAGACGGGCGTGATGGAAGAGTAAGTTTCATTTCTATTTTTCTATTATACCCCCACTCTATTACATATCTTTTTATCTGCCTTCTTATTAGACTTTCTAATTTAATACGATATTTCATTACATTAAAACCTAAATACTTGCACCCGGAGGGTGCATATATTTGCTAGTATATATATATATATATATATATATATATATATATATATATATGAATTAGGGACAATTTGTCAAAGAAGTTTGATCAAGCGAATTGTGTTGTCCCTTAAGGGAAGTTAATGAATAAAGCTACCCGCTTGAGTTGTTGCATTGACATCGATAAGATTTGACGAATTGTCACCAGTTTAAATAAACATTGATATAAATGTAAGCTTTATTTTATCATTACAGTATAGAATTACATGATCACCTCACTGATAACTAAAAACAAGTCCTCAATACTCATTGGGTAGAGCAATATGCATTCAATATGAAATGTTAAACCAATTCCCTTAACCCGTAGACAGTAAAATGAATGGAACGAATCTCCCTCTTTCTCACCCTTTATATATATATTATATATATATATATATATATATATATATATATTATATATATATATATATATATAACAATCAAATCTAAGAGTTGAAACGTTTCGTCCGAATTCATACGGACAACATCGGTCAAAATCATTTCGTTTCATTTTCAAGTAAAAGCTTTTCTGGGTGGAGCTTCATAACATTGCTTAGTAATACTGCTCTAATAATGGAGTTTACATGAGGTTAGCTCAGTCGGTAGAGCGTTCGGCTAGAAACCACAAGGTTCCTAGTTCGATACCAGCCTTCGCCAACTCAGCGTATGAGTAGCACAGGGATCTGTGCGATAAAGTAAGGAGCTGATGGTAGGTGTGGCGCACCATGTCAGACGCCAAATAATCTCCTTGGTCTAGCGTTATTGAAAAGGGGATAGACTCCCTCGCTGATTGGCTGATACCGACTTTAGGCTACCCCGACGACTTTACTTTTACTTTTACTTTTACATGAGGTATTAGGATAATTCATTTTAGGTTATATCTATATATGTATGTATGTATGTATCTATATCTATCGATCTATCTATCTATCTCTCTCTCTCTCTCTCTATATATATATATATATATAATATAATATATATATATATATAAGAGTACGTAAATAAACAATGTGTTTATTTGATATGGCTTTTAGCCGACAAATTTTGGAGGATATGTGCATACCTAATTTTGATGAGACCTAATAGGTCGAAATATACATTCAGGGATTGACATTTTCTCGATTTGTTTAGCCTTACATTTGAACATATATGCCCGCCTAAATTCATTAATTATTAACTAATTAATTTTCAAAATAATGTATGACTTCAATTAAGCACATATCCTCCAAATATATATATACATTTTCTTCATATTTCCATACTTACATACTCACTCTCACACACCTATATATATATATATATATATATATATATATATCTTATTATAATGGAGATTGTGTGTTTTTCTGTCTGTAACCGAAACTATATTACTACTCAAGTCACAATTCCCTTAGTTATTTACATTCTCCATGATTCTATTTCTATTTAAACCTCAATTAATAATAAAACTGTTTGACATTATTAATACTGTTGGCCTTACCTAAATACTAATAACATGCAATTGTATTTATATATACAACAAAATACCAGTTTTCAGTGTAAACGTAAAGCTAATTTGCATATTGATATTAAAAAAACTGATTTTAATAAAAAATGTGCTTGGTATTATTGATTTCTAATTGTTTGGTTTTTCTTAATGAATATGAGTAAAAATCTCTTCAATAAATCCTAAAAAAAATTCATTAACAAGAAGAAATAATTGTAATTTATTTCTTTACTTCCTATTTTAACTAAATTATTAAATTAGGAAAATTTAGCATTGAAAAACGGAAGTGATGAAAGAGTAAGTTTCAGTTGTTCTATTTTCCGATTATACCCCCTCCGTTTAAAATCTTTTTATCTGAATTCTTAATTAGTTTCATTAACCTTTCTGGTTTAATCTAATATTTTATTACATTTAAACTTAAATACTTGCACCCGGAGGGTGCATATATTTATATATATATATATATATATATATATATGTCTATTTATTCATCTATCTATCTATCTATCTATCTATCTTTCTATCTATGTCTATGTATACATACATTAATACAGGTATGTGTGCATATGCGTGTATGTTTGTGTGCATAATGTGTTATGTGAATATAGGAAGTGAGAGCATAAATAATAACATTAGGAACTGTGTATTTTACGAACATGTCAAGTGTGGTGGATATGAAATACAACACTGTAAATATGAATGCCAGATTGTAGACATAAATTCCAGCTCCTACCGGAATAATTTCGGAAAGTGACGTCATGATCGGAAAGGCTAGACAGCCAAACTTTTTTATAATCATAATTTTACTTGCAAAGAAAATCTTCTCGTTCGCATTGAAAACCTCTTCATGATCATTTTTCGATCTCGTTTTTATCGTAAATCCTTAAATTAAAAAAAAACGAAAAAAAGGAAAAGAAAAAAAATGTAACGATTAGAAACATCTGAGATCGGTTTACAAATCAAAACATTTAGATTTGAATTGTTAAACCTTCTTAAGATCTTACCCGGCATTACATGGACACTAATCGATGTATCACAAAACTGCGTTTACCCATATCGTCACCTTAACAAAGAAATATTTTGTATTGGTTGATATATATTCAATGAGGAAAATGCAGGTGTTTATACCTAGAAATCTGTTGCTGATTTGAGCTGCTTATAAGCCGATCGCTTCTGATGTTCTTTAAAAGACAGCTGTTGGATTATTAAGAAACAGACAATGAAATTATCTCTTAAGAATTACGTTTGTTCTTTTAGTATTTAAATGGCAAACAGTTTTGTTTCCAGACGCAGCTTTAAAGCAAAGAAAGAGCATAAAAACAAAACAAAAAAAACTGTAAATACAAACTTGGCTCTTTTTGTAACAAAGATTTTATATAATCCCTGCAAGAGTTTATTTACAACTACCTGTTTATATATCCTGTGATATAACAAGTAGGATTTATTAAACAACTACATCATAACACTAATTCGCTCAAATATTTACATATACTAGCAAATATATGCACCCTCCTGGTGTAAGTATGTAAGTTTTAATGTAATAAAATATAATATTAAATTAGACAGGCTAATGAAACTAAATAAGAATGCAATTCAAAAGATTTGAAACAGAGGAGGGTATAATCGAAAAATAGAACAAATAAAACTTACTCTTCCATCACTCCCGTATTTCATTGCAAATTATTTTTTTAAATTTAAACATCTAGTTAAAATAGGAAGTAAAGAACAAAATTACATTTATTTCTTCTTGTTAATGGATTTCTTTTAAGATTTATCACCGAAATCTTTACTCATATTCATTAAGATAAAACCAAACAAATAGAAATCAATAATACTAAGCACATATTTATTAAAATCAAATTTCAATATCAATATGCAAATTAGCATTCTCATTCACACTGTAAACCGCTATTTTGTTGTGTATATGAATATAATAGCTTGCCTTTAGTATGTAGATCCTGCCAAAGCCGGGGATCCAGTGGCTTCGGCCCTGGATCTTTACAGGTTAATAGCATCGATCCCAGGGGGCTATCTCCCAGGCAATACCTGCTCCCTGGATGTAAAGGGGCAGGGTTGGGTTTATTGCCAAGCGCCTGAGGCGCCCCTCCCCCTTGAGGGAGAATGCCGAAGGGATCGACGCAATTTTTGCCACCTACCACCCATGAGCCTCGGCTTGTGGGTGGGCCCACATAAAAATGTCCTTGTGTCACGCCCTCATAAGTGGGATGAAAGGCAAATACCTGTAAATATGAACCACAGTATTAATGATGTAAAGCAATTTTATTAATTGAGGTTTAAATAAAATCATGTAAATAACTATAAGGGAATTGATTAGTGATATAGTTTTGGTCACAGAAAGATGCTCACCGAATCTCCATTATAACATTATAATACGGTACATCAAAACACTCATTCACTCAAATATTTACATGTACAGTGGTTTAAAGTAAATATTCCAGTTTAGAAATACTTTATTTGCACACAGATGGTTTTAAGTACTCCTCTCTAAGGGTAACGATTTGCAAGCAATTATATTTAACTTAAAACCCTTGGGAAAGGTATGGATCACACTATTCCCCCTCTAACTATGGGTAAATAGTCGGGTAGAATGGATTATTTAACCTGAGCAACGCAACCGGTCAAGGAGAAGGAAAACTCTGAATTCAAACCAGTTAAACTGTCAACCCTTCCTGTCAGTTGGGGCCGTAGAATAGGCCTACTGCTCTCTGCAGAGGGTAAAAAAATCCCCCCTACATGTGTGTCCTTCGCGATAAACGGTTCGTTATGAGGAACGTTTATCGCGAAGGACACACACGTGTAGTCGACTGCAATTAATCAATATCTTGATTAATCCAGTGGATTTAACCCTGAAGATCCTCATGGTGAAACTCGAGTAGGTTATCACTTGTACCTATATTATACAATAAATGTGCTCTACTAACGTATTGAGCACTTTTTATTTGTTATATCGCTGACTTACCTTCCTGAATTTCGCACCATCTAACCATCGTGACCATATTCACCGGTAAGTCCCCTTTTCCATTATACATATATATATATATATGAATAAATGAATCAAACAACTGTAAATTGGCTCCATGGAATAATTTATCTTAACTGCCACAAGTTTTGCATATAATAGCATTTTCAGAAATAGAACAAGAACATATGTCAATACAGAAAAACTCCACAAGAAATGAACCTCACGACTAAGAATATATATATAGTATGTAATATGATATATATATCTTATTATAATGGAGATTGTGAGTTTGTCTGTCTGTAACCGAAACTATATCACTACTCAAGTTACAATTCCCTTTGTTATGTAAATCACATTCTCCATGAATTTATTTTTATTTAAACCTCAATCATTAATAAAATTGTTTTACATTATTAATACTGTTGACCATATCTACAAATTAAAAACATGCAATTGTATTTATATATACAACAAAATAGCGGTTTACAGTGTGAATGGGAAGGCTAATTTGCATATTGATCTTAAAAATTTGATTTTAATAAATATGTGCTAAGTATTATTGATTTCTGATTGTTTGGCTTTATCTTATTGAATATGAGCAAAAATCTCGGATATAAATCTTAAAAGAAATCCCTGAACAAGAAGAAATAACTGTAATATTATTCTTTACTATTTTACCTATTTTAACTAAATAGTTAAATTAGGAAAATTTACCAATGAAAGACGGGAGTAATGGAAATTGATGGAAGAGTTAGTTTCAAAGTTGTTCTATTTTTCGATTATACCCCCTCTGTTCCAAATCTTTTTATCTGCATTCTTATTCAGTTTCATTAGCCTTTCTAATTTAACATATTTTATTATATTAAAACTTAAATACTTGCACCCGGAGGGTGCATATATTTGCTAGTATATATAATATATAATATGTAATATATAATATATATAAAATAATATATATATATATATATATATATATATATAAATTTATGTAGCGTAGGCATGTAGTCAATGACACTTGATTACATACAGTTTCTCGTCTATGCGATTATGTAAACCAAGTGCTTGGTTGGAATAATCGCATAGACGAGAAACTGTTAATAACCAAGCGGTGTTGACTCTATGTCTATGCTACCCATAGATATACATGCTCTATCCACGATATTGAACACTATTTATTATGAAAATAGCACTCAATATTAAAACTTATATATATATATATATATATATATATATTGACTGTAATTGAAAAATCCTAGTCATACAGTATGTATCATACACATTTTCAGACAGACTTTTCATTTTATTCATGCAGATGTCTTTCGCTATTGGTAACCTTATATGAACGTTTATAGTTTAATGTTTAACAATCAACTTCTCAAGACAACAGAAGTTTTCATATTACTGTGATGTTTTGGGGAAACCAGAGCAATTGAAATGGTGCTAAATAATTAGTTACATAATCTGGATAGATAATCAAGTCTTGATGACACTTTTATGGATGCCAGGCCATGTGGTGACTAGTAAGTTAATCTTCTCTTTCTAACTCTTACTCTCTTTCCCTCTCACTCTCTCTCCACTCTCTCTCGCACACACTCACAGGGAGAGTCCTCGTGGCAAAATGGCTAATGTGTTGGTCTGCGACATCGCATTGAGCGAGTTCGAACTCCAGTTGTGCAATTACATTCTCTTTTGGACTATCCTTCACTAATATCCTTGGGAAAGGTATGAACCAGCTCATCCTTCTGTTGTAGGTTAAATAGCACCACAACTGTTCGTCTATATGGTTGGCATTGGTATTAAATAACCCAGAATAATTGATATGCCATTAAACAAAGAAACCAAATCAAACAGACCTCAAAACCACACTGACGCGTGCGCACATGAAGAGTACTTAGTGTATGTATGTGCTATATAACATAGTGTATCATTTTACAAAATGGATTCGGCGACCTGAGTTCGAATCTTGACCGCGCCTGTTTGAACTTATATCACGAAAATGCACTTGGGAAAGATATGAATGTGTTTGTTCTCTCTCCATTAGGGGTAAGTAGAACGGGAGTCTAGGTTCTTTAGCCTCAATAAAACAACCAGTGTAGGACAAGGAAAAACCCTGAATCCAAACCAGCTTTACTCTGCTTAGAATTTACTTTATGTTGCATCCTGCTCATGACAGAAATGTTCGTTGAATACGGACACACATATTAGTATGTACAGTAATACCTCACTCAACGTCGTTTATTTGTTCCAGACGACACGACTAAATTCGAAAAACGACTTAAGTCGAAATAGCCTTTATTTACACTAGCAACAGAAAACACCCTCCGGGCGTCGTAAAATTTAATTTTTGAAAGACATTGCCTGAGAGGGTGGATGTTAGAAATTCAATGTCAGAGGGTTTGTATCATAAGTAAGACAAATCCTCATATTTATTAAAGGAGTAAAAAAAAAAAAAAAAAACAATTTGAAATAAAAACTGAGCCCGTCCCTCTAAAATAAAATGTTGCGTGCATTTAATAATCAAGCAATTATTTTGAATATTTTCCACATCAATTTTCCACAAAATCGTAGGTGTTTATTTATTTGTAAATTTTTTAGTTAACTTCTTGTTACTGTAAAAAAAAAAGACGAGAGTAAAAAACAATTTTTAAAATTGCTTACTCAAATTTTGGGTGTATATAGCATAAGAATATTGTGACGTAAGCTGTGACGTAGAGCTATGATGTAGTTTTTGTTACAGACAGAAATACAGACAATCTCCATTATTAATAGAGATATAATTATCCGACCTATGCCTAGCCCATTTTTTTTATGTTAGCCTACGTATTTACCATTTCCGGTAAATTATGAATAGAGGTATGGCTGTAAATGGCTTGATGATTTTATATTATTTTTTTAATTCTTTGAATCTCTCTCGCCATCAGTCCCTATCAGCCATCGCTCTTGGTAAGTATTCTGGATGGCATTCAGTTGGTCTGCACAGAACTGATCAAGATTTTTTCTTGTGTATCCATGTGTAGCATCACGTAGGAGAAGGTCGCTCATGAATGTCTTTCTCGTTTTACTTGGGTGGTTTATGAGATGGGAGTAAGTGGGTATTCAGCTGTTATTTTGAAGCGTGCTGCTTCGAGGTTGTGTGGCCTTTTTCCAAGAGTTTTGTAAAATTTAATGTGGTGCAACAATACAGTAGTACTGATGCTTTATTTTTTCATATGGTCGATAACCTGTCAGTCATTGCTTTAACTATGCGTATGTTGACCTCACTTTCAGAAGACGAGATATTGCTACCGAAGTATATGAACGGGTCTACTTATTTCAGAGATTTGCCATTTACAGAAGAGATGACACCTTGATTAAAACATGGATTCTGTTTTGGCGGAGTTTACGTAGGGGGTCAATGCCTCTTGCTTACGACATACCTACCACATGAAGTACTGTTTCACTATATCACAGATTTTCAGTGTAGCTAGACTTTGCAGGCTGCCTCAGGCTGGGATTGAATCTTGACCAATTTTTCATTGTCAGAATCTCTGTCAACGGGACCATCAGTATAACTCTTCTTGGAAGCGAATTTACTATATATATATATATATATATATATATATATATATATATATATATATCATCATCATCATCATCATGTCGCGCTGTTAGCACGGATATCCATGACAGTCTCTCTCCATCCGTCCCTATCGTTCATCATTCTCAGGAGGTCCTCTATGCAGCATCCTGTATCCGCGCAGAGCTGATCAATGTACGTCTTTGCTGGTCGGCCCTCACTGGCGTGCCCATGTGCTGGCTTCCACAGGAGTACGTCGCTTATGAGTTCATCCTTGCTTCTCCAGCAGTGTCCCGCGTGTCTTGTCCGTCTCACTCGGATGGTATATAAAGACTACTATGAAACCTATATGCGTTTTAAGGAGAATCTTGCAATTATAGCGTGATTCGCAGCCACCAGCAAATTTCCTTTCCAGAGGGCTTAACTCAGCAGGGATGGGGGGCATATATATATATATATATATATATATATATATATATATATATGCGCGCTCGTGTGTGCGTAAGCGATTTAGATGTAATGATAGTTAACTGGATTTTTCCAGACAAATTATGTATTATGTAAGTATGTGTTCAAAAGTTTAGATATATTTAGTTCTTACACTCAATATATTAATTCGTGATCGTTTCGTTTGGAATATCGAACATACTCTTTGAGCTTTTCTGTCTCGCCGCTGTGTCGTGTCGGCAATGTTGGTCATGCAAAATAAAAGCCTTCATGATCCTCAACTTGCTTAGTGCCTCCGGACGGTAGGATTCCGCCTCGAGTCGCGTAGATTGTCTCGGAGATTAAGCTAATTACCAGCGTCTCAAGTAGGGGTTGGGATGCACGCATATCGTGTCTGGCATCCAATCCTGACGTGACACGGCAGCAAAACTCTTTAACATTTTTGAGATATTAGAAAATTCACGTGGATGTTTTTGAAGTAAAGAAAGAACACAGTGAAAGAATCTTTGATTATTTATTTTCAATGGTGAGTTACCAAGTTATATGCTATTTCATTTCTTCTTTATGTTTTACTCATTCTTCTTCTTCTTCTTCTTCTTCTTCTTCTTCTTCTTCTGCTTCTTCTTGTTTATCTTTTACCCATTCTTCTTCTTCCTCCTCCTCCTCCTCCCCTCTTCTTCTTCTTCTTCTTCTTCTTCTTCTTCATCTTCTTCTTCTTCTTCTTCATCTTTTACCCATTCTTCTTCTTTTTGTACTTCTTCTTTATCTTTTCCTCATTCTTCTTCTTCTTCTTCTTCTTCTTCTTCTTCTTCTTTTACCCTTCTTCTTCTCTTTTTGTACTTCTTCTTTATCTTTTCCTCATTCTTCTTCTTCTTCTTCTTCTTCTTCTTCTCTTCTTCTTTACCCATTCTTCTTCTTCTTTTGTACTTCTTCTTTTCCTCATTCTTCTTCTTCTTCTTCTTCTTCTTTAACTTTTACTCATTCTTCTCTTCTTCTTCTTCTTCTTCTTTCTTTTTCTTCTTCTTCTTTAACTTTTACTCATTCTTCTTCTTCTTCTTCTTCTTCTTCTTCTTTCTTCTTCTCTTCTTCTTCATCTTTTACCCATTCTTCTTCTTTTTTTCTTCTTTATCTTTTCCTCATTCTTCTTCTTCTTCTTCTTCTTTTCTTCTTCTTCTCTTTACTCTTCTTCTTCTTTTTGTACTTCTTCTTCTTTCCTCATTCTTCTTCTTCTTCTTCTTCTTCTTCTTCTTCTTCTTCTTCTTCTTCTTCTTCTTTTTTTCTTCTTCTTCTTCTTCTTCTTCTTCTTCTTCTTCTTCTCTTTTTCTTCTTCTTTTAACTTTTACTCATTCTTCTTCTTCTTCTTCTTCTTCTTTCTTCATCTTTTACCCATTCTCTTCTTTTGTACTTCTTCTTTATCTTTTCCTCATTCTTCTTCTTCTTCTTCTTCTTCTTCTTCTTCTTCTTCTTCTTCTTCTTCTTCTTTCTTTTCTTTCTTCTTCTTCTTCTTCTTCTTCTTCTTCTTCTTCTTCTTCTTCTTCTTCTTCTTCTTATTATTATTCTGATAGTTTCTCTTTCTTCCTTCTTCTGCATCATCTTGTTCTTGTTCTTGTACTTGTTCTTTCTTTCTTTCTTTCTTTCTTTCTTTCTTTTTTTCTGTTTTCTTTAGCACTCTTCGTTTTTTTTCCTCATTCTCCTTTATCCATTCTTCCCGTTCTTTGTCTTATTGTTTCTTGTTCTTGATCTATTGTCTTTTCCTTTATATTCTTCCACTTATATTCCCACCATTCTTCTTCTTCTTCTTCTTCTTCTTCTTCTTCTTCTTCTTCTTCTTCTTCTTCTTCTTCTTCCTACATCATCCACTACTACCTGTTTACTTTACACAATAATCTTATTTTATATTTGGCGCGTTGCTAATATGTTCTACTTGACGAAGACCGTTGAAGCCAACAAAAATAAATCTAAAAATGCCGCATTATCTCTGCATTTTTAAATCAGCAATAATAACTGCATTATTTGTACGATCAGTTTTAGTATTCGTAATTATTGTTTCAGATAATCATATTAATTATACTTTTTTTTAACAGGGAATCTTTTTTTAATTTCCTATTAACACAGTAACGATTGCAATTACTATTAAAATTGTCGAGCAAGTTTATGGTACTCTTCTTGTTTGAATTCAGAATTTTTGTTTCTCAAAAATTTAAGATTTTTGTTGTTAGGTGCGTCAAATAAGCATTATGATGCAATAATTCTCCCTCCAGCTGTGGGTAAATAATAAGGCCGATTGGGCTCTAACTTTGGTACAACGACCAGTCAAGGAGAAGGAAAATTGAATTCAAACCCTGTTAAACTCCGTTTAAGAAATGACCTTGTGTTGCATCCTGCTCATGTGGAGGATTTGGAGGCGCATGGTGAAATGGTTAGAGTCGTAGGAAAAGGACTCGTCGATCCGAGTTCAAATCCTTGACGAAGCTACAGTTAACACAGCACTGATACCTTTGGGAAAGGTATGAATTAAACTAATCTCCCTACAGCTATGGGTAAATAGCAAGGCAGACTTGGCTATTTAACCTTGGTTAGGCAACCAGACTAGGAAATGGTAAATACACACACACACACACACACAGATATATATATATATATATATATATATATATATATATTATATATATATGAGAAGTAAACAAACAAACAATGTGTTTGATATGGCTTTTTTTTTAGCCGACAATTTTTGGGAAAATATGTGCTTAATTGAAGTCATACCTAATTTTTGAAAATTAATTAATTAATAATTAACGAATTAGGCGGGCATTCCCGTTCAAATGTAAGGCTAAACAAATCGAGAAAAAGTCAATATATATATATATATATATATATATATATATATATATATATATTTTTATTATTTCTTGAATATAATACATCAAAAGAATTGAACTGAAGCAAATTCATTATGAGTGCAGTGTGTATTTATGTATATATTTATGTTGTGTGTGAGGGGATGTATATGTTTAGGGTGTGGCAATTATACCTCCCGGGGCAAAATTTTAGATCAGCAGACAGTTTCACTGAAAGAGTCTTTGGGGATTAAGGCGTGTGTGTATTGCCATTTGGTTAGTTGCTTTACAGAATCACAAAGAAGTGACACGATATGGATCAAAAGTGTGAGTCTGTCAACAAGAACAAAGATTCAGAGTTTAAAGAGGAGCAGTTTCTGAATGCAACACTAAAGAATGAAGAACCCTTTCTTTTATCAAGCAGATGTTGATGGATGTGTCATATTTAAAGGCGGCAGGTCTCTTTCTTCTGTCATTTACTGTCATCACACTGCTGTCTGCTGGTATGGGTTTGAATTGGTCTCTGCTATATTCAGGTTATCGTTTTTCTGGCCTGCTGTGCAGTAAGGTGTGCATGGGATTAGGCAGAACATTCTGAATCTTGGGTATTGTCTGCTTAGTTTACTGCGCAGTAGGACGTGCATCTATTGTAGAACGAGTTTCTTAGTTATGTTACCTGTCTAACTCACTTAGGTGCAAAATTCTGTCTTTTATTTTGTAGGCTCATCTTTGCAGAACATGCTCGAGTTTAATTAGAAGAAAAGAGTATTATCTGTATTCACTGAATATATATTTGTTTCTTTCCATCATCATCTTTACTCTTCCTACTTATTTCTCTGATTTTTTGAGATGAGGCTTGATAACACTGGTTTACAAAGAAATGGAGGTAAGCACAAAAATATAACCTAATTTGGGGGTGCAGCAGAATTCAGATTTAAAATCCGTTTTTACTCATCTCCTCTAGTTTTTTTTTAGATATGCATACTGTACATTTTGCACACATACTGTACATAAAGGCGTATATGCATTCAGGGTTAATTTCTAATAGTGTGTTACTTATGTCTTCTTTTTTAGTTATTATGCAATAAATATAAGTGATAGCATTACATTATATATATAGCTATATATCAAGATGGATTTTGGCAGTTAAGCGTCTCAATTAACAGCCAGTAGTGCACTGGCCAGTAGTGCACTGGCCGTCAGCAGATCATCTAAGAAAACACATTTCTAACTGTCTGCGGTACTATGAATTGTGTACCTAGTGTCATCCAGTATATTTATTCCGTCAATGTTCTTTATCTATCCTGTTTTATCTGTAATAAGCTGCTGCAACTGTTGAAATAAGCACGTATATACTCTGTATATACTAAAATGAGACTATTTAAAAGACAGAAAACTAGAGGTGATAGAGCAAAACTGTTTATAAATTTGAATTCAGCACACCAAAATTAGTAAAAAACACCTATTCACATTCTTGCCTCAGACAAAAAAATAATTAGTATTATTTGTATTATTCGGACTATTGTCCTCATTTTCATTGTTATCTGTACAAAGTTTCGGTCGATGTGCCCTCGGACTTTCTTCAGGTATTTCTTGTCGCACTCGGTAACCTTCTCGGACTCGGGAACCTTATTTTCAGAGAAATTGAAGAAAAAAGATTTTTTAAAATTGTTCCAGTTTTACTTACCCTCCACACGAGTAGGATGTGACACAATGTTCCTTTCTTAAGTGGGGTTTAAAAGGTTTCAATTCTGACGATTCCTTCTCCTAGTCTTGTTACATAACTAAGGTTAAAGAAACCAGTCTGCCCTACTATTTACTCCTAGCTGGGGAGAATTGCTGGATGCATATTTTTCCGAAGGGCATTAGCGCTACGGGAAAATTCAAACAATCTAATCCAAGATATAAACTCGTCTCGCCGTGTTCATTTCCGACGGCGATAACCATTACACAACACACCTCCACTTGGCCTAACTTTACAATAAACGTAAATAAATATGAGAAAATTAAGAATCTTTAAAAGTATTCTTATTCATGCATAACATATAAAAACAAATGAAAAGTAACACATTTTCTAAACCAGATATCTTAATCTCAAGGACCTAAAATGGTCATTACATCTTTGGTAGACAAGAAGTGAGATGAGGAGAACGTTATTTCCATCAGTTATAATGCTCATCTGAAATACAAATGAAAGATTACTATCTGTTTTTTGTTCATGAAAATGAATTCGATTATGATAGTAGATATTTACCCAACCCGTTGGCCACGGATAAAATGTGACTGAAGATCGCTAGTATAAAGCATCTAGTGATGATCGAATTTGCTATTCAGTAGTAATAGATCCACGAGACTAACTCGCTAACCATTGTTATTGTTGTTGTGAACTAAAACTAAATTAAAACTAAACTAAATTATTAACAAAAAAGCTGAGATGGAGTTCCACAGTTACCGTCAGCTCTCAATGCTGCTTTACTGAACAGATAAGATTACTAAAACTGTGTTACTCATTAACTGAGTTAAACCAGTATCGAACCCAGAATGTTGTGATTCCTAGGCGGATGTGTTGAGAATTTTCACATATAAGGTGTGTGTTAAATGCCCGCTCCTACTTATAGACTAGAGTAGAATCATGTGATCTAACTCTTGTCCAATCACTGGCAGTATTCTGAGGTTGATACACTACTTAAACCGACCCTACTGGTCATAATTACTGTGACATTCATGGACGACGGACATAGGATTAAATCACTGGACTTTACCAATACGCAGGATATGACTTATACGCTTACGGATTCCATAACATAGGACTTTCTTGAAGCCATTTTCAACTGGCCAAGGATGGCATTAACACACACCTTATATGTGAAAATACTCAACAGGATGCTCTACCGACAGAGCTACAGTCGCTGGGGTTGTTAAGAGCGACTCTCCGGTCTCTTAGGATCTACAAGTGGTATTGGTATTTGAATTAAGAACACATCGTCACTCAAAGATATTGCTCCAAAATGACACAGAATATTCCCAAAGGAGCCTGAGCCACATGTGTTCCATTATTCCATGAATCTACACCTGCTGGCCAAATTTAGCAAAGATCTTTTGAGAGATGTCGGTGTTGTTTCAAGTGAAATAGAAAAGAACAAACAAACGTTGGGTTTGTGTAGGTATTTGCATAAATCTAATCTGCAGAAGTCTCTGTTGTTATTTGTTATTACCACTACTCTACAAATGCAGGTGTGCAAACACATAAACATATTCCCGCGCGCGCAAGATGGCTACAGCAAACATAACCTGTATTATTTTGTTTTTGTAAATATCCTTTGTATGTCAAGCTTCCTTACATTTACCCAATTCGGAAATGAACGATAATAGGCACAGAAAAGAACTCACCGAATCTCTCTCTCTCTCTCTCTCTCTCTCTCTCTCTCTATATATATTCTTTATTCACATCACACACTATATATATATATATATATATATAGTGTGTGATATATATCTTATTATAATGGAGATTGTGTGTTTTTCTGTCTGTAACCGAAACTATATTACTAATCGAGTCACAATTAACATAGTTATTTTAATCACATTCTTCATGATTTTATTTATATTTAAACCTCAATTATTAATAAAATTGCTTCACCTTTTTATTAGTGTTGTCCATATTCTAATAGCTTTTATACTAATAACATGCTATTGTATTTATATATACAAA
Source organism: Doryteuthis pealeii (assembly GCA_023376005.1). Classification (NCBI taxonomy): domain Eukaryota; kingdom Metazoa; phylum Mollusca; class Cephalopoda; order Myopsida; family Loliginidae; genus Doryteuthis; species Doryteuthis pealeii. The sequence continues at coordinate 15,860,745 of CM042137.1, forward strand.
AAATAGCGGTTTGCAGTGTGAACGGGAAGGCTAATTTGCATATTGATATTAAAAATGTGATTTTATTAAATATGTGCTTAGTATTATTGGTTTCTAACTGTTTGGTTTTATTTTAATGAATATAAGCAAAATCTCTCCAATGAATATTAAATGAAATCCATTAACAAGAAAAAATAAGTGTAATCTTATTCTTTATTTCCTAATTTAACTAAATAGTTAAATAAGTAAAATTCAGCAATGAAAGACGGCAGTGATGGAAGAGTAAGTTTCATTTCTATTCTATTATACCCCACTCTGTTTCAAATTTTTTTATCTGCATTCTTATTAGACTTTCTAATTTAATATAATATTCATTACATTAAAACTTAAATACTTGCACCTATATTTGCTAGTGTGAATAAAGATTGTTTTGAATTACTATATATATATTATATATATATATATATATATATATATAGAGAGAGAGAGAGATTCGGTGAGTTCTTCTGTGTGCCTATTATCGTTCATTTCCGAATTGGGAAGGATGCCAACTGCTATATATATATATATTATATATATATATATATATATATATATATAGCAGTTGGCATCCTTCCTCTGCTAAAGACGATGGCGTAGTGGCTAATTTAAAAAAAATCATCTGCACGAGTGGTTGAACAGGCCAATTTTTTAATGGCAATCCCTGGTGCAGGGCCTGCAAACAAACAGTGATGATTGCTGGAGTTGCTGTTGTCTCTCCTCCCTTCTTGCTCTCTTTTCTGTGGCAGCTTTTTTCCTCTCTTTTTCACTTCTTTTCGTGCCTTGTTTGACAAGGAGCACCAGGCCGCTGGGTTTTCTGCACTAAGATCCAATGTGTTTGAGTTCATGTGGCATGTCTTTGATATATATATATATATATATATATATATATATATATATATATAATTATTTGACAGAAATCGTGTTTAATATTTCACGTCATCAATTACGTTCAGCATGCAACAATAATCGTGTTTGATATTTAACTTTTGAATGACGCAATCAACTCCATAGCGTTCGTCTTCACTGCGAAACTGTTTCCTTTCCACAATTGTCTTTAATTAACCAATTTCTCGATTAATTCGTTTCAATTAACCCTGATGATCCTTTTTTGGTAAAACTTAAGTAGGTTATCTATATATACCTTTAGACTAAATCTGCTCCACTAATATTTGTATCGGCCGTTAATGTTCTTGTTAACCCGATATTTTATTTTCCGATAAGTCATCTTCTTTATCATTTTAATTAAGAGTTAACTAGACTAGTTACTTAACCAAGTTTTAAAAATCCCAATCCTAATACGCACAACTATTTGGCCATAGCTAGAGGGAGAGTATTTGGATGAATACCTTTCCCATGGGTATTAGCACGATGGAAATTAAAACAGCCTCGTTTGAACTCTGGTCTTCGAGTTCATTTCCTACAACGTTAACCACGCGACTCCAATATATATATATATATATATATATATATATATATATATATATATATACATGAAAACTTATAAACTACTAAAAGTAGAGGAATCATATGTAAATAGGGAGGTGATATTTTATTATGAAATGAAATATAAATAAGGGGATACGAAGGCCTTTTCGACCGGTACTTTTTCAAGTATTTACACCGGTACAATTAAAAGTCAGAATGTAAAGAAATTAATAAGAACGAATGATATATATATGTGTGCACCTTGGTTAACCATGGTTATGAATATATATATGTTGCTATATATATATATATATATATATATATATATCTATATTTATAAATAGAGTTTGATATCGGTGATAGAGCATATATATCTTAGCTAGAATAGCGTAGACACATTGTCAACGGTGGTTTGTGATTGTTAGATAAATAGTTGGGCAGACTGAGCTCTTCAGTCACGTTACGGTAACTGCTATATGAGAAGGAAAACTCGTGAATCTAAAGCAGTTCTTGACTATTCAAAAATTGACTATTTGTCGCATCCTGTCCGTGGTGGATGGATAGTGTAAATACATACAACAATTACTGTTGCTACTGAAATAATTCTATCCTCAGAATAATCAAAATCGATAGCAACAATGACAAGTTCTTATTAAGATTGTCTGATAGATGAATTGATTGATTGATTTTAACGTCTAAGTTTATTTTATGTCTCGAGGTTAGATAATTGCGTTCATTGAACGTTCATAATTACATTTTTGTGTAGTTTTTTTTAAGACTTACTTTGTCCTATGAAATGAGAATAATTTTAAAACAGATCTGTTTGACCCAAAGATTGTATTCTAACAGATCAGAGTCGACCTGGGAGTAATTACAATGAGGGAGTACTCCAAATTTCCCAGATCTCCAGAAATATAGCTTCATCCACTTAAAGCAATCTAATGCCAAACCCTAAACAGTGTTTTTAGGAGGAGTATTACCCTCCCTGCAGGGGATACCGTCAGCATATTCTAAGCCCCGCTGACAGGGCGGAAGTTATTCTTAAGTTTGGCAGTGAGTGTAGATGTTTTTGGTCACTATCAGTGCAGTTAAGAAAATTATAGTAAGTCTCGAGTCGAATGTGACATAAGGTTGCAAGTAGGGGTTATCCAACGAGGATCGAACTTGCTATTTCAGTATTAGTTGATCTACGAGACGAACTTGCTAATAATTACACCACGATGGAATGCCTAAACATGGTAGCTAAATGTGTAATATAATAATATTATGGTCAGGGTACCAAAAAGGGCATTTGTTACCTGGCGGGGCTTGTCACCGTGCCTCAAAATTCACGGCACTAAAAATGTATTGGTTGTATAACAAAGTACCAAAGTGTCTTTGTGGCAAACTCCAGAACGATATATGTAGTCAAATCAAGTTTAAGTAGCAGTCGTCATTGTAGATACAGAAGGCACAACAGGCACATAAGGTATATGGTCACAAGGGCTTAGTATTTATTTTCAGGCTCCTGTCGTGGGCTCAGTTTCGGAGAGAAGGAAAGAGAGAAAGAGAGGGAGGACACTGTTAAATTACTGCACCTTTTAACAGAGTACCAACTCTATCGCTGGCCCAACACTAGGGACCAATAACCCCGTCCGAATCCTACGGTGCCGAAGTAAAAAAAAATTTAAAAAAGAGCGATTTTCTTCTTTCTCGTTCCTCGTCACCACGTCACTTCCGGTCAACTTTTAATTCCTCTTCCGGGGTCATTCCTCGGTCAAATTACTGGCAATCCGTTGTGTGACTATTCCTCCTTTTTTAACCTTTACTTTCACTTATTTCATCTTCCTCTCTTTCTATAGGAGTCTGCACACAGCTTTATTACCCTCCCAAACTCCTGTAGACCTTAATAATCACGCTACAAATGTCTACAAATAGAATAATACATAATGTAGCATTTCCTTTATCAGCTGTGTAAGTTGCACAATGTAGGAAGTGATAATTCACCTTCATTGACAGAGTTTAGAATACGGCAGCTGTATTCCCCGTGCAGAATGGGAAAACGAGTATTCTGGATATGACACAAAACTGCATCCAGTAGTAAGCCTCTTGTTTTGAAGCTCTGTAGACTGTGAATTGCCATTACTTCCAGATGATCTAGGAATGGTAATACCTATTAAGGTCCTATCTATTTAGTTGTAATGGATCTGCAGGGCTAGCTTACTAACCATTACACCACGATAGGACGCACAGTTAAGTAAGTTATACTATTACTGTCTGTTAAAATACTTACGCTGTCGTACCTTTCTCGACAGCATTTGGTAACGGGGCTTTAAAAGATATTTGACGATAAGGCTGATCGCTGGGAAGTATATTATTTTTTTTTAAGGAACGCAGATAGCCACTGCCAAAATCAACCTGCTGATTTTCAGTGGTGATGATTTTTACGCCGAGTAAAAAAATAAATTTTAAAAAATAAAATAAAGAATTAAAACAATAAAGTTTTTACAACATAATAAAATTAGCGATAATATCGAGAATAACAAGAAGACAAAAAGCAGAAAAAAATTTTCAAATGAGCAAAATATGCGTTCCATACTAATTATCTTGGATTGCCATTCGTAATGATGATAATGAAAAACGAGTTATTTGAGGACTTTCATCTGCAGGCGGATCACCGTATCCGAGTCCGAATGTAAATTAGTGGATGTGGCCGTTCCAGATAACCAGAGGACGTGTGTGTGTGTGTGTGTGTGTGTGTGAAGGAGAAAGAGAGAAAGAGAGAGAGAGAGAGAGAGAGAGAGAGAGAGAGAGAGACGGATGTTGAAAGACTAAAATACGATGTTGTCGATCGTGTCTATGATCATTAGTATAAGAAACAGTCCAAACGAAGCAACTACAAACATGACGGTGATTCTGTAGTTGGTATGATTGGAACATATTCTAAACAGACTTGTCATCTAGGGCTTTAGAATACTCCGACTGCACCTCTGTAGAGGGATGAAAAAACAATGGGGCCACTTGTTGGCCGTGGGGAGTGATCCGTGATGCTTAAGGACGGAATCCTGGTGGATGAATTGTCTATGACATGCAATACTCCAACTCGACCATTACTTAGGCCAGACGGGCGGCCGAAGATACCTCCTCCGATCAATTGCATGGTCATGCCAAGCCCTAGCACCTATATGATTGCCCCAACCCTATTGCCTTATGAAGCCCCAACCCTTTTTATCATATATTTTCTAGAAGAGTCTTCTTGTCCTTGGAATGACGTTACTTTATCTATCTGATGGTGAGGTTCAGTTCTGGAGGTCTGGGGAATGTGGAGCATCTCTTCATCAACATTGCTACCTAGTCCACTCTGACCAGCAGTGGTAGTATCTTTTAGGGTCTCATCTATGGATTACATAGAAAATATGTTTATAAAATATTGCATGAAGAATGAATTTATTTCAAAACTTTATCGGCATTAGAGGTTGATATGCCATAAAACAAAACAAAACAAAACAAAACAAACCAGATTCCAAAGTCTTGGAAAAAAAGATTGAAGGAAGAATCGAAACCATACTGACCACATTATTTTTGCGATTGGTTGAAATACTCAGAAGAGTCCAGGAGACTTGCAAATTGTTGATGTCATTGAGACTCCATCTAACGTTAATGGGAAACCAGAATAAGTGTTAATTTATAAGAAAGGAATTTGTCATTTACATAATTTAGCTTTTCCAGTGGAACATTGAATCTGCAAGAATCTGTAATATATATATATATATATATATATATATATATATATATATATATATATATACCAACCGCCGCACGAGCAGGATGTGACACAAGGCCAATTTATTAAGCGAAGTTTAACAGGTGTGAATTCGGAATTTTCCTTCTCATACACTGGTTGCTTAAGCAAGGTTAAAGAAACCCAGTCTACCCCACTATGTACCAATATATAAGGTAGAATAGTTGGATTCATATCTTTCCAAGAGTATTAGCGCTATGTGAAATGAAAACAGCCCCGTCATAGATTTGAACTCTGGAAGACGAGTCCATTTCCCTACGACTCTAACCATTACACTACGCTTTTTCATAATTTATCAGTCGTGAATGAGTCAAGATCTTAGATACATGTCAACCCTTGATTTATAGACGTGACATTATTAATTTATGTAACTAATGTTTGGAGTTAATGGCTGCTAATCACCCTTCTCGTTGTTTTAATCTCAATTTCACAAAATTATAACTAATGTCAATTAGAAATTAAGATATCTTGTCACACCGATCAGGAAAAAGATTTCGATGTAGTTTTATTACCTAAAAATATATGGTTTTCATAATTCCTCCTACACACGAGTATATTCATAAGTATCGACAAAATTCCGGTACGAAATTACCTTCCACTTTATTTAAACTTTAATGAAAAAATCGAAATGATCATTTATTTTCGGGTTTTTCTTTTTCTTTAAGAAAATATCTTCAATGGATTATCATCGATTACACACCAATCTATCAGATTGTAAAAAAAAAATTCTAAAAAGTTCTTTATTTTTCGAGTTTTCAGGGGTGCTCAGTTCCCCGTATAAGTTTATAGTAAATCGATCCACCATATCGGAACTGTCCGAACTGAACTTGCGCAAAGGTGTCAAAGTTAGTGTGGCCCAGAAAAAACAAACCAAATTATTTATTCATTTTCCCATTAAACTAACATTAAACCCCAACCCCAACCCTAACCCGAAACCTAACCCTAACCCCGCTTAGTTAAAATTAACAGTTTTATTACAAAATTTGTGGGTTCTGTTTTTTCTGTGTCACCTTAATTTTGACACCTTTGTGCAAATTCAGCCCGACTGAATTTCTTAATTATAACAATGAAATAAATCACACTATGTCTGATCTTCTGGCCTGATTAGGTGATCCATCTGTATTTCAAAGTTCCAGAGAAATTTATGCGTCTCATTCTCTATGTGGGATTCCGGTTACTGATTTATTTCATTGTTATGATTCGAAAATTCATAGAAAAAACAATTCACATTTTCAAGAGACAAAAACAAAAAACGGTACAAAAACGCATTTTGACAGATTTTTTTTGAAAAATGTAACTCCAAAAATTAAAAATTGACGTAAAGAAGTTAGCAGTCAAAATTACGTTAAGTTTAATCTATTTTTCCTTGTTTTGTTGAATTTCAAGTCATGGGAGTGGGTTAAAAATAGGTAAGATTTCGGCCATACCTAATATAATGTATATTTTCAGATGAACGGTTAAACAACTTCGGCAGGAACAGCGTTATAAATGAATAAATCATCAGATCGCGCTGACAGCACGGATTCCCATGACTCTCTATCTCTCTCTTTCTCTCTCATCTTCTCTCTCTCTTTCTCTCTCACCTTCTCTCTCTCTCTTTCTCTCTTCTCTCTCACCTTCTCTCTCTCTCTTTCTCTCTCACCTTCTCTCTCACCTCTCTCTCTCTCTTTCTCTCTCACCTTCTCTCTGCCACCCGTCCCTATTGGTCATCACTCTTGGCAGGTATCCCCAAGGCATCCAGCATCTATACAGAGCTGACCGATGTTTGTTTTTGTTGATCGATCTACACGCGTATGTCCATGTCCACTGGAAAACGTTACTTAAGGGGTCTTCCTTGTTTCTCAGCGGTGTCCAGCATCTCTTGCTCGCCTTACTTGGATGGTTTGTGTGATAGGGGATAAATGGCCATACGAATACACGCGTCTATATTTTGTGATCGATCGTATTCCAGCAGTGACAGATGTTAATTTTCAAGCCGAGTTAAAATTAGGATTTTCAACTTTTTCCTCTTTCATGTTTGTTGGGATTTTCCGATATAAGGTGTGTACCAGATGGTCGCTTCTACTTATAGACTCGCCGATAAGCACGTGACCTGGGAAGGCAACCTATTGTCCAATCACTGGCAATGCTCTGCTGCTGATATTATTTATACTGGCCTTTTCTGGTCATACTAATCATTACTACTTGTATCTTCTTGGACGACGGAACGTAGTTTTATATCGCGGACTTATTCACTTACCAAAGGATTCTATAACTCGGGACTTACTTATTTACTTTGGGTTATTTGCAGCTGGTCAAGGATGGCGGCCAGATACTTAACAATGTTCATCCTTGTTTTTTTTTTCAGCAGTGTCTAGCATGTCTTGTTTGTCTTGCTTGGATGGTTTATGTGATAGGATATGTGGCCATACAGCTGCTTTTTGTGGGGTGCTGATTTCAGGATTTGTTAAATACAACCTGCAGCATCCTTGTATAGTTCCTATCAAGCTTTTTTCTTAGCATTTCGTTAAAGTCCAAGTGGTGTAGTCCTATAGTAGCACAGGCACGCCCACAGATTGGGATAATTCATTTTTTATATTATCTTTATGTTATCATATTATTGTTATTTATTCTGTGCAGATATCCAGAATTTTAACGAATCCGACTATCAGTCTATTATGAGTCGAATTAACCCTAGTTAACAGTTTTTATTCACTGGAAAAAATCTTGTAACGAATAAGACCAATCAGCACCCAGACTAGATTCATGAATTGACATCAACAAATTATTAGCCAAGCCACAGGACATAGAGAGGGATAGATAGATAGATAGATAGAGAGAGAGAGAGAGGAGAGAGAGGCGGGGTTGTGGGGGTGGTGAGAGAGATTCATATGTTATTAGAGAGCTGGTGAAAGGCTAAACTACAATGTTGTCGATCGTGCCTATGATCATGGGCAAACTAGGAAAAGTCAAAACGACAGAGAGAGAGAGAGAGAGGGGGGGAGAGAGAAAGAGAGGAGAGAAAGAGAGAGGGAGAGAGAGGGGGAGAGAGAGAGGAGAGAGAGCGAGTGAACGAGCGAGCGAGAGAGAAAGAGAGAGAGAGAGAGAGAGAGAGAGAGAGAGGGAGAGGAGAGAGAGAGAGAGAGAATTGCTCATATCTTGAATTTTAACGCATTCCATTATCAGGCAAGTATCAGTCTAATTAACCCTATTTAACAGGGTTTTTATTTTCTCCTCTGGGGTGAATCTCATAACGAATACCATCAAATCAGCACCTTGAGCAGTATTCCAAAAATTAACATCAACAATTTATTTGCCGAGCCACAGGACTCCACTGAAAATAAGCTGAACGTCTGGTCATTGCCGTTGTTCAAGAAACTATCATTTTTGTGCGTTTCCATAGCAACAGTATCGTCTTCACAACAACAACAACAACAAAAAGTGAACAACAAAAACTACTACGACTGCTCGTACTGCTTTTATTCTTCTTCTTTTAATCCGTTCTTCTCTTCTTTTACTCTTATAAATACTTGTTTGAATATCTGTTATTCGGAGTGTTATTTCTTTTTGTGCCTCCGTATTAATTGTTTTAGGTGCATTGAGTTCTGCAGCTGTGCGCTTTCCAAATAAAAAATCAATGAATAAACTTTTATAATAATTTGCCGTTGCGTTTGATGTAAGAGCCACCGTTAATGATGATATTCGTTCCTTTGTGGTTGGTCTAATGATTTATAATTGGAGTTTCAACTTTTTGTCTAATTGGACTATTAAAGCAAACGTGTTTTTATTCCTTTTAATTTGTAATACTTGGCCTAATATTCTGGATATGCATTGAAATGTTTTAAAAATAATCTTTACTACTGGATTTCACGGCTCATCTGCAAGAAAAGCTCTTTTTGTTTCAGTCTATTTCGGTTTGGAACTCAAAGCCAATATAAACTTTTTTTAAAAACATATTTCAATAGGCAGAATAGAGAATCTCATTATATTCTCAATACACAAAAAAAAGCTAAATATCGATTTAAGAGAAATTTTTTTTTTCTATGAATAAAATCATGAAAATCATAAGAATAAAGAGGTAATTCGAGAATGTAACGAGACGGATTCTTTTTCTATTTTACTGGTTGGATGGTTAGTTTTAAGGCATATGACACAAGGTCACAAGTATAAAGATATCCAGATAGGATCGAACTTGCAATTTAGTAGTAATGAATCTGCGAAACTAGATGACTTACCATTACTCCACGATGTGGCTCCTATAATCCAAACCCTACACTATGGGTTGGATGTGACACAAGGTCGCAAGTATAAGGTATTCAGCGAGGATTGAACTCAAAATTCAGTAGTAATAGGTCTACTAGACTAGGTGGTTAACCATTACACCACGATGGGATACTAATAACCCAAACAGTTTACGATGTGTTGGATGTGACACAAGGCTGTAAGTATGGGCATTCAGTGAGGATCAAACTCGCAATTCAGTAGTAATGGATATAGGAGACAGATTTGCTAACCCTTACACCAGGATGGCATGTTTAAGGTTTTTAATGCACGTAAGTGTTCAAGATGCCTGAACAAGTTGTTCACTTCATCACAAGAAATATGGAAAACTGAAGAGTGGAGCTAGTGATAGGGGGACAGACCTTAGCACAGGTAAAAATCCGATGTGGTATTATCAAAACCAAACCAAATCAAACCATTACTCCCCAGCATTTCTATGCCGAATCTGGGTAGAGTACATGTACTTAATTAAAATCTAATTAAATATATTGCTACATGATTAAATCATAATAGAAGAATTTCAAATCAAAGAAGTAAAATAACCGTCAATATATTTGTACAACTTTTTCTTTCTTACGAGGGTCACTCAACAAATAAGGTGAATTGAAAAATGCAAAAAATGTAAATTCTGCATTGTTTGGAATTGGTTTAGAGCAAAATAGCTTTAATCTTCCAGATATATTTGTTTTAAGGCTATTCAAAATGGCGAATAATCGGAGTGCTTCAAATTGAACAGATGTCTGTCAGCATAGTTTTGGTGCCTGAATTGTAACCCATATGGAATTTACAAAATTCTGTAATATATACGAAGAAGCATGATTTAGTAAAAAAAAACGTTTTACTAATGTGATACATTATCTAAAAAAACACGGAATAATATTAAAGATATAGATAGGCAAGTCTACAACAGTGAGGACACTTGAAATGGTGGATTCAGTTAATGCGTTCATTTTGACTGCCTGGGAAGATTCAATAGAGAACAGTATTGTGCCTTTACCTAGTTTGTTTTCTAATGCCTGAACACAAACCGAGAAAAGTTCATATGTCCCAGTCAGTTTAGTTGGGAACATCTGCCATATTTTCCTTACAGTCTGTATCTGACACCTTCAGATTCCCACTTGTTTTACATCCTCAAAGAATTTAAGAGTGGAACAAAGTTTTCAAGAGATGGTGAAAGGAGGAGCACTGTGAGGAAATTATCGAAGAGGAAGTGTAGTAGGTTGAATGTTGTTGCTTCGTACAAGATAATTCACAACGAATTAACAATAGCATCTTTTATTGCCTGAGCAAACTTAACAGAATAAATGCAAGAATGACTTAAGTAACAAGAAAATGCTTACAAATACTTGTAAGAAAAAATGTCCTAATGGGAATGAAAGAGACTTTCATAAGTTGTAGAGCCCTTGATTTACATAGTTGATAGAGAATGAAAGTGGTAAATGAACACTTAAACAATGCTATGCGACTCGAATATTGGGGAGTCTCAAAGTCCGTCTTTGTACAGGAATGCACACACACACACACACACACACACTTGCGTGCTACTTGGTTGTCGAAGAAGAGAATTTTACTTTGCAGTTTTCTACTTTTATATTCTATATGTTTTGATGAGATAAAATTGCTTTAAACAATGGAGATTACATTTAAAAATAAAACAACATATTTTCAGGGTGAAATTGTTTTTTGCTAACGTCCCTTTATTCATTGAATGATCTTCTGTCCCAAAGAAGATAGGAATAGTCTATCATTTTTATAAGGGAGTGTAGGTTAAATTTTGAAATTAACGGTAACCAGATGGAAAATCATGAGTGCTACTTGATGGTCGAGAAAGTGAATTTGACTTTTCCACCCTTTTCTTTTATATGCTACTGTGACCAAGCCCTCTAGTGTCCATTAGCAGTATTATCTGGAAGATACGGGAAGTAATGACCTTTCGTCTTCATTACTTCCAGGCTGCTACTGCGGCTATTATGTATGTGTTAAAATACTTCATGGCTAAAAACACAATCCAAACATTTCTATACGGAAGAAATCGAAAAGCTTGTTTTTCAATGAGAAGGATGTGGTTCTCAAAGTTTATTTTTCTTTACCTAGGGACCTTTGATTCCTATTTACTTCATTGTCAGTCGATATTTAAAAATCTTATTGTAGTTTCATAATTAGATATTTTTATTTGCCTGCACCAAAAGAATGTTATATGGTCCCTGGGGGGCATATGCCCCTCGTTGAGGACCACTGGTCTAGAAATGGAGATTGTATTAGAAGATAAACATATATTTCTGGAGAAAATTTCAGTTGTTTTATTGAAAACTTCTCGTTACTTATTGAATGGCTCTCTGTTACACAGTGAAAGGCATAGCCTATCATTTTCGTAAAGAAGTGTTGTTTAGATTTTTAAATTAACGGTAACGCGATGGAAAATCCCATCAGGTTCATTTGAAACGGGATTCTCATTGGCTTATAGAGTCATGTAATCAGATGAATCTGGGAAAGTAGATTATAGTTTAACAGAGTTGGGACCAGACTGCCTTTCTGTACGGACGTCTGCTTTGTCTCCGATGCTTCGCCACATGCGGGCGTATAAAGAATGACCGGAAATCGGGAGAATAAATAAGAATGTGTACACGAAAAAAAGGCTCCGTGTTTGCATTGTTAAAGAACAAAGAAAAAGATGGGAGTAAGACAACGTCGATGAAGAAGATACCCGGCCAATACAAACAAACCATAACCCAATAGTGGCCGGCGTTAGAAGACATAGGAAGTATTATTTATGAATTTTTGAGATGAAGCATGATGATTTGTATTATTTAGATTTTTCAGACGGCTGTCTTTACCTTCACTGTTATATCCACAACGTTCTGGTCGAAGGCTCCCGAATTCGACAATAAGGTTCCCGGGTTCAAGAAGAAATACCTGAAAAAGACCGGAGGGCATATCGGCCGAAACGATGTGTATATAAGTATAAAGAGACAGACAACAGTTCGAAAAAACTAAATAATAAAGATGTAGGATGTAATAGATGTTTCAAGAAATATCGCTCGGGTCTCAAGAACCGCAACGATCAGGCAAGGTCAAGTAGGCCAAAACCCGTAGATTCCGAGGCCTTACTCTACCCATGGAGGCAGATCCGGTGGGTGGCACCGGTGGGTGGGGGTGGGGTCAGGTGAGCTCGGAATATCACTGTTCAGTGTGGTTCCTAACCTTCACGACTTTGGCAAAAGTATAAGGAGCTGCCGAATTGTTCCTCATGTTATCAAAATATTGTGATATATTAGTTGGTTTCGTCACTTTGTTCAATGGCATATACACTTTCGTGGGTTATTCTATACCAAAGCCATTGTTTTAGAAGAAGGTTAGTGGTACCATTTAGACCATAGTTGGGGTGTGAGGGTGTTTCATACCTTTCCCAAGAATATTAGTCCGGAAGCAAACGTTATAACTCTACTTACTACTCACTTGCTACTATGTCGCAGACATTTTTATTTATTATTTTACATTTTATAGTTTTCGAAATAATAAATCTTTTTATAGTTTCTTTTTACCATGGGAGCTGATATTATAATCTGATGGCCTTCTAACTGGATTCATTCAAGGTCGGTGTAACACCTTAGGCGTACGTTTGGGTCATGATAAAAACTCCCCTGTACCCGCGACCTCGGTCTCGAAAGTGTCAGTATATTCTAATTCTCCATTTAAGTGCGATGGGTACACTAAATAAATGATTTCATTTTTAATGTAATAAGAATAAAACCATTGCACTAACCAACCGGGAGAATAAAATCCTATCTAATAGCAGTAATAAAAATAGCAGTTTCCTTCTTGCAATGTCTCTAATTCATACTTTTCCATCGCGACTAGTGTCAAGAAGGCGTCAACCTCTCTCCACCCCCCCCCCCGTTTAGTGCTTCAAGTAAAGAACTGTTGAGAAAGATGAACATATAGTATTGACTAATCCCAGGCAGAAACCTATGAACCGTTGATTGCAAAACTTTTGTCTTGTGTTTAAGCTAAAATAGACATTTGAGATTTAAATCGTATTTTTTCTTTATACACTTGAAAAAAAAATCCCACTATATCTGATAAATGACAAGATTAAAAAGAGTGAGAACGTTTTAAAAATGGTGTCTCTTAAAGTATTGTAAAAACGCGTCCGAATAGAGCAATTTTTGCTATTTCTTAACGTGTATTAAAAACACCGTAACAACTTAAAACCTAGTAAAATATCATTGCAAATGGAGTTTGTTGTATGCAAATATACAATCCACTATATCTGATAAGTGCCTAGATTGAAACTTTAAAAGAATTGAGTATGTTGAAATCTAATGTAAAACATCCGAATCAGGGTATCTTCGTATGGATGTATTAGTTGCGATTCTGGGTTTCATATCATTGGCAATCGTCAGGCAGAATGAAGGGTTCTGTCTGATGCCAATATTATTATAGATTATTTCACACCAGCGTTAGCTGATGTTTTTTTTTTTACTGGAGTTTGAGTGACAACAAGTCTCCTCAGGTCTCCAGGACTTTTTCGAATATTCTAGCCGATTGCATATTATTATTATTATTATTATTATTATTATTATATATCTCTATCACAGATATTGAGCACTTTCCTAATAATCCCAGAAATATTGGCCCACTACTCATTGTCCAAGGGAGATAGGGATAACCATACACTGCTGTAAATATATATATATATATATATATATATATATATTTGTGTGTGTATAACATATATTATATATGATACTTTTATTCTTATATTCATCAATGCTTTTATTGCCATTCAACTATAGATCTACTTTGTATTTATATATCTATATATTATTTTATTAGTGACAAGACTAAGTAAGATTGTAGGTGAATATAACTGAGGTGCGAATAGACAAGCTATTAAAAAAGCAGCAACGTGAAAAAAGACGAATTAACAAAACTCAACATATTGTCCGGTATGCCACGTGTAACAGAATATGCTAGTTTAAATAGCAGTTAAACAGAACTCATCGCGGTCAGGAGGCTGAACGGATGATGCCGACCATGCGAGGTGGAAGTGGGATTTGTATATTCAGTATATACCAACAAACGACGATGGGGGAGAAGATTTGGTGGCTGGGGTACGAGAACACAAGCGTCCACGAGTACAGAGAACAACGACCCATTCAAAGATACGGGAAGAGCCGGTTTCAACTAGAATAGAGAACCTCACCCCAAAATTATGTCCCTTCTCTATTTCAACCTACTTTAAAGCACACAGAAACTGAACAGGGAGAATAAAGCAACAGAGGTCCTAACGCTTGGAGCAAGTTGTGTTCTATGTTTCGCGTTCCGCCATCCAAGGATTAGCCATTAACATTTCCGGGTCTTGATGAAAGGTGCCAGTGAATAAGATGAAATGAGGAGATGCTGACAAGTTCATAGAAAATGTCAAACAGGGTTTCCAAGAAGAAATCCCACTCACTTTATCAGTGGGTCTCAATCATCCTCCAGAAACTTCTCAAATTAGGAAGACGGGACATGGAATTTTTGAGTAGATGAAAGAAAAGATCCTATTGTTTCATAAATGCCAGCCCACTTCTAATTGAGAAATCAACCTCGAGGTTCCGCTTTAGCTCAATGTGTAGAGCATCCTCCTCAGAACCACATGTTTCCGGGTTCAATAGCAGCCCAGGCCAACTCAACACACCTTGGATCTGTGCGCTAAATTGGGGAGGTTCTTGCAGATGTGGCGTTCAACCTCACACACAAAAACATCTACCCTGGTCTAACGCTAATGAAAAGGAGATAGACACCCTCGCGGTCCGGTTGATACCGACAAAAGGCCAATCTTAATTTACTTTTACTTTACTTCTCTTCTGTCCGTTAACATTTTAAAGACCCTACAAATCACGTGTAACCTTTTTTTCGCACCTGTCGTGAGAATTCAACCGAGTGACCCCACGTTGTCAGTTACCACATCATCGGGAGTGTAAAGTGTCATGAGGTTCACCGTGAATGGGAAGGCTCTCACATATTTCACCAGCAGTGGAAAGGTGACTACTACACTAAACATCACCGATATAGCAGTCGTCGGTGATTGCGCTGCAACTAAAATATTTATTTACGAGAAATGTATTTATTTCAATGCCGAGGAACATTTTTAAGGTTTAATAAAGTTGAGACTTTCCCAAATTACTTTTTTTTTCATTTAGTTTTTTTTATTTAATTTTTATTTATACAGTTACTGTCATTGTTATTAACATTATTCTTGTATAAAACTGTCACGGATTATTTGAATTAGAGTCGGTTTGATAAATGATTTCCATGGTTTCTTAGTCATTTTTATGCCAGCGTTGACGTGTTGAAAAACAAGTGTCTCTCATTTATGACTTGGGGTCGTAAATCTAACTAATCTCTCTCTGTCGAATTTCTCGAACAAGATGGCGAATGATAGTATTACATCTAATCTTTGTCAGACGTTCTGTTCTTTTTTGCTTTGTTTTTTGTTGTTATTGTTGTTGTTTTTTTGTTTTTGTATTTTTGTTGTATTTTTGCGCGCGTGTCTGTCTGGAGTCGAAAGCTCATGGTTTGCTTTGATTTGTTGTTTATATCTTGTCTTGATAGTAGCTTTGTTTACCTTTCACATTTGCCAGTTTTGTTTTTTTTTAATATTTTTGTTGTAAATCTTTATATTAAAAAATGAAAATATGTCATTTTTATTCCCATGTTTTGGTGGAGACAGACGACGTTGCAGATATGATCAAATTAAACACGCCTGTTTTGTTCCTAAATGAAATACTGATTATATAATATGCTTCGTAAACACTTTTATCTATGTATGTATGTATGTATCACCTTCTCTCTCTCTCTCTCTCTCTCTCTCTCTCTCTCTCTATATATATATATATATATATATATATATATAATATATATATAAATGAAAGTTTGGTATGTACGTGTGAACTTATAACTGAGAAAAGAGATGTTATTCAGATTCAAAATCTTGCATACGCCTTGACATCCTTATAACTAAGAAACACACACAATTTGGTTATTGAATTTTAATTATTAAGGTATATAATTAATTAATTAAGCAAAAATCAGACGATTGGCGATAATCGTGGCAGAGCCACTGCTGCTAATAAAAAAAACACTCGCTGTTTGTTTTTATGAGTGATTTAAAATGGCGCCGCTGCTGGTAATTTGGAGTTGACAAATGTATGCCCTAATCGTTTCCACTCGGAATTTTTCGCGTATCACCAGTCTAATCTTGGAAATATCTATTTAGTTTAAAAGAAAAGAAAATAATCTATGTATGTAATTTATTTGTAGTTTTATCGATTGAATTATTGTTTACACCGAATTAAATAACAATAATAAACGAAAACATTTAACGATTAATAATAACTCAACTTTGTTTTTATTATTAATACACTCCTTTTAGAATAAAATGTATCCATTTTTAATCAATATAACAAACCTTTTTTAAAACTATTCATGAAATAAACATTATTAAATTAATATGCGCTTCTTTGTTACTTTCTTTAATTTTAGGGGTCGAAAAAGGAAATAAATTAAACTGATAAATTTCTCAAAGAAAAAATTTAGAACTGAATCTAATTTTTTCGTATGTAAAAAAGAGTTATATATATATATATATATATATATATATATATATATGTGTGTGTTTGTGTGTGTGTGTGTGTGTGTGTGTCTAACAGTTTGTTCCTATTCATCTATCTATCTATCTATCTAGCTATCCCCTCTCTCTCCCTCCCTCTCCCCCCCCTCTCTCTCTCTCTCTCTCTCTCTCTCTCTCTATATATATATATATATATATATATATATATATTATATATTATTTCATTCCTATCCATCTATGTATATATGTACGTATCTATCTATCGATCACTAAGAACGCCAAAGATGCCCATCATATCTATCTATCTATCAATCTATCTAAGTAACTATATTTTTTAAATATATTCGAGACAATTTTAATTTTGCATATGTAATATTCCATCTATGCCTATCTATCTATTTATCTGTCTATCTTTCTATTGTCAGAAGATTTGGTGTAAAAAATGTAGTTTCTGAAAATTTGATCTAAGAATTTGATAATCAAATATGGTTGGTTGGTTGGTTGGTTGGTTGGATTTTACGGCATGGCAACCCTTGGATTATTTTATGGCGCAGACGTTATTTTATTCATTCTTTGTTGAGTACGGTTGTTATTTGTCCTGGTGTAATCAGATATATTTACCCCATAGATGAGACCTTAGCAGATACTACCACACAGGATCAGAGTAGACCTGGGAGTAATGGCAATCAAAGAGTAGTCCACTTTCCTCAGATGTTCAGAATTGAAACCTCATCACTAGATGTAATTTAACGTCATACCTAAGACACTAAGAAACTCAGCCAACGCCTTCTAGCGCATATATGATAGAAAAGGGTTCGGGCTTGCAATCAGGGCAATAAGGTCGGGACAATTATATAGGTGCTACGGTTTGACGTGACCAGCCCATTGATCGAATTGGGCCTCTCCAACTGCTCGTCTAGCCCAAGTAGTGTGTTGTATATCATGGACTGTTCAACCACCAGGATTCGATCCTTAAACATCCCAGGTCGCCACCCACAGCTAACAGTTGGCTCTTTCGTGGGTGTCTTTAGAATAAAATATATCCATTTTTAATCAGTATAACTCAATTTTTTAAAAACTATTCATGTAATAAACATAATTAAATTAATACACGCTTCTTTGTTACTTTCTTTGATTTTAGGGGTCGAAAAAGGAAATAAATTAAATTGATAATCAAGTATGTCACCAGTATTTTGGTAAAAGTCTTGAATTATTATCCTTTTGTTTTCTCCTTTTTAAGATACTTCCATCACTTTTTACCTTAAAATTTCAGTGGCTTATATTGTAACTTTGATGGCAAACTCCTAAACTCTGTAGAACAATTTAGATACTTAGGCAGTAACATCTCCTCCTCAGAAAACGACGTTAATGCAAGCATAGGAAAAGCATGGGCCGCTATAAATAAATTATCGATCATATGAAGGTCCAATCTCACAGACAAGTTAAAGAGACAGTTCTTCCAGGCCGATGTCGTGTCAGTACTGCTGTATGGCTGCACCACCTGGACTCTAACTAAGCGACTAGAGAATGAACTAGATGGGAGCTGCACAAGAATGCTGCGGGTGATCATGAACAAGACATGGAAACAGCACCCTACGAGAAAACAGCTGTACGGCCACCTACCACATATCACCCAAACCATCCGAGTAATACGGACAAGACAAGCGGGACACTGCTGGAGAAGCAAGGACGAACTAATAAGCGACGTCCTCCTGTGGAAGCCAGCACATGGACAAGCCAGTGTGGGCCGACCAGCAGAAACGTACGTTGATCAGCTCTGTGCGGATGCAGCATGCTGTATAGAGGACCTCCCGAGAATGATGAGCGATAGGGACGAATGGAGAGAGATTGTCATGGATATCCGCGCTGAAAGCACGACATGATGATGATGATGATGATGATGATGATGATATCGTAACTAAGGTTGAAACGTTTTAGTCCTATTTGTACTATCTATCTATCTATCTATCTATCTATCTATCTGAGTCTGTTCCTATCTGTCTATTTTCTATCTATCTATCTTGACGTGGCACGTTTTCTTTCAATGATTACTCAGAAATGTAGCTATAAGTGAAATCGAAGTGCCTTTCGTTGCGTAACGGTTATTGTCATAACAATTGGACACAATGACCCGAGTTCACATTCTGGATGAGGCTGTTTATATTTCACATTCATATCTTTATCATCTTTTGAAAAAATATGCGTCCAACTATTCTCACTCCGGATATGGGTAAAAGAGTTTGGTCACACTGGGCTCTTTTAACAGTTGTAAGTAAACCGATCGATGTAAAAAAAAAGAAACTATAATGCACTTAAAATTGGCATCGTGTCATATCCTCATGGCAGAGATATTGGGTAAATAAATAATCTGACAAGACCGGGGTCTAATGCAGACAAATAATTTGGTGTGGATGTGGGTGGGGTACCTCAAGGAAATAACAACATCTAGTTAGTATAAACCAAAAATAAATGTTCTATACATATAAGAAACACGAGTTTATATACGTTTAGGAAGCATGTGGTGTAATGGTTAAAGTCATGGGAAATGGACTCGCCGCCCCGAGTTCAAATCCTGGATGTGGTAATTGCCTTTTACATAGCGCTAATACCCTTGGGAAAGGTATGAATCTTACTCTCCCTCCAGCTATGGATAAATAGCAGGGCAGATTGGGCTCTTTAACCTTGGTTAAGCAACCGGTCTAGGAGAAGGAAAACTCTGAATTCAAACCTGTTAAACTCCGCTTAAGAAACTGACCTTGTGTCATATCCTGCTCGTGCGGGGGTGTAAATATATATATATATATACGTTTAGAAAACTGCAGCCGAAGGCACCACCGTTGAAGATTGATTGACTCAATTTAAAAACATGTTAATCTATGTAGGGATATTTTATGCCTCCAGGTTACGGAATCGTATTCAGTGAACGATTAAAATTTACATTTTTGCGTTGTTGTTTTTTTGTTTTTATTTCTCACATTTATGTGATATCAAGTATTCCTTTCTGATATAAATAATTTGCATGCAGTTATAGGGTTCCAAGTAACTATTATTAATAACCCCTATTAAAATTATAAATTCGAACTATACTTAACTCTTTGCCCACCAAATTTTCCCCACGACTGTACCAAATGTTCCCGGTATTTTTACCTGTATGATGGGATATTTAAAGTTCACTATCTACAACGAGCAAACGTAAACAGTATGCCTGCCATCACCTGCAAAATACGCCTGCGCTTGCTTGGCCACATCAGGCGGATGGACAAAGGCCGCATCCCCAAAGACCTACTGTATGGTGAACTAGTGGAGGGCACCCGGCCGGCAGGGAGATCACGTCTACGCTTCAAAGATGTCTGCAAGAGAGACATGAAGACATGCCACATCGACATAAACACGTGGGAGGCTTGTGCAGACGACCGTGCGACCTGGCGCCCCTCATCAAACAAGGAACGAAGGGTAGTGAGAGAGAGAGAGAGAGAGAGAGAGAGAGAGAGAGAGAGAGAGAGAGAGAGGAAAGAAGCCGCCACAGAAAAGAGAGCTAAAAGGAAGGAGAGTCAACAACACCCCAAACACCTACAGAAAGCATCACCTTTTGTTTGCAGCCACTGCACCAGAGACTGCCATTCAATGATCGGTCTGTTCAGCCACTCACGTAGCTGTAGGTAAAAAAAAAATTAAAAATGGACACTACGCCATCGTCTTAAATAGACGGAAGGTTGCCAACCATCTACACCTTAGAACTCATTCTATCCAAATAAAGATGTCAAGGGTGTTCACATAGCGATTTTCAGTGTAAACAAGAGACACGTACGAGAACCGCTCTATCGGTTTACGGTAGGATCGCAGTTGTGTTAGAACCGCTGTGAGCGAATTAAAGTGGACAACGAGTTAATAAAAATGAATTATAGTTATTTGGTAGCAAGTATTCTTATCATGGGCCGGGTTAGCTCAGTCGGTAGAGCGTTCGACTAGAAACCACAAGGTTCCTAGTTCGATACCGGTCCTCACCAACTCAGCGTTATGAGTAGCACAGGGATCTGTGCGGTAAAGTAAGGAGCTGATTGTAGGTGTGGCGCTCCACCTCATATGCCAAAAACAATCTCCTTGGTCTAGCGCTTTTGAAAAGGGGATAGACTCCCTCGCTGATTGGCTGATATCGACTTTAGGCCGCCCCGACGACTTTATTTGCTTTATTCTTATCTAAACCAAACAATATGCAAACGGAGGTATTTGCCCCATAGATACTAATACTCCGGGTCAGATGCAGACCAGTGTCCTACCTAGGACACTACTTTTTTAAAAAATACTTCTTTGTTGTTATTTCTTGTTAGTAGTTGTTTGCAGAGGATACAGTCATTGTATTCTAAGTCTCTTCGACAAGGTGACATTGATTTTGATTTCATGTTTAGATGATAGAGAATCGTATTCATTATACGTTCATATTCATGTTTTTGTGTTATTGTTTCTTAAGATTTTCTTCCACAACACAATATGATATCAACTACTCCTATCTAATACAAAAAAATACGCACTGTTGTATGGCATCAAGAACTCGTATCTAATATTATCAATTATAAGTTTTCAAGTAATTATTTCTATTTAATAAGAGTCATTTGTTTGTACACAGTTATATGGTTTGAATAATCCTTAGTAAACAATTATAGATTATATTGGTTCTGCTGTCTTTTGTGTATATATATATATGGTTAGCTCAGTCGGTAGAGCGTTTGGCTAGAAACCACAAGGTTCCTAGTTCGATACCGGATCTCGCCAACTCAGCGTATGAATATCACAGGGATCTGTGCGGTAAAGTAAGGAGCTGATGGTAGGTGTGGCGCTCGACCTCAGATGCTAAAACAATCTCCTTGGTCTAGCGCTATTGAAAAGGGGATAGACGCCCTCGCTGATTGGCTGATACCGACTATAGGCCACCCCGTCGACTTTACTTACTTTATATATATATATATATATATATATATATATATATATATATATATATATCATCATCATGTTGCATGCACGCCATTCTCTCTATCCCTATCGCATCATTCTCGGGGGGTCCATGCAGCATCCTGTATCCGCACAGAGCTGATCAATGTACGTCTTTGCTGGTCGGCCCACACTGGCGTGCCCATGTGCTGTCTTCCACCGGAGGAAGTCGCTTATGAGTTGAGATGTCGCTTTTGTTTTTGAAAGACATGAACTCAGTTTTATCTGAGTTTACGTATAGGCCACTATTTCGTGCTGCCTTTTCTAGGCTGTGTAGCAAGAATTCGGCTTGTGCGAGTAGTGCTAGGTCATCAACATAGTCCGCATCCGTAATAGTATGTGCGGGATATCGCCTGCTTCTTGCCTTTTTTTAGTATGAGGCCTTTTTCTTTTATGGGATCTAGTGATGTTCTGAGTACGTAGTCTAGGCATATTATGAATATATATGGCGCTAGTGTATCCCCTTGTAGGACTCCGGCAACAATGTCAAAGAAGTCCGTGTTGCCATCTGGTGATCGTACCATTGCTTTTGTATTTTGGTAGAGCATCATTAGCGTTTGGTAATATTTTCCCGCCTATGTGATTTCCAAACGAAGCACTTGTGTTGTAAATCGTATAGGCGAATAAACTGGCAGTTACCAAGCTCCTTTTTGTCTTCGGTACCCTAACTTAAATGCATAGGTTTTATCAATGATATTGACCCCTTATTAGTTATAAATATAGTAAGCTATATTATATATATATATATATATATATATATATATATATGGAGAAGCGCCTTGTGTAGGCGCTTTGTTTTGACGATAAGTGGAAAATACACTGTTTTGAAATCATTAGTAACAAACACTTTTTAATTGTATTGTAACCCATAAAAAATCAATATAGCTCTTACACCTGTAATGGAGGACTTTATTTTTCTTTTTTCAATACAACACACACAGACACACGCACTCACACATATATATGTGTATGTGTATCTATGTGTCTGTACATAAGCTGCAATTCTTAATAGATACATATTTGATTAAACGTAACAGACAAGGCATGTTTCAAATTTATTTTTGATAAGAATAATTCAGAGTTATATGGCATCAACTATTCCTATCACATCCGAATAATTTTCATACAGATCTATTCCACCCATACATGCGACTCTAAAAGTAATATCATTCCGGATCATAGTGGACTTGAGAGGAATTGCAATAAAGGAGTACAAGATCAGGAGCCTCACCATCTGATGCAGTTTAGTTTTCAATCCAGGAAACAACTTGGTTGGAGGGGTCTTACCCTAATGTAGGGAGATACATTCAACGTATTCTCCTGACCATATGACCTTTGGGCAAGAAAGGACATGTTTTTCATTTACACCGTCAATATCCGGTTGTTTTAACAGACTATTTTTTGATTTTTTAAAATTATAAAACTAACCCCTAACCCTAACTCCTAACCCTAAGCCTTACAAACAACCGGATATTGACGGTGTAAATGAAAAACACGTCCTTTCTTAATCGAGATCAAAAAGGGTTGCCTAAAGGTAATATAGTCCTATTTTACAAGAGGAAAATTCGTTTTAGAAAGCCTCTTTATACTCTACTTATCTTTTGTGTAAATGGAATAAAGAACTACTTATTTTCGTTTCCACACTTCCGCTGTCGTTAATTTCGCTTCACCGTGTGTGGGTGGAAGCGACCCAGGCATCGGCTTGATTTCCAACAGACCTCTCCGTTCTCAACATCCCTAATCGCGGAGAGTAACCAGAACCGAGCAGAGTGGCATTCCTTCCCTGCCAGCATCCAACTAGCCAGAGGGCGAACATAACCACTCGTTCATCATAGAATTGAGATATCTTGCTGTTTCAAACTGAAGTTTGTAACGGCAGGGGATATACGTCACTGGCAGCGAGAATTAGACTTTTGAGCTTTCTACGTTTTTCTTCAAATTGGTGCCTCTTCCGGTGACTCAGTGCTCGGGAGGAAAATCAATGTCGAACACGCAGCAGTCGATCCCTAATAGGGTTTTTCACACGACTTGTACTTTCTGAACTAGGGAGGAGTGGTGTTCTATCAAAGACGTTATCTATCTACACTGGAACCAGTAAGTATTCGTACGGTATGGAACATTTAATGTTCCCCCCCAATATGTTTATTCATGTATAGCTTAAAAATTTCAAAATACGTCACAATTATGATATAATACTCGTTTGGTGGGTTATTTAATGCTAAGATATATCTTGTAGAAGAAAAGTAATGATATTATTTAAACCACTAGCAGGACCTGTGGATATATCACAGTATGATAATTTGATTATGTTTGGTATGTTTACTTAAGAGCTATTGCAAAATGTTCAATATGTAAAAAGTATAATAATCTTGATTTGACCCTTTTTCACTCTTTTTTCTCTTTTCCTCCTTCTTTTCATCTTTTCATTATGTTCGATTGAAACAGATTAGCGTTATCGCTTCAGCGCGCTTACCCACTTTATCTATCTTTCCCCTTCTTTCTTTCTTTCTTCTTATATTTTTTCTATGTTGCAGGTGCTTTTCTTCCCTTTCTTTTTTATAATTAAAAGAAATGGTCCATTTAGCTGAGGTGACAACACTTATAAGAAATAAGAAGTCGGTTGATAAGCAACACCAGATACTCAGGATTTACAGTTTTGCATTTCATCTTGGACGATTTTGATGATCATATCTTTTAACCAGAGTGTGTTGCTAGATGATAACGGCGGAAGATTAAGGAAGAAGCGTATTAATATATAGATAACTGGGAGGATGAGTGAGTCTATACCTTTCCCAAGAATATTAGTCTGAATGTAAACATAATAGCCAGACTGTAGTTGAAGCTCGCTTACCACAATGTCGCAGTTCAGAACTTTATCTACTAAGTTTAGTTGTGTCACAAAGCCGGGTGTACGTGACTCGAATTTACTAGTAATGGTATGCTAATATAGTTTGCTAAACATTACACCTCGCTAAGCATCCAAATCAGTAAGATACAGTGCTGTACAAAAATACAGAGCAATACATTTTTTAAAAACTAAAATAGAATTAAAAAAACTAGGACTATTTAGACATAGCTAGGTAAATGACGAGGTTCATTCCTTTCCATTGATTACACTGGTTTGCAAAAATATTTGTTGTCTGAGGCAAGAAAGTGAATAAGTGTTTTTTACTAATTTGGGTGTGCTGAATTCAAATTTATAAACAGTTTTGCCCTATCACCTCTAGTTTTCTGTCTTTTAAATAGTCTCATTTTAGTACATACAGAGTATATACGTGCTTATTTCAACTATTGCAGCAGCTTATTACAGATAGATAGATAAAGAACATTGACGGAATAAATATACTAGGATGACACAGTTCATAGTACCGCAGACAGTTAGAAATGTGTTTTCTTAGATGATCTGCTGACTGCCAGTGCACTACTGTCCAGTGCACTACTAGCTGTTGATTGAGACGTGTTGGCTACGCTTAACTGTCAAAATCCATCTTGATATATAGCTATATATATATATATATATATACATAAAGAAAATTTTAAAAAACAAGTGTTCCGAAAATGGGATGAATTTAATTATCGATGTTTAAACATTTCGGTTACATTGAACCATCATCAGGATGTCTCTTGGGGTGAAGAAAATGATGGATGTTTTTATATGTGACAGGAGATGAAAATCTTTTTAGTTATGTAACTGTATTTGATCAGCGTTTTATTTTTGAAAGGCAAGTCGCGATCCTTTTCTTCACCCCAAAAGACATCCTGATGAAGGTTCAATGTAACCGAAATGTTTAAACATGGATAATTAAATTCCTCCCATTTTCGGAACATCTATTTTTTCAAAATTTTTTTTATATTGTCGGATTTATTTTCCATATTTATTTACTCCCATATATATATATATATATATATATATATATATATATAATATATATATATATATATATATATATATATATATATATGTAATACTATCACTTCCATTTATTGCATAATAACTAAAAAAGAAGACATAAGTCACACAATATTAGAAATTAACCCTGGATGCATATACGCCTTTATGTACAGTAGGTGTACAAAATGTACAGTATGCATATCTAAAAAACTAGAGGTGATGAGTAAAAACTGGTTTCCAATCTGAATTCAGCACCCCCAAATTAGGTTAAAACAGCTATTTTTGAGCTTGCCTCAATTTCTTTGTAAACCAGTGTTATTAGTCCGAAGAGTTGGAACTCGCTATAACCGATGTCGTAATCCAATACTTTACGCACTATATCAGGAGGACTCCAGCCGATACAACGCAAGTAAGGATACACACAATATATGAAATAAATATGTCAATTATTGAAACAGTTACGTAAGAATATTTGAGAAAAAAAAGTACGGTAATAAAATGCCACAAACAATTGAACATTAGCGACGTGAATCCTTTTTGTTCAATTACTTCACGAACGTTTAGAGCAATTACTCAAATAAGTTTTGACGGAAATTCTACACTATTCTTTATTGCTGGGGATCTCTAATTCCAGAATATTCTTGGTATTTCATTTCCAAACACTTATTATTAAACTCCACGTCCTAACATCCCCAACAGAATCCAATATTTTTTGTTCGTCTGACATCAATGGTTTGGTGTTGGTTGGTTGCATTTTATGGCATATCAACCCTTGTTGGGTTATTTCATGTCAACGACTTTTTTTTATTAATTCTTGTTGGGTATTTAGATTTTAACACATTTTTAAAGACTCATTTTTAAAAACCATACATAGGACCTAACATCTACTACCATTCCGGGTCAGAGTTGACCTGGGGTAATGGCAATGGACGGATACTCCACACTCCCCAGAGCTCGAGAATTGGAACCTAATCATTATGTGCTGCTTAACGTGATGAAACAGGACACTAAGATCCCAGCCACCTTCTTCGAGTACATACATTATAAAAAGGGTTTATGGTTGGCCATAAGAGTAATGAGGCCGGGACAATCATATAGGTGGTACGGAATGTAAAGTTTTTAAGTGCCATCCTTGGCCAGTTGAAAAGGGCTTAAAGAAAGT
>CM042137.1:15892889-15897889 GCA_023376005.1 Doryteuthis pealeii
GTGTTGGTAATTATACCTGTCCTAAACAAAATGGTATTACTTTTTGATTAACCCTCGTATATATATATATATATATATATATATATTATATATTGTTGAACAGCGCAGCCATTTTCTGTCTGCAAATCTTGTTCCAGGTCCTTTCAAGTTGCTGGATTGATGTGATTATATCTGGCGAAAATTGGCTGATGTATTTACCATAACTTATTTCCCCGAGTACTTTCCACCCTATCATGGGCCATCTTCAAAAGAAATGCTGCCTATATATATATATATATATATATATATATATATATATATATATATATTATAAGTAAAGTCGTATATATATATAAGTAAAGTCGTTTGAGTGACCTATTGTCGGTATTAGACGGACAGTGGGGAGTGTATCCTCTTTTCACTAGTACTAGACTGGGGATATTGTTTTTGCGACTGAAATTGAGCATCACACCTAATATCAGCTCTTTATCGCACAGATTCAAACTGCACTTCTCATACACTGAGTGGACGAGGGCCTGTATGTTGGGATATATTGACGGATGCTCTACAGGCTGAGGTAAGCCCACCACTTATATATATGTAGTATAGACAGGACGTTACGACTTGAACTTAGCTTTAGGATATAATAAGATTACTCGTAAATTATTTAATAGCGGTCAGATTTGCGACACAAAAATATATTACAACTGATCAGTAGTTGATTTCATAGCAGATATCAGCTACTCGGACAATATATAAAGAAGGGTAATTTAACCCCAGAGAGAGAGAGAGAGAGAGAGAGAGAGAGAGAGAGAGAGAGAGAGAGAGAGAGAGGGGGGGGGAACTTGAATCCAAAAACTGAATCTCTATTTATAGTTGCAGATAAGAAAAACTGGGGAGTGTTGAATAATCCTTTATTGCCATTATTTCCATGTCCTCTTTCAGTCACTTTGTAGTCACGTGTTTCAGTCACGTGTTTAGTCTGAGACCAAACGGGAAGATGAATATTGGCATAACGTTACCATTGCTTGTGACCAGTCTAAACACAATGATATGGAATGGATGTTTGCTTTTCATCACAGTTGGTACATCTTTTTGGGGGCATTTTTCTGATCCTGGCAGATATTTTCTTATCTGAGAAAAACCAAAGCCTGTTAGGTTGAAGGGGATGCTTGTGTGTATTCGAAGGCTTTATAGAACTCTCTTTCCTCTTGTCCTCCATGACCTGTGTTATTAATTGTTCATTTCTCATCTTGTAAGAGAAATACCGAATGTCTTCATGCACTACTTTTTGATAAGTAACTCAGACGCTCCCATGTCCCTTGGCTCAGGATTTGATGGACTTACTGGGATCGTTGTAAATCATGGCCTGGATCTGACCAACAAATTCTAGAGTTCTTTTCTTATCAAAACGATCAAAGTCAGACTTCCGATCTGCCGCACCTTCGTAATCACCAATGGATTCCACGAACTGTTTTTGAATCCTTTGAACTGCCCTCAGATTGACACCCAAAATCTGTGAAATTTTCGTATTGGACCATCCTGCAAAACTGCCAAGCAGGACTGCATGATATTTGTGAGGAGTGAATTACGACATGTTCGATACTGATCCTCGACATCTAAGTCCATGAGTAGCACAGCTTGGATCTGTGTGGTAAAGTGGGTAGATGACTGTAGGTGTGGCGCCTCCGATCTCCCTAGTCTAGCGCTAATGAAAAGTAGATAGTCTCCCTCGCTGTTCGAGTAATACCGTCAATATACCTCTCCGGTGTAAGAAGGACAGATCTGTGTTGTATAAAACATTAAATAGAAATAATTAATTCTGATCTCTAATATGTTTTAATGTTTTCTTGTAAATAATATTTTATTTGCCATAATAAATTTGGAAACTTAAATGATTTAGGAGCCGGGTTAGCTCAGTCGGTAGAGCGTTTGGCTAGAAACCACAAGGTTCCTAGTTCGATACCGGCCCTCGCCAACTCAGCGTATGAGTAGCACAGGTATCTGTGCGGTAAAGTAATGAGCTGATGGTAGGTGTGGCGCTCCACCTCAGACGCAAAAAACAATCTCCTTGGTCTAGCGCTATTGAAAAGGGGATAGACTCCTCGCTGATTGGCTGATACCGACATTAGACCGCCCGACGACGACTTATTAACATAAGCGTATTTGAAGCTCATTCATACCTCAAATTTTATTTATCTACATATATATTTTATAATCTTATTTTATTTTATTTATTTATTTTTTATACTTTCTTTATTTAATTGATTTTTTTATCACATCTGAAAGTCACGTGCAATAATACTTAAGCACATAATGTTTTCAAGTAAACGTCTTGTGCAATAACGTCCAACAACTTCAAAACACATTACGCTGTACAAATGCTTGACTTACTACATTTTACAATTCTTTCTTACAGTATATATATATATATATATATATATATATATATATAGTATTTCTTCCGCTGTTTTACTTTTGTGTTAACGTCCAAATATTTGTTTATCTTTTCGTTTTCTAAATATATTCCGACATAGAATGTGGTTAATTAACGCCTGAAAAAGATATCAGAAGATCGGAAACAGCTGTCGCAAATGAAAAATAATAACAAATTAAAACATTTTGCGGGCCTTATTTTTTATAATATATAATATATATATATATATATATATATATATATATATATATATATATCAATCCTTTCATATTATCAATCAAAGCCTGAAGAAGATACCAGAAGATCTGAAACACGTGTTGCATATGCAAAACAAAAAGAATTAAAAATTTTTTCTGAGAACAAAATACATTTTGCGTACCTTCCTTTTTTATAAAATATTGAATTTTCTCCCGTTGGAACCAGAACAACATTTTATATATATATATATATATTATATATTATATATATATATATATATATATATATATATATATATTAAATACTTAAAAAGTTACTATTGTTGATATTAAGTCAATTAGACATCTCGCTCTTTTTGTGTATATATGGATTTATTATTTATCAAGCCCTTCCACCACGGGCAGGTGTATCACAAAGTTAATTTTCAAGTGGAGTAAAGCTGGCTTAGATTCAGAGTTTTCTACTCCTAGACTCATTTCATAATCAAGGCTAAATTACCCAATATCTCCTACTATTTATCCCTAGTGGGAGGACAGATGGAATGATGCCTTTCTCAAGGGCCTTAGCGTTTCGTAAAACAAGCAGCTTTGTCTTGGACTTGAACTCGTGTCCCTGATTTCATTTCCGACGACGATAACCATTATGGGAAGTGCGCCTCCTCAGAATGATAATAACAGAATCACAAGTAAGGAATAAAACGCGCGTGTGTATGTGTGTATGTATGTTTGTGTGTGTGTGTGTGTGTGTGTGTGTGACAACTCTCGTGGTATTTCCTCTCCGGAGTCTGTTGGAAAGGTATTAGGCTGAATAATCTAGTGAGAGTTATCTGTTCTTTATTTCTCCCTAGAAACACAAACTGCTATCAGAGCTGATGGTGTTACGATTGACGTGTTACTTTTTCCGTGAGGCAACGTCAAGAGAGAAGTATCGAGCAGCGAATACTTATCTATCAGGTCTTTGTTTATTCGACTTGTTTATCTGTGAAGACGTTCAAAGAATTGAACCATGAAAGAATTGTGTTTAATGGATAACTCTCGGATGAAACTGCATCAGATAGCCGGGGTATACATTAGAACCTTCCAGTGTATACCCACCTCTCTATATACATTGCTCTCCTTCTTATCAATGTATATTGAAACTGTGACAAGAGTACAAACCTGATGTTTTTAAAAAAAGGACAATACTTTGATTTGTCATGTACTTTATGTAGTTACCCAATTCCTCCACGCAAACACGAAGCGATAAAGGTAATCTTTAAGTGGAATTTAACAAGGTTGAATTTATAGTTTTCCTTCCCCTCATTGAGTTACCAACCAAGCTTAATGATAATGATTTGCTGTTCTATCTATCCATACTTGTAAAAAGAATAATGAATTGATACTTTTCTCAAAAATATCAGCACTTTGTGAAATGTAAACAGCCTCGTTCAGGATTTTATCTCGGGTAGCAGGTTCCACTTCCAACAAAGATAAACGTTACGCTACAAGACGGAAAATGAAAAAAAGATGCACGTTGGATGCGGAGTTACAGCAGAGAGCAGACTTTTTCACAATAGTATCCCATATTATTAATTATTGTCAAGACACGCTGAAAACACTAGTTGTCAGTAGTTCACCGAAGTTAAGCAGCGATTTGTCTTTTAATGCCTAATTGGTAACCACTTAAGCAATAGCAGTTACAGTAAGCAACCTGATTACTTTGTTAATCAAAATGGGTAATCTCCTGCCTCAAAAACCGCTACCCAGTGACTATCAAAATAACAACCCAGCTCGTCGTAATTCTTGTTTATTTATCGTAATTTGTCGTAATTCTTGTTTAGATATGAAGATGGATATATAGTGTTGAATAGACAGAGATAGATATAGATAGATAGATAGATAGATAGATAAACAAACAAAATAATATATAGATACGAACAAATGAGATAGATACATATTTTCGACAAGTAAATATTTTTTTTTGGGGGGGGTCGCTTCTTTTTTGTCGTAATTCTTGTTTATTTAAACTAAAAATAAGACATTAAACAAACATTAATAAAAAAATCTTAGTATTTAAAGTAATATAAGAAAATATGAACAAATTGAGATAGATAGATAGATAGATAGATAGTTTTTGAATAGACTGAGCTGGGTTGTTATTTTAATTGTCATTGGGCAGCAACTTTGAGGCAGGAGACCGGGACGCACTTCCTCATAAATTACCTCAAAATGACTTGACTCGGCATTAAATGACACTAAAATGGTTGGCATGACATAGAATAAAATAACTAAAACAATAGAACTATATGATTATGAGCCAGATTCCTTGGGAAGGACATTTTCGAATAAAGATGAAAGCCTTTCCAAAAATGGCGATTTATAGCGAATTACACTTTGCAAAGAGGACA
>CM042137.1:15900389-15960389 GCA_023376005.1 Doryteuthis pealeii
CGGTTAGGCAACCGGTCTAGGAGAAGGAAAACTCTGAATTCTAACTGTTAAACTCCGCTTAAGAAATTGACCTTGTGTCACATCCTGCTAGTGTGGAGGGTTGGTAAATATGTATATTTACATATGTAAAAATGGAAATTGGAAATGAATCCGACAATATGAGGAAGAATGAATAAAGAAAAGAAAGAACAGAATGGATAATAAAATTTCACTCTGATGAAGGTCGAATCTTCTCTGTGTGCGGAATGTTTTCACACAGAAGAACTGACCGAAACACATATGTACGTGATATTGATTAAATTCATCTTTTATTATCCATTCTGCTCTTTCTTTTCTTTATTCATTCTTCCTCATATTTTACATATATACATACTTTTTAATTTTATATATGAGTATCATGTGTTTGTATATATGTAAATATATATACATGTATATATAAAAAGTCGACGGGGCGGCCTAAAGTCGGTATCAGCCAGTCAGCGAGGGAGTCTATCCCCTTTTCAATAGCGCTAAACCAAAGAGATTGTTTTTAGCATCTGAGGTGGAGCACCACACCTACCATCAGCTCCTTACATTACCGCACAGATCCCTGTGCTACTCATAAGCTGAGTTGGCGGGGACCGGTATCGAACTAGGAACGTTGTGGTTTCTAGCCGAACGCTCTACCGACTGAGCTAACCCGGCCCCTTACATGTATATATAAATATATATAAATGCATATATATATATATATATATATATATATATATATATATATATATATATATATATATATATATATATATATATATATATATATATATATATATATATATATATATATATATATATATATATATATATGTATATATATATATGCTTAATTGGAGTCGTACCTAATTTTGAAAATTAATTAATTAATAATGAATTAGGCGGGAATGCCTATTTTAAATGTATGGCTAAACAAATCGAGAAAAATCAATCTCTGTATGTACATTTCGGCCTCACGCACAGGGCGGCCTTCCTATCTATAGCTCTGCTGATGAGGCCTAATAGGCCGAAATGTACATACAGAGATTGATTTTTCTCGATTTGTTTAGCCATACATTTAAAATAGGCATTCCCGCCTAATTCATTATTAATTAATTAATTTTCAAAATTAGGTACGACTCCAATTAAGCACATATACTCCCAAAAATTGTCGGCAAAAAAAGCCATTCCAAACATACCGTGTTTACATATATATATATATATATATATATATATATATATATAAACTTCGTGTATATATATAATTATGAAACTATATATATATATTATATATATATATATATATATATATATTTTTCTGTATCCTTATATTATTTTTTTTTCACTTATATCCTTTGTCCATTCTTATTTTTGAATATAGAAAAAAAAGCTTCTCTTTGTTTTATTTCAGTAGCATTTATCCACTATTTTTTCTTTCATTAGTTTCTTTTTACTTTCCTTCAACTAAGAAATCGTTTTCTTATTTTAGTCGCTTTCCGAGTAATTCAATTTGTCCTTCAAAAGTAGACGAGATCTTCTACGAGTTCAAAGTTAACATGAATTAATGTAACACATATTTCTCTGTCCTGGAAGCTTCGGGCATTTTTTTCTTTCTTTCCTTGCAAGTGCGCATGCGCATTTCTTTAGCCTCGCTTCACATATATATTCATGTAATAGTCAAAAGAAAAGTCCTTTGAACCACTATTCGGTACATATTTTCAAAAGGAGAACATCACTTCTCAATTACTCACAAGTGATCAACTTACAATAGATATTTCGGGCACCATTTTTCTTATTTCTTTGAGTTTCCTCTCCGTATAAAACACACACTCAAACGCGTGAGTAGACTTAGGTCTTTGTAATTTTCAGAACACAACCGACAAAGAGAATCACATTCAGATTATTGTAATTCCATGTTGCTGTTATTGCTATTGTTATTCATCCTTCACCTTCTCATCCTCATCACTTTCTTCTTTTACTTCTTGGTTGACGTCGCAATCGTATATATATATATATATATTATATATATATATATATATATATATATATATATATATATATATATACTAGCAAATATATGCATCCTCCGGGTGCAAGTATTTAAGTTTTAATATATAAAATATAATTTTAAATTAGAAAGGCTAATGAAACTGAATAAGAATTCAGATAAAAAGATTTGGAACAGAGGGGTATGATTGAAAAATAGAACAACTTTGAAACTAACACTTCCATCATTTTCCCTTACTCCCGTCTTTCATTGGTAAATTTTGCCTAATTCAACATTTAGTTAAAATAGGAAGTAAAGAATAATATTACAGTTATTTCTTCTTGTTAATGGATTTCTTTTAAGATTTATCCTCAAGATTTTTGCTCATATTCATTAATATAAAACCAAACAATTAGAAATCAATAACATTAAGCATATATTTATTAAAATCAAATTTTTAAGATCAATATGCAAATTAGCCTCCCAATTCACACTGTAAACCCCTATTTTCTTGTATATATAAATACAAATGCATGTTATTAGTATGTATATATGGTCAACAGTCTTAATGATGTAAAGCAATTTTATTAATAATTGAGGTTTAAATAAAAATAAAATTATGGAGAATGTGATGTAAATAACAAAGGGAATTGTGACTTGAATAGTGATATAGTTTCGGTTACAGACATACAAACCCACAATCTCCATTATAATAAGATATATAATATATATATATATATATATATATATATATATCTAAAAGTCCAGAGAAGAAAACTTCTTTACGACACAAGAGTTTTATTTAAACAAAACCAAGTCACAGTCTGAGAGCTCAATGTGTCATCTTAATGTTAGAGTCACAGAGCAAATATATAAGTAAAGAAATAACAAAAGACTTAGAGATTTAGCTTTATAGTTTATTTCAGGGAGCTTAGACAAATAGTCTAAATCTCCCGACGCATCTGATGAGTCGGGAGATTTAGACTATTTGTCTAAGCTCCCTGAAATAGACTATAACGCTAAATCTCTAAGTCGTTTGTTATTTCTTTACTTATATATATATATATATATATATATATATATATATATATATATGTGTGTGTGTGTGTGTGTGTGTGTGTGTGTGTGTGTGAAGTAAATACACACGCGGTGTGTTTATGATATGGTTTTTTTTAGCCGACAATTTTTGGGAGAAATAAATAAATAAATAAATAAATAATATATATATATATATATATATATATATATATATATATATATATATATATAGTGTTGTTATGGGTCCAATGGGAGGAAATCAAATATTTATAAAAAAGAAAGTCCGCAAAATGGATTATGTTTTTAGAAATAATTTTTTTAAATTTTTATCTTACATTTGCGACACGTGTTTAAGATCTTCTAATATCTTCTTCAGGCATTAATTAATTATATATGTCGCAAATGTAAGATAGAAATAAAAAAAAATGAATGTATTTATCAGTTAAAATACCGCTTCCTATTAACAGCTGAAGACTGGATTTCGCCACACTGAAGAGACTAAACGATGAATTACGACGTATATATATATATATTATATATATATATATATATATATATATATATATATATATTATAATGTGTTCTGGTTCCAACTGGAGAAAATTCAATATTTTATAAAAAGAAGGTTCGCAAAATGGATTATGTTTTTAGAAAAGATTTTTTTATTACTTTTATCTTACATATATAAGATATTTTTATCTTACATATGTAAGATAAAAATAATAATCTTTTTTCTAAAAACATAATCCATTTTGCGGACCTTCTTTTTTATAATATATATATATATATATATATATATATATATATATATATATATATGGGTGGTATATTTCTAAGCAGATAGTGCTCAATATCATTGATAGAGCATTTATATTTGAGTTAAGGTAGCGTGGACATGGAGTTAATACCTGGTTACTGACAGTTTCTCGCCTGTGCTATTTTCTGACCGAATGGCGAAATTGGTTTAGAAGTTTCTTTAAATACCCTTTGGTTTGGTGATTTATTGAGAGATGATGGGAGTGGACTGGATTTTGATTATTCAATTTTTATTTGAATCACGAAGCTTACCCGGGCTTTTGTTTGGGTAATTTTTATGTGTCAAGAGGTTTTACCCAGATACAGTTGATTATTCAAGCAAAGGGTTCTGTTACCTCCTCTCTCTCTCATCTGATTGTAGTGATGAATATAGTGTCAGTTTCTATAGATATTACGGAGTTTACTAGAACTAGTAAATATATGCACCCTCCGGGTGCAAGTATTTAAGTTTTAATATAATAAAATATCATGTTAAATTAGAAAGGTTAATGAAACTGAATAAGAATTCAGATAAAAATATTTGGAACAGAGGGGGTATGATTGAAAAATAGAACAACTTTGAAACTAACTCTTCCATCATTTTCCCTTACTCCCGTCTTTCATTGGTAAATTTTGCTAATTTAACAATTTAGTTAAAATAGGAAGTAAAGAATAATATTACAGTTATTTCTTCTTATTAATGGATTTCTTTTAAGATTTATCCCCAAGATTTTTGCTCATATTCATTAATATAAAACCAAACAATTAGAAATCAATAATATTAAGCATATATTTATTAAAATCAATTTTTAAGATCAATATGCAAATTAGCCTTCCTGTTCACACTGTAAACCGATATTTTGTTGTATATATAAATACAATTGCATGTTATTAGTATGTAGATATGGTCAACAGTCTTAATGATGTAAAACAATTTTATTAATAATTGAGGTTTAAATAAAAATAAAATCATGGAGAATGTGATTTAAATAACAAAGGGAATTGTGACTTGAATTGTAATATAGTTTCGGTTACAGACAGAGAAACCCACAATCTCCATTATAAGAAGATATACATGTATTCTATTTGCTTAGGCCGACTTTTTTTAGAGTGTTTTTTGTTTAGTCACGGTGAGTGGTTGATTTTTTGTGAAGTGTGTTATCTGCAGTATTTCTATTTTTTGTTTGTTTTATCCCCACTTTCTATTTGCAACTGGGGATTTTTGTTTGGTCTTCACTTTTAATTTCTTCTTTAATTAATTATTTAGAGTCATTAGTTTTCATTTGATTTTGTATCTATTAATTTTCATGTCTACATTTTGATATAAGTTATGTTCGTTTGTTGGGTAGTTTTTTTTTTCTTTGCAGGGAAGTTTATTATGGCTAATTTTTCTTCGAGTCAAAATTTGCATTTTCGGGCGAGGTTGTTGTATGTTGGTGCAGTTTTCCTTATTTTCTCACTCTCCACGCAGAGGCCTACATTATGTGGCTGGAGGAAATAGTGATGCTTTGGATTGAGAGAGAGAGAGAGAGAGAGAGAGAGAGAGAGAGAGAGAGAGAGAGAGAGAGAGAGAGAGAGAGAGAGAGAGAGAGCGGGAGGGGCTGTCAGATGATCCTACGTCGTCAACAGGACTCTGCACTATGGCACACCAGCAGGAGAATCCAGAGAAAATTTCTGCCACCGTATCACCCCCGGCCGCTTAACTCAGATCGCGACCCCTTTTGATTATTATGTGTGGAGTGTGGTTGAGCGGGAAACCAACAAAACTGTGGAGCACCAGAGATGACCAGCAAACAAGGATAACGACAGCACTCACAAATTGGAATAAGGAAACCGTTGGAATGTCTTGCAGGAGATTTCGAAGTCATCTGAGACCGTAGTTGAAGCCAATGGCGATTGCTTTGAATAAATGTAATCTCTCGTATTTCAAGATATTTTCATGTAATTCTGGTAAATATATAAGATAAAGTGAAATGCCAGTGTTATTTTAGCCTTTGCTTAATTTACCGGTTTTCAACTTTATCTTTTACCTATGTATCTCTTTGATTTCTATTTTACTCTGATGGACCCACATAGCCATTCAATGTTTAAAAGTCCTATTTTATTTTTATAATTAAATATATATTGCTCTGCCTCGACCCCAAAAACTGTTATATGGTCCGGGGGGGGGCATATGGCCCCCGGTTAAGAACCTCTGACTTAAACGTCAATCTAGCCATCGCACTCTGTACATATTTTTCAAAATAATTGTAGTTTAAAAAAAACAACTTATAACTTCCTTTTACTACTATTAACTAATCAGCATAAAAACCTTTTAGAGTTCCGGGCATATAAAAAAAAAGAACCATTTATGTGTCCACAGGGGAAAGGCCTTAGAATCATCGAGATACGGTAAGCCATGTTTAGTTAATTACTATACTTCAGTCTATTATAGATAGTAATAAAAGTTTGACAGAACGAACGAACCTATATTATATTTCAGCGATTTTATCTAATATCATAAACGTACAAAGCGAAAACTTTGTTATCAAAAACAAACACACTGAACCTTCAATTTGGAATGGAGGAAGTTCGCATGAAGAAAAAAATGGCAGATAAAGTCAATAAAATGCATCGTTTTTAAAGTGCATTGCAATGGCTGAAATCGTGATTTTAAGAGCTTTGTAGACCTCATCTAATGAGATAAAGATAAGCTAATCACAATAAAGGTATAAAAACTACAAATGCTAGGCATTTCAAGCAGATAAGAATGATCAAAGATCCTGTTTTTATAATAAGCACTTAAACATTACTAATATATTAGGTGGGTGCACAAATTCCTAGCGGTCTTTGCTAAAAAGTATAGAATAAATACAGGGTTTCTAAAACGCTGGAAACTTTTTGCACACACCTGGCTCACTAACAAAACATTGAATTGCGATTACAGTATATATATATATATATATATATATATATATATATATATATAAAAAGTAAAGTCGTGGTGGTGGCCTAAAGTCGGTATCAGCCAAACAGCGAGGGAATCTATCCCCTTTTCACTTATTATTTTTGACGCATGAGGTGAAGCGTTATACCTATTACCACCTCCTCATTTTACCGCACAGACCCCTGTGCTACTCGTACGCTGAGTTGGCGAGGGCCGGTATCGAATCCGGCACCTTATGGTTCCTAGTCGGACACTCTGCTGACTGAGCAAATCAAGGGGATACACTTTCTCGCTGACTGGCTGATACCGACCTTAGGCCACCTCGACGACTTTACTTTATGTATATATATATATATATATATATATATATATATATATATATATATATCTCTCTCTCTCTCACACACACACACACACACACACACACACATATATATATATATATATATATATATATATATACAAAGAGTGCTAAGAAACTGACGATTACCAAGCTCCATTTGTTAAGTCTACACCATATAAGCATTCTATGTATAACACACACACACACACACGCACACACACACACACACACACATATATATATATATATATATATATATATGTGTGTGTGTGTGTGTGTGTGTGTGTGTGTGTGTGTGTGTACATTTTGTAGGCAAGTGTTAGTAAACAACATGAAACATGTCTTTTTCATGATCTTTCTCATCTTGGGGAGATGAGGGTGTTCATAACTTTCTCAAGGGTCTGAAAGTGAATGCAATAGCGCAACTGGAGTTCGAACGCGCTTACTATGATTTCGCAATCCTGTACATTAGTCACTACGTCACGGGGACAGATTATTATTTTACATTTATCTTATTTTACCTTTAGTTCGATTGTAGATTCAGGTTTCTTTGTTTAACGGCATATCAATCTCCGTTGGTTATTTAATACCAAAGCCAGTATTGTATAAGAACAGCAGTCGTACTATTTAACTCATTGCTGGCATATTCAAAAGAATACAGAAATCTATACATATGTAAAGGGCAGTTGTTGTATATGTATGTATGATTATATATATGTATGTCCGGATGAAACTACAAAAATAAAACAATTAACGACGAAGTACATATATACATTAAATATCACCAGTTCTTGCTTTTTGTGTAAAACTTATGAAAATTTGATTCATATCCGAAGATGTTTAAAAATTGAAATATACAGCGAAATAGCATTGAAAGTTTACTTAAAAATGTCCAGCATTCGAAAACTTCAAAACTAAACAAACCAATACACCCTGTCTACCCAGGAGATGCTGGGTAGCCCTTTCTAGTATATAATAAAAGGAATTTTCTTATGTCTACTAGCAAATATATGCACCCTCCGGGTGCAAGTATTCAAGTTTTAATGTAATAAAATATTATATTAAATTAGAAAGGCTAATAAAACTAAATAAGAATACAGATAAAAAGATTTGAAACAGAGGGAGTATAATAAAAGATTTGAAACAGAGGAAGTATAATAAAAAATGGAACAACTGAAACTTACTCTTCCATCACTCTCGCCTTTCCTTGTTATTTTTTCTAATTTAAGTATTTAGTTAAAATAGGAAGTAAAGAATAAAATGACACTTATCTTTTCTTGTTAATGGATTTCATTTAAGATTCATTGAAGAGATTTTTGCTTATATTCATTAAAATAAAACCAAACAGTTAGAAATCAATAATACTAAGCACATATTTATTAAATTCGATTTTTTAATATCAATATGCAAATTAGCCTTCTCGTTCTCACTGTAAACCGCTATTTTGTTGTATCTATAAATACAATTGCATGTTATTAGTATGTAGATATGGTTAACAATAATGTAAGACAATTTTATTAATAATTGCGGTTTAGATAAAAATAAAATCATGGAGAATGTGATGTCAATAACTAAGAGAATTGTGACTTGAGTAGGAATATAGTTTCGGTTACAGACAGAAAAACACACAATCTCCATTATAATAAAGATGTAATTTTAACATTGCATTGCAAAATCACTTTTGACAGATTAATCTAGATCAAAGAAGTTTTGTATAAAAAGAAAAAGGCAAAGGATAAAAAAAGTTATTTTTCCTTGAAATATTTCCGTTAGTTTTACGTACAATATTTAATAATAAAAAGATCAAAGTGTCAATATCTTCACAAATCTCTTTCACTGAAAACAACATCATTGCATAAAATTGACATCTATACATATACAAAGGGCAGTTGTGTGTATGTGTATGTCCGGAGGAAACTTTGAAAATAAAACAATTAACGACAAAGTAAATATATATACATATTAAATATCACCAGGGCTTGGTTTTTGAGCAAAAATAATAGAGATTTGATTTATATTCGTGAAAATAATTAAAAAATAAAATTTAAATAATAACAGCATGGATTTTTTAAAAATTTAATATTTTAGATAATAGACATTAACATTTCTTTACAGAGAAGCTGGATCAATGCAAGGTCTATTTTTTTACACAGGGATTTAAATGGGGCATGCCATGAGTATTCCTCACGATTCAGTGATAATGGATCTGCGGGACTAATTTTAAAAAATCCCCTTCTACCAGGTGACGCCGGGTTGCCGCTGCTAGTGTATTAATAATGGTCAACTGCTGCGTCTTTTTTTCTAGGGACGACTCGTAAAAATTCTTTATCAATCTATTCAATACCAAAATTCACTGCAACATACAGAGAACCGTAGATGTTATGCGTGTTACTGATATAAGCGATGTCCATATTATACACTGTTTAACTTCAGAATAGACCATCCGATCGAAGGGGCTGACTATATCACCTGCAAAGGGGTAAGACACACCATCGCCAGTAAATAGCATACTGAATTCAGTTCTTTGTGTTTTTATTGGCATATCAACATTCGAGAGTTATTTTATGCCAATGCCATTTTTGTAGTGGTACTATTTAAACTATAACTGGGGAGATGAGGGGTTTCATACGTTTCCCAATGGTATTAGACCGAAATTAAACAACAGGGACTCTTTCCAGTAAGTAGTAGGGAGAGAAATTATTGAATATTTTGTAAATTGCATGGAATCAAAACTTTGTATATTTTCTAATTGCTTAAAGTATTTATATTCGGGTTTGTCCAAGAAAAATATATAACACTAACAGGACCTGCGGATATACCACAGTATGATATTTAATCATTACAATGTTTGGTATTCTATTGCAAAATAGCTCAATATGTAAAAAGTATAATCATCTTTATTTAACTCTCTCTCTCTCGGTATTTCTTAAAAGTGGGGGGGTAAAATATTTATAGTCTTGCTGACAAAAAACTGACAAAAACACGACTCAGAAATATCTAATTTGGGCCGGGAATTCGCCTGAAACTAGCTCGATAAAACATAGCGTAAATTAAAGCAGGAGGCCGGGACGACATAAGAGAAAAATTACAAAAGATTATTCCGTAATTCACAATTTCAATATTACAAATAAAACAAACGTAACCCTTTTTTCAATACATTTTAATTTTACGTTGGACATTTAAGCGACGCATGACCATTGGAAATGTTTCATTTTTAAAATTGGGTGAGATAAAATGGGACAAATAAAAAATCTGCGATTAAGTGATTCCAGATAATCTGGATTTACATTTTTGCATTGCATCTTGAACAATTTGGACGTTCTCATTTTTAACCTGTGGGTGTTACAAGATGATAACGGACTGAAGATTTTGGAAGAACCGTATTAATATATAGATGTTTTCTAATAGCTTAAAGCATTTATCTTCTGGTTTGTCAAAAAAAAAATGAAAAAAAAAAAAAAAATTCTGTAAAAATACAAAAATAACTCGACAATTTTTTTTTGTTTACTTGTTCGGTTCTTTTAACTAAATAAAATCATTTAAGGTTTGTCCCGAGAGCCTTTTCCAGGTGAACTGACGAATATTTTACCGGCTAAATATAATCACCGTGTCGTTCTAAAAAAGACTAATAGGAAAGCAGACTCTTCATCCTTTGGCCTTTATCCAAATCATCAACTGAAAGTGGCAAATAATAGTCTACAACACAACTAATTGCGGTTTTTAACCATTAACTTTAAAGAAGTAGATCTCCTTTGTTAGACTTTGTTGATTTTAAAATTTAGTGCATATGTCGACAACTGTTGAAAGATTAACTTTTGTTGTTCTACAACCTCCACAATTATTTGGTTTTGTTTTGTTTTGCATATCAACCTCAGTGGGTCATTTAATGCCGATAAAGTTTTGAAATAAATCAATTCTTAATGGATAATACAATTCTTTTATAAATACATTTTTCTATTTAACTCATAGATGGGACCCTAACAGGTACTACCACTCCGGATCAGAGTGGACCAGGGAGCAATGGTGATGAAGGGGTGCTCCACATTCCCCAAACCTTCAAAACTGGAACCTCACCATCAGATAGAGTTTAACGTCATTCCCAGGACATGCAGACCCTCATCCACCGCCTTCTAGCACCCATATGATAAAAAGGGGTTGGGGCTTGCCATAAGGACAATAGGGTTGGGAAAATCATATAGGTGCTAGGGCTTGACGTGACCATCCGATTGATCGGAGGGGGCCTCTCCGATCGACCGTCAAGCCCAAGATAGGGTCAAAGTGGAGTGTTGCAGGTCATGGACTGGTCATCCACCAAGACTCCGTCCTTAAGCACCACAGGTTGCCACCCACGGCCAACAGGTGGCCTCATTGGGGGAGTTTTACTCCTCTGTAAAGGTGCAGTCGAATTCTAATGTCCCAGCCAACAGGCATCCCCTATACTCCTGCTCATCATGCCTTTTATATATGTTACTACATTTCTTTTATAACCGATGCTGTACTGCAGATTCGTTGATAGTTCTCCAGTCAAATATTTAATATCCTGTTTTTAGCTCATTACAACATTTTTCGAAATTACTTTCATTTCATCTTTAATTTTATAGACTAGATTAATAAAAGAATAGCAAAAACAAAGCCTTATCCTAAATATCTAGTGCAAAATTGCCGCTTTAAAATGGTGGAATATGTGATAATAAATGCAAATGTCAGTATGCCAGTATTTCATATTTTTTCAGATTTAGAGACGGTAGTTCAAGATATCATACCATTTTGAAATCAAGCTGACATCGTGAACAAATTGAAAACATTCCGGGTTGAATCCGGACCTGAATCCTGAAATTTTGGATTTGCAAGTTGCGATTTCATTGATTTTTACGTGATTTTTAACGACGAAATTGTTGTTGGAAAAATATGGTTCAAGTGTAATAAAATTTACTATGTTCTTTATTTATGAACATTTACATCTTTTCCAATCTCCAAAGTTGATTTGCATTTTACCACATCTACAATCTCCAAAGTTGAAAATGATAGAATACATAATCATCTTTAATTGACTCC
This sequence comes from Doryteuthis pealeii, assembly GCA_023376005.1. NCBI lineage: Eukaryota > Metazoa > Mollusca > Cephalopoda > Myopsida > Loliginidae > Doryteuthis > Doryteuthis pealeii. Next base: position 15,912,543 of record CM042137.1, read on the forward strand.
AGAATGGATTTGCATAGTTCATATTTTTCACAACCTTAGTATGGCAATCAGTTTAGAAGTAATGGTAGAGTTATTGTTATGTCAAAGTAATGACAGAGTCATTGTTATGTTATAGTAATTGCAGAGTCATTGTTAAGCCGAAGCACCAATCAAAGGCCATTGGTAAGGGATAGCTTAATTACCGACGGATATGGCGGCTTTTAAGCTAGCATTTAAATAATTGTTTATTCCAAAATATACATAAAAATATACATAGAAAAAGTTATTTTAAACTAAGTTTATCAATAAATAAATAATCTAAATAAATAGATTAAAAAAACACACACAATGCAATACCAACTTTAATTTGTACTACTAGTTATTCCAAAAATATAAATTAAAAATACGTATAACAAAAAAAAGTTATTTTTTTAATCAATTTTATCAATAAATAAGTAAATGACATCTATTTCAATATCTACTTTAATTTGTACAGCTAGATATTTTCGTGATTTTTTTTTTCATATTAAGTGGCTTAATTACCACTATAAAGGCATCTTACAATTTCAATTTAAAAAAATCTGCAGTCAGGTTGAAATATTTTTTATGTTAACATTTTTAGTGAACGACACCGTGACATATAAAAGTCACGAGTGAAAAGCGCACATCGTCGAAATCAGATAGCGTGATCATTTTCCTTCAATCAACTTTTTCAATTCTTTCCAAATACTTTTTTCTTCTCTAACTGTTCACAGTGAAAATCGATTTGTGCAAATCACAATCGAACTGTTTACAGACTTTTTTTTAATACACTCAGTATATTTTTTTCATTTTGTTGTATATAGGTTCTTTATTATTTTTTGCTTTTTTATACTGTGTGAATTTCTTATACATTAAAGACACGTCAGTTTAAATGCAGACAGAATGGATTTTTTCTGAGTATATGATTGCTTTTTTTTTCAACGGTGTCATTTGAAACATCAAACAGGACAGGTCTCACTCATAATGTTTTTAGGATGTAAACAACAAAATTCAAATAAAACATCACTTAATAAGTTCATCCAAATTGTATCAATCTAGGTATCTCATTCTATTAGTATCTACATCAGCCTATTCCTAACTCTCTCTCTCTCTCTCCCCCCTCTCTTCTCTCTCCCTCTCTCTCTCTCTCTCTCTATCTATCTATCTCTATCTATCTATCCTATCTTACTCTGTAATGTTCAGTGATATTCATATCTAGCTATCTATTTCGTTCTATTAATATATATATCAGTCTATTCATACCTATCTATCTATCTATCTATCTATCTATCTATCTATCTCACTCAGTAATGCTCAGTATTTCATATCTATCTCTTTATGTATTCATCTATCTATTTACGACAGTTATGTTTTTAGAAAGTTTGCAAAAATATTACAATTCTAAACTTTTACATAATAAATCAAATCAAATTCTCTCTCTCTCTGTCTCTCTCTTTCTCTCTCTCTCTCTCTCTTTCTCCCTCTCTCTGTCTCTATCTGTCTCTGTCTCTCTGTCTGTCTGTCTGTCTCTCTATCTATATATATATATATCAATAGTGAGATTTCGTTTGCGCTCACTATCATTATAATTTCTTTGTAAAGTAAAGTCGTCGGGGCGGCCTAAAGTCGGTATCAGCCAGTCAGCGAGGGAGTCTATCCCCTTTTCTATAGCGCTAGACCAAGGAGATTGTTCTAGCATCTGAGATGGAGCGACACACCTCACATCAGCTCCTTACTTTACCGCACATATCCCTGTGCTACTCATACGCTGAGTTGGCGAGGACCGGTATCGAACTAGGAACCTTGTGGTTTTCAGCCGAACGCTTTGTAGTTTAGCGCATTTAATGCTATTTCTCGCAACGATATAACATATTTTGCAGTGTTTCAGTGACATACAAAAATGAGATCCTTTTAAATAAAATAATTTTGTTTCTCATAGATTTTAGTGCAGAGAAACTGATGCTGTGTAAAAGTGCAGAACATCCATTAACGTAATCCATCAAGTCATAAAATGGAAGCCGACCTGGGAAGTTCATGTTTCTGTTCTGCATAATAAAATAATAGTTATATAAGACTTCGGGGTAGAACGTGAAGTTACCCCTGAGAAGATCTTGCGAGAAGCGTCTCTTTTTTGGCATCCCACTACAGCAGAAGGAGAGTCGCAACAAACATCAATTTGATGATGGGAATCAGTGGAAGGGCAATGTAAGTAAATAACATTGGGAGTCTGGGACGCGTTTGTCGGCGCAGATGTACTTTGAGGTGAACAGTGTTTATAACGTTAGTTATTAATATTCTATATACAATGGAATTGGCTGACAAAATCATACAGGAAATACGAAATAAATCGTTTTAATACATACTTCATTTTCTTTGCATATTTATGCATTTTTATCTTTCTCTCTTTCTTACACTCTTCACTCTCTCGTAATATATATACACATACACACATATACACACACATATACACACACACACACATATATATATATATACACACAAATACATGTATATATATATATAATATATATATATATCTCTTTCTTTATATAAACATCAATCTATCTATCTCCTCTCTCTCTCTCTCTATATATATATATATATATATATATATATATATATATATATATATATATATAATATATATATATATATATATAGAGAGAGAGAGAGAGAGAGAGAGAGAGAGAAGGAGATAAAGGATAGATAGATGTTTATATAGAGATTTTATATATACAGATGCCACAATATATATATAGATAGATGTTACAATATATATATATTGTTTTTTTGTTTTTTTTTGTGTGTGTGTGTGTGTGTGTGTGGTGTGTGTGTGTGTGTGTGTGTGTTGTGTGTGATCTGTAATGCTCAGGTCGCACTCAGTAATGTTTTTAAAATGTTTGCAATTAAATCAGAATTCTGAATTTTAGTTATTCCAAATTATATATCTCAATCAGTTAATCTTTTCTCTTTCTCTCTTTATATATATATTGCTCTGTATATAATCTAAAAGGTTATTATACATTGAGCTCTCTTCAGTGATTTAAAGATTCGCTGTATTTATACATACTGGATCATCAATATTAATGCAGTGGATCTTAGAAATCACATATAGAATCATCTCTTACTACCAAGTTTTGGATAAATTCTCTTATATATATATATATATATATTATATATATATATATATATATATATATATATATATATATATGTGTGTGTTGTGTGTGTGTGTGTGTGTGAGTGCAGTTGTGTGTGTGTGTGTATAGTTGTGTGTGCGTGTGTGTGTGTAGTTGCGTTTGTGTGTGTGTGGTGTGTGTATCTATAAAAACACTTTATAAAACATCTTTCTCTCTTTATATATATATATATATATATATATATATATATATATATAGAGAGAGAGAGAGAGAGAGAGAGAGAGAGAGAGAGAGAGAGAGAGAGAGAGAGAGCGTATGAAAATCGGACTATATTCTTGAAACTGACAGTAAAGCAAAGGCTTCTTTTAATGAACCCGAAATTAAACCCGTTTTCTATTACATTCTGAATCACAATTTAATATTTTTTGCATTTGTTCTGTGTAGATACGAAAAGTTCTCGACCCCCCCTGAGTACGACCTTATTTCAAAATATTTTCATAATTTTCTTTTTAAGTTAAAGAAATTCAAGTTGTGATACATCAAGCGTATTGAATTTGGTCTGGCCCAGAACATTTCAGATATTTCCTGGATATTGATGCATAAAAAACTATAGAACAAAAAACAAAAAAATGCGTATGCTTATTGCTTAATGAAACACATACATTTTTTTAAAGATAATTTCTAATATATACAACATTCTCCTGGAAAAATGTATAACAAATATTTTAACAATCTTTGTTAAACATACGAACGGGAATGTAAAATTTGAACACAGAGAGAGAGAGAGAGAGAGAGAGAGAGAGAGAGAGAGAGAGAGAGAGAGAGAGAGAGAGAGAGAGAGAGAGAGAAAAGGGGGTGGAGCGACATTTGTATTTGTGTATATTTACCCAACCCTTCCTCTACGTGCAGAAAAGTGTAAAATCTTTAAAATCTACTTATCGCGTTTCTGGGAAATTTTAATAATAAAATAATCTCGTATGAGATGCTTATGTACGCCGTGAAATTATTAATAGGATTTATTCCGCCAGTGCATCGAACATTTAATTCAGTTTAATGATTGTGTGTATAGATACAAATTCCGGAAACATCACCCAACAAGGTTAATTTTTAAGCGGGATAATGGTGAATTAAATTTCCTTCTATTGAACTGGATGTCTAACCAAGGTTAAAGAGTCCAATCGCTGGTACTGCCACCGTGTTTGCCGAGGATGTAGAATAGACCGGCTGCACCTCTGTGGAGAGGCAAGATCTCCACTGGGACTACATGTTGCCTGTGGGTGGTAACTTTTAATGCCTGGGGAGAGGATCATGTTGGAGAATCAGTCCGTGACCAGGGTACTAAGTGATCCCCTGACATGTAATACTCCCCTTCGGCTCTTACTTGGTCCTGACCAGCGATCGGGAGAGGTTCTATCCGATCAACCGGCTGGTCCTGTCAAGCCCTTACACCAATATAGTTGTCCCGACTATTCTTCAAATTTCTCTTATGGCAAGCATCCAACTTGTTATTATGCATGTGCTAGAAGACGGTGGCTGAGGGTCAACCAATAGTTTATTAATTCTACCAATTTATAGATACACATGAAGTTGATGAAATTTATTTCTACCAGACTAATATTTATCTACAAACTATTTGCCTAAAAATCATATTAAAAAAAAAAAAATAAAAATAAGCAAAAAAAAAAAAAAAAAATTGGTATTAAATAGCTCACGCGGATTGATATGCTATTAAACAGAATAAGTAACCAACAGAAAAATCAAACATCAAGTCTACAATCCCCCCCTCCCCAGCTGGTTGGAGAACTCATTCATTCATTTCTCAGCAAAAATTGAAACTCAAACAACCTCTTGCGGGACTTGAACTCGGGGTCGATTCCATTTCCTATTACGTTAAGCGTTAAACCCAAGATATTATAATATTTACATTCGTGTATATGTACCCTGTCATTCATCTGATTTTACTTAGTAAGTTATACTTACGTAAGATAGTATAATATTTATATTCGTATATATTACATGCTTTGATGTTTCTCAAACAAATTTGAATAATGTATATATTTATTCCACTGGGATGTCGCAAGATTTCAGGATTTCAATTGACTGCCATGTGGAGGGTCATTCCCAGACTATAAATCAGGAAATTTCTTGCCCTAAAGTTACCGCGATTTCAGCATACTGACGAACAAAAATTACCATTTGTGTCCTGTGATGTAAATAAATTTACTTATTTTAGGAAAAAAAAATGCAAAACCAAAAACACAAACCAAAAAGAAATCACTTAATGACCAAAATTGTAAATTGAATTGAAACTTTTTTCTTGTGTACCCCACCCCCCGAAAAAAACATTAAAGAACATCCCCCCCAAAACTCTGTCGGTTGGGATTGTGGAATACACAGACCCATATATGTACTAGAAGATGGTGGTTGAGGGTCTTAGTCCTGGGTATGATGCTAAACAGCATCTAGTGGTGAGGTTCGGGTTCTTGAATTCTGAGGAGTGTAGATTATCCCTTATTGCATTTACTCCCAGGTCCCCTCTGACCAGGAATGTTAGTCCCTTTTTTGGTCCCATTTATGGGTTACCTAAGTGAACAATGAATTAAAAAAAGTGTTTGAAAAATTGAGTTTAAAACAAATCTGATTCCCCAACAAGAACGAATACAATAAAAACGTCTCCAGCATAGAATAAAACCAAGGCCATAAAATTCAACTAACCAACCAACCAACGAAACTAAAAAAATAAAAAAAGACAGGTTATCCCTGATGGCTAAGATTACGTTTTTAATAGAAAATCCTAGAATGAATTAGATAGGATTTCTATTACTTATTTGTCATAGTCTCCGTGCCGTTGTGGCTAAAAGTGTAGGAGGATGATACCGTAGTAAGTTCGAATTCAGGTCGCGCTATTACGTTCATCTTCGGACAAATGCTCTTGGAGAACGTATGAAAATGTCCTTCTCTTTAGCTATGAGTTAAATAGTACAACTACTATTCTTCTAAAATGATAAATTTGGCATTAAATAATCCGCAAAGATTGATGTGCCATTCAACAAAGTAACCCAAGAAACGAAACCTATCACTTGTTAAAGATATATATATATGCGTATACATATTTTATATAAAAACAATTATGCTTTTTTTTCAAAAATCAATTTCTAATATATGGGTGGAAAAATGAATAAAACTTCCAATTTTTAAAAATTTATTTAAAAAAAAAATCATAACTTTTTAAAGTTAAGTAAGCATGAGAAATGATGAGTCAATTATAATTATATTGCTGAGTGGATATGTGGAATTCCATGTATATTTTAGGCTGGGGTTATTCCCTATTTGGTCGGGTCGAGAACTTTTCAGATATTTTCTAGATATTGATGTATACAAATATAGAAAAAAGAGGAGTATACAGTATTGGCCAGAATGGATGACTCACATAATTTTTCCTGTACTTTTCCATCCTGACGTCTTCTTTCATTTCGGACAGTGATACAAATGTGGTGATGGGGACTATGTATGGTAACCACACTTTGTATCATCATAATTCCCAACTAAACCTCACTTCTAATCAGAGCTAAATCATACCTAAACGACAACGTGCAATGAAAATGTATACTCTTTTATCGGTAAAGCAATGTGTCATCCAATTTGACCATCAAAATGAATGAACACTGTGTGATGGAAAAGTACGAGGGAAAATTATGTGAGTCATCCATTCTGGCCAATACTGTATACTAATCCTTTTTTCTCTATATTTGTATACATCAATATCTAGAAAATGTATGAAGATATCTGAAAAGTTCTCGACCCAACCAAATAGGGAATAACCTCCAGCCTATAATATACATGAGATTCCACATATCCACTCATCAATATAGCTATAATTGAATAATAATTTCTCACGTCTCAAATTAGGATTTTTCTAAATAGATTTTTAAAATTTGGAATGTTTATTCATTTTTCCACACGGATTTTACATATATGAGAAATTGATATTTTAAATACTATACTTATTCTTTAAATAAAAAAAAACTTTTTAAAAATCAATTTCTAATGTATACGGAATCGTTGTAGAAACATGTAAAACTTTTTCACGTCACTATAACTTTGTTATTCATATCTTATTATAATGGAGATTGAACCGAAACTATCAAGTGTTATTTACAGAGTTTTACATTATTAAGACTGTTTATCTACATACTAATAACATGCAATTGTATTTATATTAGCGGATTATAGTGTGAATGGGAAGACTAATTTGCATATTGACCTTCTATATTATTGATTTCTAATTGTTTGTTTTTATCTTATTGAATATGAGCAAAAATCTTGGGGATAAATCTTTAAAAATCCATTAACAAGAAGAAATAACTGTAGTTAAATTAGGACAAAGTTGTTGTGCATTCTTATTCAGTTTCATTAAATTCAAGGGTGCATCATCTTGCATCATGGAATAATTCAATGTTGTGGAAGAAATTATGGAATCAACACACTAAGAGTTTCTTCAACTTATTTTATTTTATTTTGCTGTAAATAGATTAAGAGATAAGCCGCAAAATATTTTTTATCTTTAACACCTGAACATTCTGGCTTCATAATTATACCTTAAACAAACTAGATTAAATTATTCAAATTAATGGCAAATTTTTTTCCCAAGTCATATAGAAAAAATATGATGGAATAACCCAATGTTAAGATGATGGATTACGGAATTAGGACGCTTAGATTATGTTAATATTACTTTTTTTTTATTTAGCAGTTAATAAGCTAAAAACAGATAGTTCGAAAACTGTTTTTCTTTAATAACTGAACATTCTGACTTCACAGAATATACCTTAAACTATATTAAATTATTTAGCTTAATCCTTAACGTTTATATTTCATTGTTAAAATATTCATGTTATCAAGGTTATTTAAAGTGACGTTTCAGATTTATTTTGGTTTGGTTTGTTTGTTTAATGGCTTATCAACTTTTGTGGTATTTTAATGACAACACTATTCTTATAGAAGAACAGTAGTTGTACTATTTAACCTATAAATGTGGAATTTCAAACATTTCCCAATGTTATTAGCCCGAAAATAAACGTAATAGCATGATCAGAGTTTTGACTCGCTTACAGTCCAACAAATCACAGTCCAGCAAGTTGCACATTCCGCCATGGAAACTCGACCGACATTTTAGGCTTCCTGAATTTTGCAAACATATCTAGAAAATAGCAAACCAATTATAATTGGGAAAACATTTGACTAAATTTGATTTGGAGAATAGATTTAGAATTTGATTTTAGATTTAGAAAAGTCTAGCAAGAAGAATGACTTGCATTTAAATCACGCGTAATGAACAGGTTACTGCTAGATCACCGAAGTTAAGCAGCTTTGAGTCTATTCATTACTTAGATCGGTGACCACTTTGGTAGCAGCAGATTCTATGTGCCATATCTAAGCAACGCCTTGTAAAAAATAAATAAAAAGTCTGACAGCCAGATAGAAGAGCTCTACGTTTTATTGGCATCCTTTTGCTTCACTTAAAAATTCAAGTTTGAGAATTGAATCATACGTCTTCTTCAATATGCCTGGAAAGTCCTATTAGTGTGTAGGTGGTAATTATCAATATTCTCTAGAGTGCTACAATAGATTTTACACACTGAGGGTTTTTAAGTGTTTTATCTTATTCTACTGTAAATGCTTGTGCGTTTTTTGTGCATGGTTCCGCGAGTAACAACATTGTTTATGCAATGTTGACATTTAAGATAATTTCCAATCACTGGAGTTGATTAGAGGATAAATATAACAATTCTCTATAATTGTATTGAGACAATGATACTGATATGAAGTTGGTGGGGGGTGTACACGAAGTTAAATACAAGAGTAATCACAAAACTAAGTCACCACCAAATATTTAGAAATCACAGAAACGTTTATTGTTTATTGTCAATGTTGTTTACATCAATTTTATTTTTAAACATGTTTTTAATTTTCTCCATAATCTCCATTTCAGACGGTATTTTTACAGGTGCTATGGCAATTCTCGTATGCCCATGTCATACCAGATAACCGCCATGTCGTTGAAGTAGCGTTGAACCTCGTAGCAGACTCTCTACATACATTCTGGGCATTTTAACTTCCAAGCACGACTCACTATACACTTCCGTTAACTGGCGATGAATTTCATTTGGTTTAAATCTTTTGTATTCTAAAACAGAATAACTACTCGAACTATCCACTTGGCGGTACCGTTAGTCGGGAGCTCCATCAGAAACGGCTGCCAAGCCAAGACTAGCGAGGAACTTGCAACGGGCAGGCACAGGTGCATGCATAAAAATTACAACATTATTGCTAATAACCGCAGCAACATTTTCCCTGTGTCTCAGCGGTTTGAAGACAATGCTCTAAGGATTACCCTCGTATATATTTTTCCTACGGCCAAATATAGGTTAATATCTAATAATTTTATTATAAAATGCGAAAAAATAAGAAAAAAAGGCATTTTCATTGGTCAGGAATCGATGCAAGTGTGACAGAATATAATTTTTACAGTATCATCCATAAATCAGCACACTTCGAAAAAAAAAATTTCCTTCTAAACAAAACATACCAGAACTTTTGAAAATTTTGAGTGAACAATTATACAATGAAAATGAATAGTATTACTTAATAATGAAAAATACATCTGTGCATACTAAGTAAGATAAAGAAATATTGTATACTGCGGTATCAGAAACTCAAAAGTATATTTCTTTAGGTTTAAAACTATTTTTGTTTTACATTTATATAATAATTACATTTCAATATGAAGCCTCACTTTGAAGTTCTGAAGTGCTCGCCTCATCATTGCCACTTGTATTGCTGCGATTTCTTGATTTCATTTACTCCATTTCTAATCACGTGTGCTTCTTGGATCCAATCTAATTGATTATTTGTGTAATTCCAGTAGGAAATAGTTGAGAAAAATGATATTTTCCAGCGCATATCAAATGATCGATTATGATCCGAGTGATCAAATCAAAAGTCAATTTGTTTTCAACAATAAATTCCTCTTGATGAAAATGTTTCAAATGACTCATTTTCACTTTATATTTCAATGTATTTAATTTTCCTTTCATGAATTCTTGACTTTTAGATTCTATTGACAAACTATTCATGTTCTCATATTGCACAGACATTTTAGGTTTGTTGACTTTCTCGAACGTATCTTGAAAATAGCGCAATTGGCAGAGCCAACTTTCATTGTAGGAAAATTCGGCTAAATTTAACCAATCTTCAGATATCAATAACATGTCGTCATTTTTTTAAACTAATGACTGTCTCAAATATCGTCCCCTTGACAGTCATCTTTTTTATTTATGTATCTACGTGCTTATTTATTTATTTATGTATTTAATTATTTATTTAATCGCTGTTCCTTTAATTTGTATACCATTTCGTCACATACATTCATAAATAGGTGATCGTTAATTGAAGCCTATATTTTCTCTCAAAGGTAACGATGTCTTTAAAAATGACTGAATAACTATAAAACAAGTTTTAAAAATGACAAAACAACTGTTTGTTTTACCTCAAACTTATTTCCCTATGACTACCTATGGAAGAAAAGATGTTAAATATAAAAAATATGAGTAAAAGTCCTTAATATTTAATGTGAAAATGTATAAATCATCTATTTATGTGTGTTATCGCATTAGAAACTGTAATGAAATTCACGGTTATTTTATCAGAAATAAACATGATATAGACCCCTCTTTTGCAACAACCAAATTAAGAAATCGGTCGTATTTTATTTATATATACTAGCAAAATAAAAAAAACACCCTCCAGGCGAGGTGTGGGAGTTAAAAATTTCAATGTCAGCGAGTTTGTACCCTAAGTAAGTAAAATCATCAAATTCATTAAAGGATTAAAAAATTTAAAAATTGAAATGTAAACTTTAAATATATATTAAATAAAACAAACTATATATAGAATATAATACCAATCATGTATTTATTAAAACTTTTTTAAAAAACAATGAGGACTGTCTAATGTTGCATGTTTAAATTTTAAGTGTATTTATTCTATGTTATGACAATTTTGGGTAATGTGACGTAAGCAGTGACGTAGTTTTTGTTACAGACAAAAACCGGAAGCGAATCTCCATTATTAATAGATAGATGTAAAAGAATAGGTGCTCTTTGAATAAAGGTAGGAAATGATATGGTGACAGGAGTTCAAATCCAAGACAAAGTTATTTGAATTTCATATATCTCTAATGTCCTTGCGACTATTCTCCCTCCAGATATGGGCAAATAGTTGAGTAGACTGGACTCTTTACTGTTAGTATTGCAATCGGTCTAGGAGAAGGAAAACTCTGAATTTCAACCTATTGAACTCTGCTTAAAAATGACCTGTCACATTCTACTCGTGCGGATGGTTTATGTAAATACATATATATAAAAGAAAAATTCTATTTCAAGAATCATTAATACTACCCATGGCATAAATTTGGTTTATACTACATTTTCCTCTGCGTGATTCGGAAAAATGATTGTACTGTTAATTTGAATAATTTAACCTATTTTGTTTCAGGAATAATTTATGAAGCCATATTGTTCAGATTTTAAATATAAAACGCTTTCTTGGGTCTCATCTGTTATTAGTTTATGTACAGCAAAATAAAATCATAAGTGAACTTCCTTTAAGACTGTTAACACAGTAAATTTTTCCAGGGATATTATAAACAATATTTCTATACACATTTCAGACAAAAGTCTAAGGATTATTTATCAAAGTGTCAGTAGACAATTGAATAGGATGTTTAGGATGGTTTCATTCGAAGGATTTTTAAAACTAGTAAAAAAAAACCCCAACATTTTCTTGTTCAGCTCCTCAATTTCTTTTCCCAATTAAAGGACCGGTTTAGCTCAGTCGGTAGAGTGTTCGGCTAGGAGTCGCAGGGTTCATAGTTCCATACCGACCCTCGCCCACCCAGCGTATGAGTAGCACAGGGATATGTGCGGTAAACTGATGAGCTGATGGTAGGTGTGGCGCTCCGTTTCAGATACCCAAAAAAAATCTCCTTGGTCTAGCGCTAGTGAAAAGGGGATAGACTCCCTCGCTGATTGGCTGATACCGACATTAGGCCGCCCCGATGACTTTACTTATATTATATACTGAATTTTATCATGTGTTAAACAAAATGGAGGCATCTCCACACTGGAAGGTATAACTCCTAAAATCAGTAAATCCCTTTAGATTTCTAGGGAGTAATATCTCATCTACTGAAAGTAGGATAGATTATCAACCATATGAAAATCTGATCTCATTGATAAGATAAAGCAAGAATTCTTCCAAGCCGTAGCTGTATCAGTGCTACTGTACGGCAGCACTACATGGACTCTAACAAAACACTTGGAGAATAAACTAGATGGGAGCTGCATGAGGATTTTGCATGCTGCCATAAACAAATCCTACAAGCAGCACCCCATAAGAAAACAGCTCTATGGTCACGTGCCTTCTATTACACAAACAATCTGGATGAGGCAAAAAACATTCTGAACTCGGCTAGAGAAGCAAGGACGAACTCATAAATGATGTTCTCCTGTGGATACCAACACATGGACACACCAGTGTAAGTTGACCGTCAAAAACCTACATTAATCAGCTCTTTGCGGATTATGGAAGCTGTGCGGAAGACTTACCAGGAGCAATGACCGACAGGGACGTTTGGCGAGGCAAATTCATGGAAATCCATGCTAAAAGAATGACCTGCTGCTGATGTTTTTTGTTTTTTTTACAATTTTCTTCTGTTTACTTCTGTAATTTCTCTTTCCTCGGAAGAGTGGAGTGTAAGAGTAACCTTTAAAGTAAGATTACGTTTAACTTAAAGCGCCAGAATTTTATATTTCATGTATAGGAAGAAATGCTTTGTTGCTGCTAGTGATGATGATTGATGATGATGATGATTCTTCTTGTTCTTGTTTCTTCTTCTTCTTCTTCTTCTTCTTCTTCTTCTTCTTCTTCTTCTTCTATCACTATTTTTAATGAAGTCGCTAAATTTAACTGCATCCTGTTGTGCTGCATTCACATCTGCAGACATTCGTAGCTACTAATGCGTCCCGATGGATCAGACAATGCATAGAAAGTAGTCAGTCCATTGCTTTTCAGATTTAACCTTATCTTGAAATCCAACAATCCTTCCTGTTATTGTCACTGCACCGTCCATACATAACCCTGCACAATTATTCCATTCTAACCCTACTTCCTTGAAGCATTCATCCACTTTTTAAAAGATTGCCCCACCCGTCGCATCTGCCTTCGAAGGCGGACAGAACAATACATTTTCATGACATTGTTATTGTGGCAATATCTGGCAGATTCCAATCGTTGTATTGTATTCGCAATGTCAGCCGATCCAGCCAGTTGAATTACAAATTTCGATCTTTCATTAAGTCCACCAAAGAATTTCTCAAACTTCTGGTCACTTTTCAAAAGTATAATCAAAGCGTAATTTTGTTTCTTCTTTAAAGTCTAGTGGAAATAGTTTTTAACTCTTTACCTACATTAAACCGCTCGCAGTGGCCCTCCGACTACTGCAATCCTACGGTAAAGCAAAGTACAAAACCAAAAGATGAGTTACTTATTATACCTGAGCAGAAAGACTCAAATTACAATAATAATAGGACTTTATTTAGATAGAATGATTTCTGTGGTGAATAGTTAGTGAACTTTGAAATATCCCATCATACAATTAAAAAATAGCAAGGAAATTTGGTAAAGCTATGGAGAACATTTTGTAGACAAAGAGTTAACATTTAAAATGATTTCTGTAAGAGTATAGATGAATTTTGAATATTTTGTAGTTTTTTCATAGCATTTGTTACACAATAATTTTTTCAAATTACATTGCTGGGTGTTCATGATATAATTTGCACTGGAACTGGTATAAGCTGTTAACAATGTTATAAAATACTTTAGTTGTTAAATACATCTATTACACCAGTTCTGAGGCTGTTGTGGTTTACCATCAGAGCAATAGAGTCGGAACTATCATATAGGTGCTAGGACTTAACGTGATCAGCCGATTGGTCAGAAGGGGCCTCTCCGACTGCTCGTCTAGCCTTAGTAAGGGCCAAAGTGGAGTATTGTATGTCATGGACTACTCAGTCACCAGGATTCCGTCCTAAAGCATCTTGGTTAACTGAAGAATAATTAAAGTTCCAATTACCGTCGAACTGGGAAGACAAGGCAACAAACGGTTGTAACTTAAATACAAACCCGAATGTCACAAAGTCTACTGCAGAATGACAGGATATATATAAGACTCCACAATGTCATTTAAATCAAGCAGTCAAGCAGCCAATCAGAACTCAAGGAATGGAATGACCCAAATCACCCAAATTCATGAATGGGTCATTCTTGATTTCTATATATACCAACTGTCTTGGACACTGCTTAAGTTGTACTTAGTTAGCTGCTGTTATTCAAACCAACAGTAGACTTACTGACCTCAATAGTTAACCACACATGGCCAACAGGTGGCCTCATTTGGGGTGTCTTGCCTCTTCGCAGTGGTGCAGTCAGTGTAACTACAGCTCCAGCCTATTTGGATGATTACGGTAGTTGGCAGTTGTGGTAGTCATAGAAGACACAAGACTGTAGTTGTTGTTCAGACATGCAGTGGATGGGGACTGAAGAGCACCAGAAACAAGAAAAAAATTTCGTTTTTATAATTATGCCTTGTAGTATATTTTTGTTGCTGTTGAGTTTATGCTATACAGTATTTTGCATTATCTCCGCAAAAATCTATATTTAATAAAAGCAATATCATAAATTTTCTTGGAAATTAAGATATTGCATCTCTAATAATAATTTTTAATAAAACCTAGGCTTACAATAGCCACCTGAAATGTTCGGACACTCCTCGACCTTGCGGGATCGGGAAAACCCGAGCGACGAATTGTTATCGTGGCAAAGCAACGATACCGGGTAGACATCGCGTCCGTTTTATCGATAAGGATCAATTGGTTGAGGTGGGGTCTGGGTACACTTTCTTCTGGAAATGTAGGTCAATGGGAGAGAAGTGGGTTGGTGGAGTGGGCTTTGCGATTCGAACAGAACTGGTCAAACTTATTGAGCAGCCACACGGTGTTAATGACAGGATCATGCATTTTCGGGACCCATTACCAGGCAACCGATTTATGACGGCTATTTCTGTCTATGCGCCCACTCTTGATAGTGACGAAGAGGTAATTCTGACCTTCTTCCAGAGTCTCAGGTCAGTCATTAAATCCATCGTAAAAGCTGATAAAATCCTACTACTTGTCCATTTTAACGCCAGAGTGGGACCAGATCACGAAATCCCTCACGTCAGACGCTGAAGTCCTGCAACAAGCCAATGCGTCCAACATAAAATATGCATTATGCGAAACCAAATGCACTGGGCTGGGCATCTTGCCAGAATGCAAGACGACAGACTCTCGAAACAATTAGTCTACGAAGGACTGCAATATGGGAAGCGTCCGAGGCACTAGCCCAAAAAGCGTTTTAGTGATGCTATCAAAAACAACATCAAAACTCTCAACATAAACGTTCATGAGTGGGAGAGAATAGCTACGAATCGTGTGGCTTGGGGGAAACCTGTCTATGATAGCTGCAAGGGGTAAGACGGCTCGAACACTTCATCCTAAAGCGGTCTCTACGTTAACGGCACATGACGGGCGTCATGGACATATTTCCTACATTTAAGCCGTACTATATATGTGATGCGTGTGGCAGGGCCTGCCGGTCAACGGCTGGGTTTCTCAGTCCAATACGGTCGCACACGAGAGGAAACCGGGAAGTGGTTCATATGTAGTCTGAGAAAAAAGAACGTTGAGAAAATGAACGGTTTGAAATATGTCGTCAAATATTCTTTTTTGCGGTGTGAGTATTAGAATGTGTAAGTGTTTGTATCGAAAAAAGCATTGTGCATTTTTTATGTGTTTATGAATGTGTGGTTGCGCGTGTGTGTATAAATCTTTTGCTATAAACGGAATCGAAACAAACCTCAAGGTTATATATATATTATTATCATATATATATATATATATTATTATTATTATTATTATTATTATATACACGCACACACACACACACACACACACACACACACACATATATATATATATATATATATATATATATATATATACTAAAACTACTTAATTTCTTATATTCCAAGAATAAATACAACCAGAATTCCTTATTCAAGCCTCCAACTAAATTCTGATTATTTTAATGATACTGACTTTCGAATAAATTAGCTACAGCATCTACACGAGTTAATATGCAGTTAATTACCCTTAACCTTGATATTATTCACTTCTTATTGATTCTTCTAATTCAATATCTATTGCGTCTTTCGAAATCGTACAAGCTGTCATTGTATCGTCTACTCTTCGGAAGGCAAAGATTTATTGACCTCCACGTTTGGATTTGAACTTTCATAAACTTCCCGCTTTAACCTTTCATTTAATCTGAACCCCAGACCTATCAATATCAACCATGGCGCTTTAGATCACTGGTTACTTCATTAAAGATTTCAATTCATTTGATTTCTTCGAGTCGAGTCTTTGTGGTTATAACTGACCTGTTCAGCAGAGTTGTACCTCATTGCCTTTCATGACATCTCGTCCATTCGGAACCTCGGATGAATAGCCAGACAAATATAATGGACTATTTCATGTGAAGGGTTCATTTTCTGTTTTTCGTATATTTGCCAATTCTTCTTAGGGGTGGTGATCATTGTTAGTCCCTTAAAATAAACTGGACGACAGAATGTTGGATTTTATCCAAAAAGTACCAGAGTTAATTCCACAGAAGAAAAGTTTGGAGAACTGGTTGTTAGGAAGCAATGAAAAAAATAAAATAAAGAATGATTCGCGTCTGATTTAAATATACCAAAAGGAAATAGAAAAAAGTTTCAATTAGATCATCTCGCATTCTTCTTTGTAGTATAGTAAGTAAAAGTAAGTTGTCGGAGTTGCCTAATGTCGGTATCAACCGAACAGCGAGGAAATCTATCCCTTTTTAACTAGCTATCGACCGAGAAGATTGTTTATTTATTTTTTTGCTGAGGTGGAGCGCCACACCTACTGTTTGTTCAATATTTTACCGCACATATATATGTTTACCAACCCCTCTGCACGAGCTGGAAGCGACACGAGGTCAATTTCTTAAGCGGAGTTTAACAGGTTTGAATTCAGAGTTTTTCTTCTCTTAGACTGGTTACCTAGCCATGGTTAAAGAGCCCAGGCTGTCCTGCTATTTATCCATAGCTGGAGGGATATTTAGATTCATACCTTTCTCAAGGGTATTAGCGACATGTGAAGTACACACAGCATCGTCCATGAATTGAACTCGGGACATAGCTGGAGGGATATTTAGATTCATACCTTTCCCAAGGGTATTAGCGACATGTGAAGTGCAAACAGTATCGTCCATGAATTGAACTCGGGTCGACGAGTCCATTTCCTACGACTCTAACCATTACACCACGCACCTCCATATCGCACATATAAGATTTGACAATCTGTGCTACTCATGCACTGAATTGGCGGGCACCAGTTTCGAACCAGGAACATTTTGATTTCCCAGGCGGCTACTCTACCGACTTATCTACACCGGCCGTTAATCTTAATTTCTCTAATCTCTCTCTGTAACTGTAATCTTCTACTCTTTTTATTATTTTTGTTACTCTTCTTTCTGTGACTCTAATCTCCCTATTACACCCCAATTTCCATGTCTAGACACTGGGACTCAGGACTGAGTACACTATTCTATATGATGTCTTCGGGTTTTGTATATTCAAAAATAATATTTGCCTCCATTGAGATGAGATTTTTATGAGCTATTTATCATTAAACTCTACTTCGTTGAAACCCTATTATCAGAAATATATATATATATATATATATATATATATATATATAGTATTATAGTGTGTTCAGAAATAACCTACTCGAGTTTCACCATAGGGATCTTCAGGGTTAAATCTACTGAATTAATCAAGATATTGATTATTTACAGTTAACAGTGGGAGTCCATATTGTCATTATGACCGTTGAAAATAGTTTCGCAGTCAATAAACGCTGTTGCGTGATTTTGAAAAATTGGCACACACGATGTTGATGTATCGTAAATGTGGATGTTAATGGGGAATATGTAAAAAGGTATATATTTTATTTTAAATATACTTTTTTAAAATTCAAACTTTAGAATTTTCCAAAAATTTCTTTAAAAAGATTTTTTGAAAATTAACAATTTTTTTTCAAAAATTCCATATAAAATTTTCTTCGCTGGGGTTGTCATAATTGCCATTGACGTTTGTGCATGCATTTACCAAACACCTATATATTTATATATATATATATATAGATATATATATATATATATATATAAGACTTCATCAGATTTCCGATGAAGTCTTTAGATAAATCGAGATAAAATACTAATTAAAACCAATTGTTTGTGTTGGTTAATCTATTACCAGTTGGCTACCAATCCATTTACATTTTTAACATTTTGTCAGACTTTGTGCAAACTGTTTTATATATAATATATATATATATATATATATATATAATATATATATATATATATATATATACAAATGAATGCTTCATATTTTTGTAATAAACAATACTTAATAATATTCATTTTTCAACTAGGAATTTAAAAAACTGTTATTTTTGTTTTAAAAGAAAATGAACTCTTTATAAATTACTTTTACGGTTGTACTTATTCCTATAGGCCAGTATATATATATATATATATATATATATATATATATATATATATATATATATATATAGAAATAATTCATAAAAAAGTACATATATATATATATATATATATATATATATATATATATATATATATATATATATATATATATACTATTGTATGAATACTATTAACTAACTTAAGTATCATCAATCTGTATACACATATTTAAGTGTCTGCGTTTACGGTTCTATGGTGATTTAATCTAAGCAGCACACACTCAGACCCCCCCACACACACACACTTGCACGCATATCCAAATCCTCACTAATATAGATATTAATGTATGTATATGTGTATATGATTGTGTGTATTAAATGCCTGTATACTCCATTTATCAGGCATTTTGAACAATTAAGATAAAACACCGTTTGATCATAAAACAATACAATCACTTTATATCTAATTCCTACCGTAAGATTACTCATTACTCAAAATCTAGTGAAAGAAATGTCCGGGCTATCAATAACCAAAGTGGTCATTAATCTTCTTGCGAATACACAGTGTAATTATGGTGTCTCATATTATTCTTGCAGTACAAATTTTTAATTATATCTCCATGATATAAGATATAAATATCTGTTAAAAATCTCTCTTAGCGATCGCATAACAAATATGAACAGTCTTAAAGCAACTATACAGGAATTTTCATTACGGTCAATTCGCGCTGAAAAAATTGGTTCCCTCTAGATCATCGAAGATAAGCAACTATGACTTTGTTCAGTGCTTAGTTGAGTGACCACTTAATCAATAGCAGGTAATGTAAACAGCCCGAGGCCTGTGAAGTGAAACCACTCATTTAGCAAAAAGAGTTGATTCGGCATGAAATGGTTCGAAAGGGGTTGATATGCCGTAAAACAAAACAACAAAACCAAATAGGATCTGTCCAAAAATTAGCCAGTCGTTTTGACTCTTATGAGGCCGGCTTCACAACTGTAACTTGAGGACTGATTATAGGCGTCTTTATTGCACTTGCGTAAACAGAGACTCTCCCTTAGAGTTACTCAGCAGTGAGACGACAGTAAGAGAGCTTGTTCATTTTCTGGTAGTTGTATTCATAACGAATATGCATAACATTTTGATTGAACCTCACACATTTTAAAAGGCCCTTTTTACTGATTTCAATGCAAGTCAACATATATATATATATATATATATATATATATATATATTATTAATAATGATGATATGTGATGTAATATTGTTGAATGCAGTATATATATATGTGTATATATATCAATATTGATAATATAGGGTACTATATTTATGTGTAAATAGTGCTCAATATCGTGTATATATATATATTTACCAACCCCTCCGCACGAGCAGGATGTGACACAAGGTCAATTTCTTAGGCGGAGTTTACCAGGTTTGAATTAAGAGTTTTCCTTCTTCTAGACTGGTTACCAATCTAAGGTTAAAGAGCCCAGTCTACCCTACTATTTACCCATGGCTGGAGGGAGAATTGGATTCATACCTTTCCAAAGGGTATTAGCGCCATGTGAAATTCAAACAGGAATTGAACTCGGGTCGACGATTCCACTTCCTATGTATAGAGCATTTATATATTATTGGGTGGCGTGTGCATGGGAACAACGTCGCTTGGCTTGAAAATCGCATAAGCGAGAAACCCTCAGTAACCAAGCGCTATTGACTTCATGTCCACGCTACCTTAACACACACACACACACACACACATTTAGAATCCCCGCCTGTCAATTAGGCAGTTAGGGTTCGAATCACACACAAAGCGGCTTCCAGTCTATAACTCTGCTGATGAGGCATAATAGGCCGAAATGTACATACAGAGAATGACTTTTTCTCGATTTGTTTACGCTATACATTTGAACAGATATATTCGTCTAATTCATTAATCATCAACTAATTAATTTTCAAATTAGGTATGGCTTCAATTAAGCACATATTCTCCCAAAAATTGTCGGCATAGCCATATCAAACAAACTGTTTGCGTACTTTCATATATATATATATATATATATATATATATATATATATATTATATAATGGAGATTGTGTGTTTTTCTGTCTGTAACCGAAACTATATTCCTACTAAAGTCACAATTCTCTTAGTTATTGACATCACATTCTCCATGATTTTATTTTTTATCTAAACCTCAATTATTAATAAAATTGTCTTACATTATTAATACTGTTAACTATGTCTACATACTGACAACATGCAATTATATTTATATATACAACAAAATAGCGGTTTACACTGTGAACGGGAAGGCTAATTTGCATATTAATATTAAAAAGAATTTAATAAATATGTGCTTAGTATTATTGATTTCTAACTGTTTGGTTTTATTTTAATGAATATAAGCAAAAATCTCTTCAATGAATCTTAAATGAAATCCATTAACAAGATAAAATAACTGTCATTTTATTCTTTACTTCCTCTTATAACTAAATACTTAAATTAGAAAAAATAACAATGAAAGACGAGAGTGATAGAAGAGTAAGTTTCAGTTGTTCCATTTTTTATTATACTCCCTCTGTTTCAAATCTTTTATTATACTCCCTCTGTTTCAAATCTTTTTATCTGTATTCTTATTTAGTTTCATTAGCCTTTCTAATTTAATACAATATTTTATTACATTAAAACTTAAATACTTGCACCCGGATATGCATATATTTGCTAGTATTAATAATGATGATATGTAATGCAATAGTGTTGTTAGAATGTAATATATATATATATATTATATTAATATTGATAATATAGGCTACTATATTTATGAGAAAATAGTGCTCAATATCGTGTATAGACCATTTATATATAATTGGATGGCGTGTGCGTGGGGACAACATCGCTTGGTTTGAAAATCGCATTGGCGAGAAACCGTCAGTAACGCTACTGACTTCATGTCCACGATACCTTCATATATATATATATATATATATATATATATATATATATATATATATAATTTGGTTATTAACATACCAGTACCGCTTTATTATACATTATCCTTGTTCAAAAGAAAGTTTTTTCTATCATCCATTTCTCAGACTAATTTTTACTTGTTAAAGAAAAGACATTTGCGTGTTATGGGCTGATAATGTGTGCTTATAATTCTTGGAACATCCTGTCCATATTTATACACACATACATACATACGTACATACATACACGCTTCCCAGTAAAGAGAGTACTGATCTGCTATATAAGCTATGATACTTATATTTTTATGATCTCCACATGCAGACATCGCACTGCAACAAACA
The DNA here is from genome assembly GCA_023376005.1 of Doryteuthis pealeii. Taxonomy (NCBI): domain Eukaryota; kingdom Metazoa; phylum Mollusca; class Cephalopoda; order Myopsida; family Loliginidae; genus Doryteuthis; species Doryteuthis pealeii. The sequence continues at coordinate 15,934,727 of CM042137.1, forward strand.
TAATTCCTCTCCCCCCCCAGACACCCTCACTGCATTGTCTAACGTTTATCACGTGTGCACTTTCCAGTAGATAAAGGGTCGGTAGTCATCTCAAGCGGCAATAACAACCTTCACATGTTCTGTTCAACACAACTTGAAATACTCAAGACTTTGTCTTTGTCTTGCGTCCAACAATTTCAATTTCTTATCCTGATCGCCAGGAAATGAAATATGCATCTTTCTCTCTCTTCTTTTTATTCTCTTTGTTTTCTTTCTTTTTTCTTTTTTTTTTTTTTCTTTCTAGACTTTTTTTTTTTTCGGAATCATACGATTAAAAAAAAAATATCGTGGGAAACTAGCGTTTATCTTAATTTCCTTACGGTATCTTTCATTCTGCGGCTAAAAACGGAAGGCTTTTTTCTTTCCTCTGCTTTGCCCATTTCCAAGAAAAGAACAGAGAAACGAACGATTGTTTTGTTCTTCTCCACAACTCGTAAAACGAGTCTGGTTATTAGTGAGAACTCCTGTATTTAACCCTTTGCCAGGCTGCGTCTTCTCTGGAAAATATTTAATCAAAATATTAATATCAACTTTAGGTCTACCGAGTGAGATCAGATCACAGGAGTCAAACTAAAAATGTGGTTAGAAATACTGATGACACGCTTTGAGTAACGGTTATGGAACCGGCGATCCGCGTTCAAATCCTGGGCAATTCGCTTGTCATTTTACTTCGTCTTAATGCATTGGGAAATGCATGAATCTCAAAATCCCCCCCCCCCAATCAGTTATTGTTAAATAGAAGTTTTGTTTGAAAACTGCATAGTTCCAGGTACTAACAGCCGTAGACTTTCTGTCTTCGCTACTCATAAAAAAAACTTACAGATCAAAAAGAGACGGTTATCTCTACATATATATATATATATATATATATATATATATATATATATATATATATATGTGTGTGTGTGTGTGTGTGTGTGTGTGTGTTGTGGTTTGGTTTGTTTTGTTTTACGGCATATCAACCTCAGTGGGTCAGTTAATGCCGATAAAGTTTTGAAATAAATCAATTCTTAATGGATAATACAATTTTTTTTATTAACACATTTTTCTATTTAACCCATAGATGGGACCTTAACAGGTACTACCACTCCGAGTCAGAGTGGACCTGGGAGCAATGGTGATGAAGGGGTGCTCCACATTCCCTAAACCTACAAAACTGGAACCTCACCATCAGATAGAGTTTAACGTCATTCCCAGGACATGTAGACCCGCAGCTACCGCCTTGTAGCACCCATATGATAAAAAGGGGTTGGAGCTTGCCATAAGGGCAATAGGGTTGGGAAAATCATATAGGTGCTAGGGCTTGACGTGACCAGCCGATTGATTGGAGGGGGCCTCTCCGACCTTGTGTGTGTCTGTGTGTGTATATGTGCGTGTGTGTGTGTGTGTGTGTGTGTACATGTATATGCATGAATATTTATTGAACCGATACTTTTAAAATTTGATGAAATAAGAGAATAAGCCAAATTCTTTTCCAGTTTGCGAATCAATGATAATTTTATGAGTTGAACGTCATTTTAAATCATCCAAATGCTCGATATACTCGAAATAACAATAAGATACTATTAAAATCCGTCATTACTTCTTACATGATTACTTCTTCATCACAATAATCCTGGACCCGCTAGTGTCATTTTAATATTAAGAAATACCTATTTCTTACAGATTGCTAAAATTATTTATTATTGCGAAATCTTCATATATTTTTAATCTGAATTATGAAAAATATAAAAGACTCATTATGTAAACTAGTTTGGTCATGTAGGCGAGTCATAGGCACGAATAGCTTGGCGGAACTCATCCCTCTCCGGGTCTTTGAGGCTTAGAACTGGTTTGAGTCGCATGGTATACTGTTTGTCGTCGTTGTAGGAAATAGAGTCGGTATCTAAGTTCAAATTTTGGATGAGGCTGTTTACATTTCATCCAACAATAATAGATTTGTGAAAGGTATGCAACTAACTATTCTTCCTCTAGTTATGTGTAAGCAGACTGGGCTCTTTAAACATATTAAGGTAACCGGTAATTTTCACCTTTAGTTGTTAAAATTCCTAGCATAAAATTGTGCGTGCACATTATCTGAAATGAACTTAATTGTTATTAAGAACACATTTTATGATATTTTGTGTTAAAGCATGCAGTTGTATTGTTTTCAAATCGATTCTAAGATTTGTATATTACGCACGGACACATTCAAAATGGCTACCGCCTTGTTTTAAAGTGAAAGTCAGTTGGCTAAATTCCTAGTATAAACTTATCTGAAATGAACTTAATCGTTATTGAGAACACATTTTATGATATTTTTGTGTTAAAGCATGCAGTTGTATTGTTTTTAAAAAGTTTCTAAGATTTGTTTATTTCGCACGGAGACTTTCAAAATAGCTACCGGCTTAGTTCAAAGTGAAAGTCAAGGGAGGTTACTCTAATTTCCTTATTGCTAGGAATTTTAACAACTAAAGGTGAAAATTACCAGGCAACCAATCTAGGAGAAGGAAAAACCCTGAATTTAAACCTGGTAAACTCCGCTTAAGAAACTGACCACAAGCCACATCCTACTCAGTAGGGTTGGTAAATATATATAAATGATGGGAATTCTGTTATTCTTTTACTTAGACTGGTTACCATGCCAACATTTTGAGCCAAGCATACTCTACATTTTACTCATAGCTGGAGGGAGAATAGTTGAATTATTATCTATTCTAAGAGTATTAACATTATGTGAAATGCAAACAGCCTCGTTCATGATTTGGATTTGGATAGCCGGTACCACTTTTTCGACGATCACCGTTACGGAAAGAGCACCTCCATATTTCCCGTGAACATCGACTTATCATTATGAGTGAATATTCTATTACGAACAGAATCTGCTTTGACACGTAGAGGCGTTCATACAATACTTGCTATGAAATTACTGAAATTGTTGACAACTACATCTGCAATTAATTGGCCGCAGCATTTGGGTGTATATTGTTTCTTTTGTTTTTTCTTTTCTTATCTGAATTCTGGTTCAAATAATCCATGTTCTTTGGGCCCACTTCAGGGAAAGGGTTTTTTTATTCAAAAGTATTTAAACCCTTAAAGCAGAAAACAATTATAACATGAAATTAAGTTAACATGAAATTAAGTTAAACATAATTGCTTTTAATTATATTATTTTATGTTTGTGTGATCAAATGTTTGTATTATTACACGAAACGATGTGTATATCCCCCAAAAAACTGCTGGATGCACATCACATGTGTGTGTCCATTGAAGTGAATTAAAATACTTCCGTTCTATACATGATAAAATCCATTCATAAAGATCTTTGAAGTTGTTATTTAATACTAGCAGAGCTACCCGACGTTATACGGGGTCTTGTATATTACTTCTGAAGTTTTCTAATGCATTTTTCTAAAATTATCTGCTTTTTCTGTTCTTCTATCTTCAATCGGCTGTCTACACCTTCATAGCAATGTTTTTGTTTCTTCGTATCGGGGTTTCTGTTTCTTTGTATCATGGTTTCTGTTTCTTTGTATCGGGGTTTCAGTTTCTTTGTATCGGGGTTTCAGTTTCTTTGTATCATGGTTTCTGTTTCTTTGTATCGGGGTTTCAGTTTCTTTGTATCAGGGTTTCTATTTCTACGTATCGGGGTTTCTGTTTCTTCGTATCGGGGTTTCAGTTTCTTTGTGTCGGGGTTTCAGTTTCTTCGTATCTGGATTTCTGTTTCTTAGTATCGGGGTTTCTGTTTCTTCGTATCGGGGTTTCTGTTTCTTTGTATCGGGGTTTCTGTTTCTTTGTATCGGGGTTTTCTGTTTCTTCGTATCTGGATTTCTGTTTCTTAGTATCGGGGTTTCAGTTTCTTTGTATCGGGGTTTCGTTTCTTCGTATCTTTTCTGTTTCTTAGTATCGGGGTTTCAGTTTCTTTGTATCGGGGTTTCAGTTTCTTTCGTATCGGGGTTTCTGTTTCTTCGTATCGGGTTTCTGTTTCTTTATTTGGGGTTTCTGTTTCTTGTTTGGTGTTTTGTTTCTTTGTATCGGGGTTTCTGTTTCTTTATTCGGGGTTTTTGTTTCTTTGTATCGGGGTTTCGGTTTCTTCGTATCGGGATTTTTGTTCTTTTTCTGTTTCTTCGTATCGGGGTTTTTGTTTCTTTGTATCGGGGTTTCTGTTTCTTCGTATCGGGGTTTTTGTTCTTTGTATTGGGGTTTCTGTTTCTTCGTATCGGGTTTTTGTTTCTTTGTATTGGGGTTTTTGTTCTTGTATCGGGGTTTCTGTTTCTTCGTATCGGGGTTTCTGTTTCTTTGTATTTTCGGGTTTGACGTTTCTCCTCTGGATCTGGGTTTTATTTTCTGTTCTTTAATCAACAAACACGGAGACATTTTTGTGTACGCTTTTATTACCCGAAATTCCGATTAATTTTTGCCGCTTGCGCGTAGGGAGAAGCATCAGTATAACAGACGGAATACGTCTGGCCTTAACGAGTATTGGTCTCAACTTCAAGTAAAGTTAAATCTACTTTTCCAAAGTCACCTAGTCAAGCCACTCACTAAAGTAATGTGAGCTTAATTCCAGATAAACTTGTGTTCAAGACCTGTCTATCAAATGCTCGGTGATTTTCCATTATTTACCGTTATTTTAAAATCTGCTCTACACTTTCTTACAAAAATAATAGGTCTATCCATTATTATACCCTTATAGTGTATTTTTATTTAGCTTTTCTCATAAAAACGAGGAGTAAAATCTTTTTAACCAATCTCGGATAAAATAGGTTATGGATTTTATTGAACCTTTGTATTGACAGTTTTCCAGCAATTTTTCATTATAAAAGGACGTGCAATCGATCGTTGTAAAAGCAAATATACAGAAATAAAGACAGACATATTGAATCTTTCTTTTATATGTATAGATACTTTACTTAGTCTGAATTAGATTACTGATACCACAATATCGGTGGGAACTTAGAATACGCTGATTGCATCCCTGTTAAGATGTAAGACCTCACCAACAAAATAGTAATCTCGCTGATTTAAACAGTGATGTGTTTCAGTTAGTTTTATTCTAATTCTGATCTTCATTTCATCCAGTCACTTTTCCAGATTTTTGGTGACCCTTCTAAGTGGTCCAACTACACGTGGTATCACCATCACTTTCATGTGCCACAGTTTTTGCAGCTATCTTGCAAAATCCAAGTATTTGTCTATCTTTTCACTTTCTTTTATTTACATTCTATAGTCCGCTGCAACTTCAAAATCCACAAGATGAAAAGTCATATTCTTATTGTTAATTAACATAAAGACTACTCTTTTGGTTGGGATTTGGTGATCCTTGAGTATTTCAAAGTCCCATAGAATTTTATGAGCCGTATTTTCTGGAACATATTCTGTTTTGTGTATTTACAATTTGTCAGCATGTCTACATTTTAATCTCTTCCACAATTCTCAATGGATCACCTTTCCTATCCATGCCTAATATTGCCTAATATTGCATTCCTCTTGTGCCAGTTTGCTGCATTCACGCCGTGTGTGTTTAACTGTTTCATCTCTACTACCATATTATGTACAATTGTTATTTACTCCTTTTGAGTTTCACATGGAGTCTGAGTGACAGCAAGTCTCCTCAGGTCTCCAGGACTCTTCTGAGTATTCTGGCAGATTGCAGCAGTGCAGTGTTCTGGTGGTATCAATCCTTCCTCTGATTTCCAGACATTCCAAACCCTTTTCCAATCCTTTTGGACCGTTCCAAGTGCACCAACTACAATTGGTATCACTTTCACTTTCATATTCCATAACTTTTTCAGTTCTCTGGCAAGGTCCAGGTATTTGTCCATTTTTTCGTTTTCCTTCAGCTTCACCCTGTGATCTGCTGGCACTGCAAAATCCACCAGTTGACAAGTTCTTTCTTTTTTGTTTATCAACACTAGGTCTGGTCTTCTTGCTGGGATAAGGTGATCCGTTTTTATTTCAAAGTCCCAGAGAATCTTGTGCGTTTCGTTCTCAAGAACCGATTCTGGTTTATGCATATACCATTTTGTTGTATGGTCCAAATTTAATTTTTTGCATAATTCCCAGCGGATCACCTTTCCAACCCAGTCGTGTCTAATTTTGTACTCCCGTTATTATTATTATTATTATTATTATTATTATTATTATTATTATTATTATTGCCGAATGAAGAGTGGCAAATTTGTTCGTCATTCCACAATAAAATATTAATTACAGCTATCAATAACAGCGGTAACAAAAACAACACAAAAAAAAACAAAAACAAAAACAAACAAGAAAAGAGTCGTTATTTAATCGGGAAAAAACGGGAAGAAATATAATAGTAAAAGCATAAAACTGACAATTTCTCGATTCGTACTACCGAATTCAGATTACTGACAATATACGAATAAGTGTATAAGCATATATGTTCGCCGTTCATTCCCGGTTGGCTTACTTTGTTTCCCTCTTTCTAACTGACTTATTGTCGTGGTATCTTTTGACATGACATCCATGCGTGTAGGCTCTCTCTTTCGGTCTGTCTGCTGTGTAATCGTCGGTGATAGAACCCTCTCTTCGTTTAGTTTTGGGTAGCTAGGTGATTAAAGTGATACATATCCATTCTCGTCCGGTGAGACAGAAATTATTAATGAATTTTTAGGCCGTTCTTCAGCTTTACACTATAATATTTAGGTTTGCAGTTATATATATATATATATATATATATATATATATATATATATATATATATATATATATATATATGTTTTTTTAAATTAGGCGTTATTGTGAAGCATTAAAAATAAATAAATGAATGAACTCGTTATTATGGAGTATTGGATTCACTTACTTTTTAATTATTTTTTACATAAATTTTCAGGTTCGTTGGATACCCTTTGTCAAATGTTACTGTTCAACGGTTTCTTTGTCTCTGTTGTTATCGACAGTGGCAGCGTTTGTAAAATATTTGTAATAACGGAGAATTCCGATATCTGCGTTTAATCCCATCACGTGCGTTTGTAATTTTTGAATCCATTTAGATTCTGATTGTTTTCTAGATTGCGTTGTTGGGAATGCGTGTCCTAATATATATATGGTCAAACAACGCTATCAGTATATCCGTACACTTTAGTTATTTTATGTCGTAGAAAAGGTGGTCAATTACTCACACAAAAGAAGTAGGAAACATGTAATAATAGCGAATAAGAGGCTAAATCAAATAGTTGGTCAGAGTATATTTATTCGATCAGGAATTCAAATACATACTAACTCCCGCCTTTTCTGTCTGACAGCTAATTTATAAGATTGACGCAAGCATTCTTTTACGATCTATAGAGGAGGTTTGTAATCCTATAAAACAAGTTATTAGCTGGAAATTTCTCTGTATAATGTTCGATTTATGTAATTCACTGCTGACTAAATTCGATTGAAAAAGATGATTAGGTTGAAGATTTCTCGTGTAAAATGTTTTGTATCGTTATGTTGTGGATAGGGATACATCAGAAGTTAAATTAAGCAAACTATGCACGTTATGAATTGGAAATGGTTGTGCTGAAGAATTCTAAAATGAGAAATTGTATGATTCTTTCTAATACCACAAGAACAATGTAAAACCTAGAATAGACAGGACTAAAGAGAATAGAAATTGCAGGCTATAGGGAACGAGAGATGAAACAGTAGAACATATAAAATGCCCGCCCTGTCGGTGGGGCGTTAGAATGCACCGACTGCACCTCTGCAGAGGAGTAAGACTCCCCCAATGGTGCCACCTGTTGGCCGTGGGTGGCGACCTGTGATGCTTAAGGATAGAACCCAGGTGGATGAGCAGTTCATGACTTGCAATTATTCCACTTTGGCCCTATCTTGGGCTAGACGGTCGGTCGGGAGGCCCCCTCCGATCAATCAGCTGGTCACGTCAAGCCCTAGCACCTGATTTTCCCAACCCTATTGCCCTCGTGGCAACCCCAACCCTTTTATCATAGGGTGGCTGCGGGTCTACATGTACTGGGAATGACGTTAAACCCTATCTGATGGTGAGGATCCAGCTTTGGAGGTTTGGGGAATGTGGAGCACCCATTCATCCCCATTGCTCCCTGGTCCACTATGACCCGGAGTGGTAGTACCTGTTAGGGTCCCATCTATGGGTAAATAGAAAACATAAGTTCATAAACAAAATTGTATTATCCATTAAAAATGAAATTATTTCAAAACTTTTTCAGCATTAAACTTTTTTTACCAATAGAAATATTTGGCATAAAATAACCCAAGGGGTTGACATGCCGTTAAACCCAACCAACCAAACCAAAATATAAAATGCGGATGCACAGATGGAGTACAAGAGCAGGTACGACTAGGTGGGATATGTTTATATACCGGGAAATATACAAAATAGAAGCTGCCCTAGAAAATGAGACGCACAAACTTCTCGGAGAATATAACACAAACCCATCACACAATTGCAACCAGATGAACAAAGCTAATATTAGTTAACAACCCCCCCCCTCGAAAAAAAAACAACTTATCAACTGGTTGGTTTCGGCGTTGTAGCACATCACTGATTAAAAATACAATACAAATATCTGGGCCTTGGTAGAGAGCTGAGAAAATTATGAAGCATGAATGTGATAGTGCTTGCAGTTGCAGTGGATGATCTAGTAACTGGGATAAAAGACGAGATTAGAGGAATAAAAGCTTCGAATGCTTCTGGATTCAATGTGATAATGATACAGGTATTGGATAAAATATGGAGACTTGCTGTCGTTTAGGTTCCAGTAATAACCACTAGACCACTGACGTCAGTTTTATAATAATAATAATAATAATAATAATAATAATAATAATAATAATAATAATAATAATAATAATAATAATAATAATAATGAAAAAGCTGTGGAATATGAGAGTGAAAGTGATACCAATTGTAATTGGTGCACTTGGAACGTCCCAAAACCTTGGGAAAAAGACTGGGGGATCTGGAATTCAGAAGAAGAATTGAGACCATCCAGACTACTGCACTGTTGCAATCGGCTAGAATACTCAGAAGAGTCCTGGAGACCTGAGGATACTCGTTGTCACTCAGACTCCATTGAAATACAATCAGCTAAAGCTGATAATCATAGTAGAAAGAGAACGTGTCAACTGGTGGACTTTGCGTTCCAGCAGATCACAGGGTGAAGTTCAAGGAAAACGGAAAAATGGACAAATACCTGAACCTTGAATTGAAAAAGCTGTGGAATATGAGAGTGAAAGTGATACCAGTTGTAGTTGGTACACTTGGAACCGTCCCAAATAAACTTGGGGGAAAAGACTGGAGGATCTGGCAATCAGAGGAAGAATTGAGATCATCCAGACTACTGCACTGCTGCAATCGGCTAGAATACTCAGAAGAGTCCTGGAGACCCGAGGAGACTTATTGTCCCCAATCACCAGCTGATGTGAAAAACTCAAAAGAGTGAAAATAATAATAATAATAATAATAATAATAATAATAATATATTAAATAGACGAAACTCTTAATCCTATGATGAGCGATTTAATCCGATATAATAGGTGGGGAGAATGATCCAGTGGAATTGTGCAAGAAATTAAATTTTACCATAGTACCAAATGTTATTTGCACAAAACAAAAATCCATCATAGAGAATGAAACGCATAAAATTCCCTTGGATTTTGAGATACAAATGTATCACCTGATCCCGGCCAGAAACCAGACCTCGTATCAATTAACAATAACAAAAGAACTTGCCATATTTTTTTGGTATATTTTACCATTCCAGCAGACCAAAGAGTGAAAACGAAAGAAAATGCGAACAGAGAAATATACTTGTACCTTACCAGAGAACTGAAAAAAGCTGTGGAACTTGATGGTGCAGGTGATACCAATTTTAATCGGTGCCCTCTGAATGGGTTGGAAAAGAAACTGGAGGAATAGGTAAATAGAGGGAGAATCAAGACAACCAGACAACAGCATTGTTAAGATCGGCTATAATACACAGAAGAGTCCTGGGGACCCGATGAGACTTGCTGTAACTCAGAATCGAGTGAAAGACCGCTAGCTAATGCTGGTGGGAAAATCTCACAAGGAGTGAAATAATAATAATAATAATAATAATAATAATAATAATAATATAATAATAATATAATAATAATATAAACAATATCACTGAACTCAACAACCTTATCTATGCAGGAGCAAAACTAGTCTGTGATAGAATTGACACACCCCTTCGAAACACTAACACAAACAAAGAACCAAACAGAAACACAAAAGCTGGATGGGAGTTCAGATTGGAAGAACAAATAAAAAAACTACGACAACAAACAAATACGTTAAATAAAAACACAAATACACATGTAGCTAAAAAGGTTAAAAGACAACAACAAATTAAGTTGGAAGAAGTAAAACAAAAGATATCGGCTATAGAAGGAAGACTCAAAAGATATCGAGAGAGAACTAAACAGTACAAACAAAATAGGACCTTCCAAAACAATGAAAAGAGATTTTATGAACAAATTGATGGAGCAAAAACAAACATTAGTGAACACCCAAATGCAACAGAAGCAGAAAAGTTCTGGAGTGATATATGGATGAGGAAAGAACATAATAAACAGTCAAAGTGGATAAGTGATATTAAGAATGAACTGATGGAAATTGAGGAAGGACCTGTTGCCAGTGTTCATGTAATTACGCTTAAATCAGTACTCAAGAAAGTAACAAATTGGAAAACACCAGGCCATGATGGCATACATGGATTCTGGTTCAAAAAATTTACGACTATCCACAAAAGAATGGCCCAGCAACTGAACAGATGCCTACAAGAAACGGAAATACCCGAATGGATGACAAAAGGAATAACTACACTAATCCAGAAAGACCCACAAAAAGGAAATGTCCCCAGCAATTATAGACCAATAACTTGTCTACCCATGATGTGGAAAATTCTAACTGCTGTTGTAAGAGAAGAAGTATACTTTTCACTCAATTGGCGGAAACTTCTCCCAGAAGAACAGAAAGGATGTCGCAAGGGAAAAAGAGGAACCCACGACTTACTCTATATAGACCAATACATTCTTAAAGAAGTCAAAAATAAACGGAAAAATATTGCAATGGCCTGGATCGATTACAGAAAAGCCTATGACATGGTCCCACATACCTGGATTTTAGAATGCCTACAAATGTATAAAATTTCCAACAACATTATAAACTTCATTAAAAAAGCCATGGAAAACTGGCGAGTTCAATTAAAAGCTGGAAAACAATCCCTGGCAGAAGTAAAAATCCAAAGAGGTATCTTCCAAGGAGACTCATTATCACCACTACTCTTTATTATTGCAATGATGCCGCTAAACCATATACTGAAAAAATGTACCGGGGGATACAAATTTAGTAATTCACAAGAAAAGATCAACCACCTTATGTACATGGATGACATTAAAATTTTTGCAAAAAATGAAAAAGAATTGGAGAGCCTAGTACAAACTATTAGGATATATAGCCAGGATATAGGGATGGAATTTGGAATCGAAAAATGTGCTATGCTTGTAATAAAAAGGGGTGAAAGAAAACTATTAAATGGAATACAACTACCAAATCAGGAAACTATAAAATCTCTTGATGAAAATGAAAGCTACAAATACTTAGGAATTTTGGAAGCGGACAATATCATGCAAGCAGAAATGAAAGGAAAAGTTAAAAAGGAATATCTCAGGAGAACTAGAAAACTTCTAGAAACGAAACTTAACAGCAGAAATCTGATCAAAGGAATTAATACCTGGGCTGTCCCCATTATAAGATACTCAGGACCATTCTTAAAATGGACAAAAGAAGAACTCAGACAGATAGACCAAAGGACGAGAAAATTAATGACCATGCACAAGGCTCTCCACCCTAGAGATGATAGAGATAGATTGTATGTGTCAAGAAAGGAAGGGGGAAGAGGTCTTGCCAACATAGAGGAATGCGTAGAAACCACAATCCAACAACTTGAAGATTACACAAGGAAGAGCAAAGACAAATTACTTATGGCGACCAACAATAGTAGAAAAGGCAGATGGACAAACAGAAGAACGACAAAGACTAGAAAACAAAAATGGGAAGAAAAACAATTATATGGACGCTTCAAACGACAAATAGATGAGGTTGCACATCAAAAGACTTGGACATGGTTAAGAAAGGGAAACCTCAAAAGAGAAACAGAATCACTTATAATTGCTGCACAAAATAATGCCATAAGGACAAACTACATCAAAGCGAAAATTGATAAGACCCAACAAAATAGTAAATGTAGACTTTGCGGTAATAGAGATGAGACTGTTAACCATATACTCTGCGAATGTAGCAAACTAGCACAACGAGAATACAAAACTAGACACGACTGGGTTGGGAAGGTGATCCACTGGGAATTATGCAAGAAATTAAATTTTGACCACACAACAAAATGGTATATGCATAAACCAGAATCTGTTCTTGAGAACGAAACGCACAAAATTCTCTGGGACTTTGAAATTAAAAACGGATCACCTTATCCCAGCAAGAAGACCAGACCTAGTGTTGATTAACAAAAAAGAAAGAACTTGTCAACTGGTGGATTTTGCAGTGCCAGCGGATCACAGGGTGAAGTTAAAGGAAAATGAAAAAATTGACAAATATCTGGACCTTGCCAGAGAACTGAAAAAGTTATGGAATATGAAAGTGAAAGTTATACCAATTGTAGTTGGTGCACTTGGAACAGTCCCAAAAGCATTAGAAAAGGGTTTGGAAAGTTTGGATATCAGAGGAAGGATTGAAACCATTCAGAACACTGCACTGCTGCAATCTGCCAGAATACTCAGAAGAGTCCTGGAGACCTGAGGAGACTTGCTGTCACTCAGACTCCAGTGAAAGACCATCAGCTAACACTGATGTGAAAACTCAAAAGGAGTAAATAATAACAATAATAATAATAGACTGCGTAGAGACCACAATCCAACAACTCGAAGACTAAACAAAAAAGAGCAAAGACAGATTACTTATGTCAGCCAACAATAGTAGATGTAATATATGGACAAAAAGAAAAACAACAGAAACTAGAAAACAAAAAAAGAAAATGGGAAGAAAGACAATTATATGGAGAATTCAAACGACAAATCGGAATGAAAAAACCTGGACATGGTTACGAAAAGGAAACCTCAAAAGGGAGACTGAATCACTAATAATTGCTGCACAAAATAATGCCATGAGGACAAACTTTATCAAAGCAAAAATTGACCCAACAAAATAGTAAATGTAGACTATGCGGTGACAGAGATGAGACTGTAAACCATGTACTATGCGAATGTAGCAAACTAGCACAACAGGAGTAAAAAAAAACTAGGCACGACTGGGTTGGAAAGGTGATCCACTGGGAATTATGCAAACAATTAAATTTTGACCATACAACAAAATGGTATATGCATAAACCAGAATCTGTTCTTGAGATCGAAACGCATAAAATTCTCTGAAACTTTGTTATGAAAACGGATCACCTTATCCAGCAAGAAGACCAGACCTAGTGTTGATTAACAAAAAAAAGAAAGAACTTGTCAACCGGTGGATTTTGCAGTTCCAGCAGATCACAGGGTGATGCTGAGGGAAAACGAAATGATGGACAAATACCTGGACCTTGCCAGAGAACTGAAAACGTTATGGAATATGAAAGTCAAAGTGATACCAATTGTAGTTGGTGCACTTGGAACAGTCCCAAAAGGATTGGAAAAGGGTTTGGAAAGTTTGGAAATCAGAGGAAGGATTGAAACCATTCAGAACACTGCACTGCTGCAATCTGCCAGAATACTCAGAAGAGTCCTAGAGACCTGAGGAGACTTGTTGTCACTCAGACTCCACTAACGCTGATGTGAAAACTCAAAAGGAGTGAACAAAAATAAACAAGGGTATTAAACAACACGTCAGATTCTGGACTGTTCTTATGAAAAAGTGGGGAGCATTGAAGCCCAGCCTATTTATTAGGAAAACATCTGTCTACTTTATGAAAGAGATTTCTGCTTGCTTACTGTCTCCGAACATCTTTGGGTTATGGTATCAACACGTTTGCCGAGATAAATAAAATACAAACAAGATTTTTTTTGAAAAGGAAAAATGATCCGGTTAGTAGTAGTATAAGCTGTATTATTATTATTAGTGGTAATGTTAATCCGTGCTAGATATATCAGAACAAGATTCAAAAGATAGCGACGTTAGACAACGTGTAGCTATTGCAAAAACATCTGGCCGATGGAAAGAGAAAACGTAACAAATCAACACACACGCATAGTCTTTAAGACTCATTTACACACACACGTATATATATATATATATATATATATATATGAGGAAAAAATGAGTAAAGAAATGTAAATGGATAAAAATGAATTTTATCGATATCACTTTTAATCGATATCACTTACACATGTGTTTCGGTCTGTTTATCAAAATGCATACGGATTTACGTTATTATTATTATTAAAATAATCAGATGGAGTTGAAATGATGATGATAATAATAATAGGAAAAATGTATAAAATATTCCGTACACATAGAGATTTTGAATTTTTTGAGTTGGAGATTTTGACGACCTTCATCAGAGTGTTTTTTTTTTGTTTTTTTTGAGTTGGAGACTTTTTTAATAAAAAAACTAAAAAAACTACTCTGATGAAGGTCGTCAAAATCTCTCTGTGTACGGAATATTTTATACATTTTTCCTATTATTATTATCATCATCATTTCAACTCCATCTGATTATTTTAATAATAATACATTTTGATAAACAGACCGAAACACATGTGTAAGTGATATCGATTAAAAGTGATATCGATAAAATTCATTTTTATCCATCTACATTTCTTTTCTTTACTCATTTTTTCCTCATATTGTCGGATTCATTTCCCATTCTCTCTCACACACACAAACACACACACACACACACACACACACACACACACACACACATATATATATATATATATATATAATATATGAGGGTAAGTAAACAAACAAATGTGTTTATTTTTTATACGGCTTTTAGTCGACAATTTTTGGAGGATATGTGCTTAATTGAAGTCATACCTAATTTTAAAAATTAATTAGTTAATAATTAATGAATTTAGGCGAGCATATATGTTCTAATGTAAGGCTATAACCTTGCTGATGAGACCTAATAGGTCGAAATATACATTCAGGGTTTGACATTTTCTCGATTTGTTTAGCCTTACATTTGAACATATCTGCCCGTCTAAATTCATTAATTATTAACTAATTAATTTTCAAAATTAGGTATGACTTCAATTAAACACATATCCTCCAAAAATATATATATATATATGTAAAGTAAATGGAAGTGAATCCGACAGTATGAATTAAACATTTTTAGAAAAAACAAACAGATGATGTTACAGTTCGCTGACAGAAATCTGTTTCGACCTTTTATTAAAGCGGCCTTCATCAAGAGCAAAATATTTGTGATAGAAAGACGGAGTAAGTAAACCGTTACAAACAGGAGGTTTACAAACGAACGTTCATGTTTTTTTTTCTTTTTTTCTTTTTTTTTAATTTTGAAAATGCATATTCTGTGTTAAAATTAAATAAACTTTATTTAAAAAAAACCAGAAGCATTATAATCTACAAGAAAACTCAAAAGAGTTTGTTGTAAAAATATATAAAAAATGTATAAAAAGTATAAAAAATTTTCATGATTCCAGCCACAAAAAAAAAAAAAATAAAAAAAACAAGTTAAAAGTCCACAGCACAATTGAAGAAAGGTGGAAAATTCCAAATGATTTATATATGTATAACTGTACACACACTCGTATTTAGAAATTCTCTGCTCTATCAACAATCATAGTATATCAGTAAGTAGTAAGTAAAGTCGTCGGGGCGGCCTAATGTCGGTATCAACCAGACAGCGAGGGAGTCTATCCCCTTTTCACTTGCGCTAGACCAAGGAGATTATTTTAGCGTCTGAGGTGGAGCGCCACACCTACCATCAGCAACTTACCGCACAAATCCCTGTGCTACTCATACGCTGAGTTGGCGAGGGCCGGTATCGAACTAGGAACCTTGTGGTTTAACGAAACTTATTACCAGGAAATCTTTTGATCAAACTGATTACAGCTTCGTAACTTTGGCAAAGATTATCAGTAACGAGAAAAAAAACCTGATAACGAGCCTAATTAACCCGGTTTGTCCAAACCGTAGCCATATCAGTGCTACTGTATGGCTTCACCACTTGGACCCTAACAAAGCTATATAGGAATTCTGCATGCTGCCTTGAACAAATGTTGGAAGCCGCACCTCGCAAGAAAACATCTGTACTTCTCCCTTATTCCCTATCACAGAAACCGGCCAAGTGAGACGAAGAAGAAATTCTGGACAGAAGCAAAGACGAACTCATACATGACGTTCTCATGTGGACGCCTGCACAGAGACACACCACTGTGGCCACCCAGCAAAACCCAACAAAACTGAGCTCTGTGCGGATTCTAAATGTCGTACGGAAAATTTGCCAGGGTTGAGGACCGACAAAGTGTCATGGAATCTGTGCAGCTGCTCGACTGCACCACTTGGACCCTAACAAAGCACCAAGAGAATAAGCTAAATTGAAGTTGTACAAGAATGTTGCGTGCAGTCTTAAACTGTGGAAACAGTAACAGAAAGAGAAAAACATACTGGATACTGCCGCACTTCTGGAGAATCAAGAACAAACTCATCAGTGACATTCTCTTGTGAAAACCTACACATGTGTCGCGTAATTATTATGGCCTACGAGGAAAAAGAACCCACGAGCTTAGAAAGGAATAAACAACCCCTTTGTGACTATACGACTTGCGTATGTTGTTTCTGAACTAACAACTACTACTACTACTAACGACTACTACTACAACTCGAATTTGTCCCTATGCAACACATGGACACGACAGTGTTGGTCATCCAGCAAGAACCTATATCGATACGGAAGCGCGTGGTGTAATGGTTAAACTCATGGGAAATGGACTCGTCGCCCCGAGTTCAAATCCTGGATGTGGTAATTGCATTTGACTTAGCGCTAATACCCTTGGGAAAGGTATGAATTCTACTCTCCCTCCAGCTATGGATAAATAGTAGGGCAGACTGGGCTCTTTAACCTTGGTTAGGCAACCAGTCTAGGAGAAGGAAAACTCTGAATTGTTGAACTGTTGAACTCCGCTTAAGAAATTGACCTTGTGTCTCATCCTGCTCGTGCGGAGGGGTTGGTAAAATATATATATATATATGTATATATATATATATATATATATATATATATCGATAGGTTCTGTGCGGATTCTGGACGCTGCACAGATATCTCAGTGGCGATAAATGATATGGACGGTTGATGAGAGATTGTCAAGGATATCTATGTGGCTAGCATGACATAATGATTATTATTATTATCATTATTATTATTATTATTATTATTATTATTATTATTATTATTATTATTTATTGATAAGCTTGTACATTTCTGATATGCTTTCGTATTATTTATGTTCTAGAGATTCGAGTGTGACTATAACTTATCAAAGATTTTTTTTTTTTAAAGCGCTTGATATTTTGCCGTAACATGTAAAGAGTCTGATGTTAAGCTTCCTTAAACTTGTCTCGGGGTTTTAGACTTATGGTTTGTTTGTGTCGGAGTTTATATCGGAACGGGCCTAAACAAACCGTTATTTATATCGGCATAACAAGTTGAATAACCAAAAGATATTTATTAGGATCCATAAAGTGTATGTTCTTTTATTTACAGACCTTTCCTCGAAAACTTATTCTAAGTGCACATATGATATAGTATCAATATATATATATATATATATATATATATATATATATATATATATATATATATATATATGTGTGTGTGTGTGTGTTTGTGTGTGTGTGCGTGCACGCGCGTGTACTTATGAATATGCATATATATACATTTATGCATTCTTGTATATATATATATGTATGAACACACACGCACACACACACACACACACACACACACACATATATAAATATATATATATATATATATATATATATATATATATATATATATTATATATATATAAAGTGTTGTTCTGGTTCCAACGGGCGAAAATTTAGTATCTTATAAAAAAGAAGTTTCGCAAAATGGATTATGTTTTTAGGATTTTTTAAAATTATTTTTATCTTACATTTGCGACACGTGTTTCGGATCTTCTTATATCTTCTTCAGGCTTTGATCAATCTTATATATAAATAAAAATAGATGGATATGTATATATATATATATGTACTTATATATTTTTTATGTATACATATATGTATAGAAGAAGAAGAAGAAGAAGAAGAAGAAGAAGAAGAAGAAGAAGAAGATCACCAACAACAACAACATGCGTGTGTTGGAAATGAAATCCTTGTGCTCGAATGCCTAAGAGCAGAGCGGTATAGGAAGTCAAAATTGTGCCTGTTACTCGGAGTTTCATGAGGAGGTGGGTGTATCTTAACGGTTATCATCATAGGAAATGGAATCGGTGACCCAAATTCAAATTCCGGACGAGGCTGTTTGCGTTTCACTTCCCGTTAATTCTCTTAGGAAAGGCATGAATCCATCTCCCCCCTCCGTAAATGGGAACAATAGTTGGGCAGACTGTATTATTTAGATTGGTTAGGAAACCAGTCTAGTAGAAATAAAATCAACTTTACACCTCTTGTAGAAACCTACCCGTGAATGAGGGGTTGGGTAAATACATATTTATAGTTTCATGTGTGAAAAGGAAATATTACCACAATCATTAGACAATCAGGAAAACAAAATCAGGGACAAGCTCCATCACTGACCAAGTGTGGTAGTGTATGGCTTATTTAATTAGTTGAGCTTATCACATTATTTTGTCTAGATTTCCTTTAACTACATAAAGTTTTAACAAATATGTTTCCAAACCTTTAACACACACACACACACTCACGCACACACACACACACACACACACACACACACACATATATATATTATATATATATATATATATATATATTATTATTATTATTATACTAAAACTGTGAAAATCACTTTTTTATTTCCCAAAGGCTTTTTTTCTGTTTAGCTTAATGACAAAAAATTCATACTAAAATATATACCATGGTTTTAGGCTTGAGTTATGTTTAAAAAGATCCATTTTAATTAGTTCGAATTGCTCGTAATTAACAATTAAATCAAAAACTGACCCGTCCCTCACTCTAATTCTGCATATTACTGTCATCCTCTCTATGTATATCTTGATTATCTACTCCTTATATAATGTTAGTCTCTCTATGTGAATAAGAGGGATAACGGAGAGTTATTGTGCTAGAGACATTTAACTGTTAAAATTAATTTTAAGATACGGATGTGCGGGTAGTAGCGTAGCTACCGTGGGCCAGTAGTGGACTCGACCCTCCTAGAACCCCCTCTCCAGTGGGCTTAAAAAGAAGATTTTTTGCTGGGACGTCGGGGAGGGAGTTTGTAACTTGTTACTACTTTGTAGTGAAATCTGTCTTGCTCAGGCTAACATTTATTTTCTGAAAAGAGTTTGTTACTCATAACTACAGTGTAGTAAAATTTTGTGTTTTGCTCGACTGTTGTGCGAGCCAACGTTTTTTTTTTCTAAGTTTCGGTTCCCGAAGTTATTCGGTTGTAGACCGCGTCAGTGGAGTTGAAATCTGCTGCTACATTTCTACCGAGAATTCGCAATGACTACTCACTTTATTTGTATGTAATGATTAAGCGACGAAATCGTGACTTAATAAAATTCCATGATCCATTTCAATTTAAATTAGGCCAAACGTTTCCTTTCTAAAAATCATACGAAATGATTTTAATCTTTTTTTTGTTGTTTTTGTGTTTTTTTTTTTTTTTTTTTTTAACTCTCTGGCCTTGTTTTTTTAATTCACTTTGCAAACTCTCTTTTCCCTAATTCTCGGGACTGCCAAAATGTTGTCTCATTTTCATTTTAAAAACGAATTAAAATTAATTAAATCGATTATTTAAGGTCGAATTTTTGTAGCTGTATATTGCATAAATGCGTCATGGCCTCCTGCCCTTAAAAGCGCTAAGCGGTACCTGCAGAAAACCCAACCCGTACTACTTGTGAACTCCCTAACTGTTTGAAAGCGTTTTCCCGAAAAAACTATCGATATGAAAGCGATATTTTACCCAACCCTACCAAGTCTTTTCTCGACAAGATATTCGGGTGAACTTACATCTCTTAGGGATACAATCAGCATATTATGAACCGACAGGATAGTTCCCTTACGTTAGGTCTCAGTAAGGGATTCTATCAAATTGCAAATCAAGAAAATGAAAAAGAATTTTCGAAATATTTATAAATTAATCTTAAAAGGACAAAAGAATACATTCTAGGGAGAAGGACTCCCCATCATTGTAGCAAGCTACTCTTGCAGGTCTAGCGATTTCAATCCTTGCTCGATACCCCATAATTACGACTTTGTATCACATCCTGCCCGTGGCGAATGGTTTGGATAAATACATGTATGCAAGAAAGAAGAGAAATAATAGGATGTCTGGTGCATTCTTTAGCTAAGCTTGTATAGAGTTGGATCCTTACTATATGTCTCATATCTGTAGTTTTGGTGGCTGGCTGTTTGGTTGGATTTTAAGGCATGTTAACCCTTGTTGGGTTATTTTATACCGAAGACATTTTTTAATTAATTCTTGACGGAATTTTTTTTTTTTAAAACTCAATTTATTTAAATACATTTTAAAACTCAGTTTCTTTATTTAACCCATACCCTAGCAGGTACTACCACTCCGTTGTGGTTTTGTGTCGGTTTATGCTAAGTAAATCGTTCACCAGCTTCTCTTCTTCTTCTTCTTCTTCTTCTTCTTCGACGCTCTGTTACTGAAGAACAAAAATGCAATGCACCGTTCTGGCAAAAATGGGTCGCTTTTATAGTCAAATAAAAGTTGCAATGCACTATGGGTAGTCACCCATAATGCCTTGAAACCTCTATAAAAACGTCCACTCTGCCCCCTCCAACTTCTTGACACTTCTTACTCAGTGGGTACAGTAGTGTACCACCCCAACGACATTCCTTCTTCCGCCATGTCTCATTTTTCAGGCCAGACACCGAGGACGCTTTCAGTCAGGTAAGTTCGACCCGTCACTACACTAAGCTACACATGTTTAAAAATAATGGTCGTCGTGTAATTGTGAGCAAGCTCATCTTGCGGATTATTATTACTTTAGTTGTGAATTTTAATCTCCTTGCGTGCTTTTTACTTGTAACCCAGTACGAAAACATAGCTATGTTTTTGTAAATAAGATGGCTAATGAGAAGAAGGACCTTCAAAACAGCTGGCAAAAGAGAAATAAACATTGGATCAGAGAAAAACTAAACAAAATATAAGAAGCCACCGATGGAGGAAAAAAAAACAAGATTACGTAGAATTCAGTTTGCTTTGGTATCTTTGTTTAGAAAATATTTCGTCTTGCAAAAATAATTATTCCGATTTAATTACTCTTTACAAATTTGATTTTTAAATTGTTCTACAAACTGGTCTATAAAATAATTGCATAGCATTATTATTTAGTTAGGATGAACAATCAGGACAAAAACAAAATGTTTAAATCGATAAATCTCGATTTTTGTGGTATCGATTTAAACTAAGTCATTTTCTCCAAAACTCCACGAAACCTTTCCCAAAACAATATTAATTTGGGGCCGGGTTAGCTCAGTCGGTAGAGCGTTCGGCTAGAAACCACAAGATCCCTAGTTCGATAGGGATCTGTGCGGTAAAGTAAAGAGCTGATGGTAGGTGTGGCGCTCCACCTCAGACACCAAAACAATCTCCTTGGTCTAGCGCTATTGAAAAGGGGATAGAATCCCTCGCTGACTGGCTGATGCCGACTTTAGGCCGCCCCGACGACTTTACTTTATATACAAAATATAGTTTAAATCCTGGACGGGCTGTTTGCATTTCACATAGCACGGGGACGGGGCTGTTTGCATTTCACATAGCATTAATACCCTTGGAAAAGGTATGCATGCAACTACCCTACCTCAAGCTTTGAGTTCATAGTAGAGCAGACCGAGCTCTTTAATCTTGGCTAGGTAACCAGTCTAGGAGAAGGAAAATTATGGATTCAAACCTGTTAAATTCAACTTAAGAAATTGACCTTGTGTCGGATCTTCCTCGTGCGGAGCGGTTGTAAATACATATAGAAAATATAATTTCCTTTTTTTGGTATGGTTACTTTGTTTAATGGCATGTCTTTCGGGTGTTATATACCCTACCTATGAACATTAATGGGTATGTCCCAATCCTCATAAATACGGGTGTATTATGCGGACTGGGTTGTCTGATACGACTAGACGTGGTTTACCTTCTCCACGCCGCTGGCGAGTATTATATTTTCTTAATGTTACAAAGATTCCATTTCATTTCCAACCTCCCTTTCGGTTATTTCTCATTTATTAATCTTTGTTAAGTTACAACAGTGGGTTAAATAATGCCAAATCCTTCCTTGTAGACGATCATTAGTGTTATTATTTAATCCATAGCTGAGGGTGAGGGGGTTCTTACCTTTTCCAAGTGTATTAGTCTGAATGTGAACGTAATAGCGCGACTGGAATTCGAACTCACTACCATGCCGCATTTCATTACGTTTGCCACTACGCCACGGAGACACCCCATGAAATTCAGTAGACAAGACAAAATACTATAGAATAAAGACGGGAAAGGATTTTCTGTTAGCGGAAACGAAAGAGAGAAATAGATTAGAATCGGAATCTTGTCTGACAGTCTTGGACGTTTTGGAAATTGAAGACAGGTATCGTGCCCATAATCCCTAAGCCAAAAGCAACGTTTAAAAAAAAATTACGAAAACGAAGACTGGAACAATTAAAGATCTGAGAAAGAATTTAGATCCTGGATTTGATGAGTTTAGGGAATGTGTTAGAGATATGAAGAGACATAGAGTCACTTTTTTCTCAATGGACAAAAGGATGTTTCATCGTTTCCGCTGAGAATATTCCGGAAATGTTTGCGTTAAATGTTAGTTAAGTATTACCTTATGGAAGGGACTCGACTTCATACAAAATAGACAGGGCGGTTTTTCAGATATTTTGGGAAAAGTAAGTGATGCTAGATACCCTAAAGTATAGTAATTTAATATCTGAAGTAGTGATGAGTAAACTGCGGCCCACGGGCTAAATGCTTTGTAAATGGCCTGTTTAATTTCACGAGGAAAATAACGTTTATTAAAATGTTTATTTCTTTTCATTCAAATGAATTAAATCGAAAACCAACAAAACTATTTTTTATGGTTCTTGGTTGGATTTTACGGCATGTCAACCTCTGTTGGGTTATTTTATGTCAAAGTCGTTTCGTTTTATTGGGTATTTAAATTACTTTCAAACTCAGTTTTTTAAACTCATTCTTATTTAAACCATAAACGGGACCCAATGAGATACTATCACTCCGGTCCAGAGTGGATCTGGGAGTAATGGCGATAAAGGGGTACTCCACGCTTCCCAGAGCTCCAGAATTGGAACTTCACCACTAGATGAAGTTTAATGTCCTATCCAGGATACTAAGCCACCGCCTTCTAGCACATATCAGATAAAAAAAGGATTTTGACTGGCCGTGAGGGCAATAGGGTTGGTACAATTATCTAGGTGAACTTGATTTGACCAGCCGATTGATCATAGGGGGCCTCTCCAACTGACCGTCTAGCCAAAGTAAGAATCAAAGTGGATTGTTGCATGTCTAGGACTGTTCAGCCATCAGGATTCCGTTCTTAAGCATCAAAGGTTAACACCTGTAGCCAGCAGGTTACCCCATTGAGGTTGAGGTTGGCATATTCTACTGCCCTAGCCAACAGGGTAGACTATTTTTTGTATATTTTTATTTTGTATTTTTTATTAACCTTACCTTTCAAGTTAAAAGGGGTAATTGAAATTATTTAATTAAAGTCAACGTTATTCGGACTATTGTCCTCATCTTCATTGTTATCTGTGATACGTTTCGGCCGATATGCCCTCTGGCCTTCTTCAGGTATTTCTTGTCGGACTCGGGAAAAATTCTCAGACTCGGGAACCTTCTTTTCGGACTCGGGAACCTTCTGAGAAGTCCGACAAGAAATACCTGAAGATCGGAGGGCATATCGGCCGAAACGTTGTACAGATAACAATGAAGACGAGGACAATAGTCCGAATAACGCAGATAATACTAATCATCAAGCCTCATCTCAAACATTCAGAGAAATAATTAAAGTCAAGTTTGCAGAGTGATCTATTGTTGGTCTCAGTAAAACAGTCATGGAGCCTGTCCCATTTTTGATAGCACTAGACCAGGGAGAATTTTTTTTACTGAGTGCCACACCTACCGTTAGCTCTCAGATGCTTTACTATAAAGATCAGATTACTCAAACTGCGTTACTTATACGCTGAGTTGGCGGGGACTGGTATCGAACCTGTAACCTTGCGATTCATAGGCGGATGCTCTGTCGACTAAGATAAACCGATCTGTAATTGAAAGGAAATAGTTTTAATGAACAAAATTTGAAAATATTCAATTTCTTCTTCGATACACAAATCATGATCACATTGATTACATTGATTTTTCAAGTATTCTTTTTTTTTCTCCAGTTAATTATTCCATTAATGCATCACGGCAACAGCGTATGTTAATCACAGTGATATCAGTAATTACAGACTTGAATTTTTTTTTATAGAAAATATATTTTTACCGATGAGAAAAATACCAACGTCTTTCTGTTGTATACTCTCTTTACTTCTATTATGTTTCTGCTCATCTTTGGTATCTTACGTTCTTCTTCTAGCGTCTGGACTTCATCTTGGGGACTTCGTGTCTGGTCTTCCATTGGGGATTTCTCTTTATCAGAAGCCCTGTGTCATTGGTAGTTTTTAGATAATAACCCAAGACTTCGATTTGCTTTAGATCATATTTCATTTCATATTTTATTCCGAAATCCCCACCAGACTACCTGCGCAGATTGAGTCGGCCGTGCGCTTAACACGACTTACCTCCTTCGTAGTTTGGCCTATACTGAACTAAAACTCTCTTTCTAATCTAAACCGGAAGAGGGTCTTCTCCACCGATTCTCACGGTATCCCCCAGAAGGAGGATCAGGATGAGGTCAAGCCTTCTCACTCAATTCTTCAAGGCCGCCGGCTGGAATTTATAACAGCCATTTTGGTTCTACACTACTGTAAATAAGTGTTAGGGTACTAACAATTATGCAACATTTCTATTTCTAAGACAGATATTTACGCGTATGTCCTTCTGTATTGAAAATGGTTGGATAGTTTGTTTTAAACACTAAGTTTTTCCAACCAGTTTAAACACATTAGATCATTGAATAGTGCTAGTTGAAATCTCTCTTTTGTATATAAAATATATTTTCCTCTCCATATTAATTAGCTTTTTATTAGAAATAATTGGTCTACGCTTATCTATGGGCAATATTGTATACACAATTAACAAAAAGTATGGAACCTCGTTCGTTGGCTCAAGGGGGAGAACCAAATAACGTCATTTATGAATTTGTCTTTGCTTAACCAGAAGTAACCAGCATGTCTTTTTCGTACAGCTGCTTTTATGTGGGTTGTGCTTCCTGGATTTGTTCAAGACATCGCACATCCCCT
>CM042137.1:15965389-15967889 GCA_023376005.1 Doryteuthis pealeii
TCGCAATAATCACAGGCAGCGTGGCTATCCGAAGCCATTTTTTAAATTTTTTAACTCGCTGTAAAAAATGATTCATTTGATAAAAACTCACACAAATTACACATTTTGAAAGAATATTTTCTTTTCTTTCTAACGATATAAAAATGATTAAAGATTGGATCATAAATAGGCCATAAATTCGGAGCTGAACGGCTTAGACTGTAAAATTAATTCATTAAAATCAAAACTTCGCTGCTGATTTCGCTGTAACAATAAGCTGGCAGAGACAATATTTTATTATCAGCAGGGCTGGTATACGGACAGTTCCGGAAATTGTGTGATTTTGGCTTAATTAATCGCTTACATCCCTTAATCAGTAAAAATCAATAACCAAATTTAACGTGTTTCTTAGTTAGAAGGATATTAATGTGTATGCAAGATTTAAAATTTGAGTGACCTCCCGTTTGGAACTTATACGTCGACACGTACATACCAAAATCACCTTGATATGCTGTTGAGTGTTCAAACACCTCACATTCAAGTCTTCCAAATCACATGTGACTTTAGTCTAACCGATCAACGAATGTTGAGTTAAACGCACTGAGTGAAGGTCAGTATTTCACCCATAGTATCATCGGAAGACGTTGTTTCCACTTGTTGAATATCCCTTTATATACATCCCTCTTTATGTCTGTCTATCTTTTTCTCTCTATACATAGATGTGTGTGTGATTATATATGCACACACACACACACACACACACACACACACACATATATATATATATATATATATATATATATATATATATATTATATTCATCAAAAAGTTACTACCAAAGCAGTTAATCTAAAAGGACTCATCATATTCTTTTCTCTTTACCACGGTTTCGCCGTTCAAGGTAACCTTCCTCAGGAGAACTAAGTATATATATATATATATATATATATATATATATATATATATATATAATATATATAAATGATCGGAAGGGTGATCTAGATTGTGAAACAATAATTCCTATTGTGTTTTAAACTGGACTTCATTTATAACCTGTATACGTAGCAAATTTCGTATTTAATTTTCGCAATCCATTGTCTTTAGCGCAACACTCTCATTCCACCGTTGCTCAGAAGCTTTAATATTTTCGCTTAAAGTATTAACAGCTTATATTCAAGATTAAATGTCTATTACATATTCTACCAATATCACTGAACAGCAGGTTTCTCATTGAGTTCATTTTTAATAAGACTTCGGTTTCCCTGATATTTTCAGCTCGAATATGACTATCACAACAACTTTTCAAATAGCCCACTGTAAAACGATTTCCTAAAGTTTTCATTACATCACAGATTAAGCGAGAATTTAATTACAGGAATTACGCATGGTACGCAAGTTTTCACTTTTTTAAAAATAAAGCGTATAGCAATTTCCTCTTGGGAAAACAAAGGAAAAAAAAGAGAATATAGATTTTTGAAAAGTTTAAAACTCGGAATGAGTCAAGCTGTTAATCGTTCTGTGGGAAAAAGTTCCCGGCTAAGTTTAAAAAAAAAAACAGTCAGTAGACTGGGCTTCAAATACACTGACTGTATCCCCGAAGAAGTATAAAACTCAGCTAAAGATAAATAGAAATAAAAAATAAAACAAAAATAAATAAAAGGATGTCATGAGTCTGACACTATATTGCATCCGGTGGCGATGCTCCAGTTTTTGAGCTCTGGTGAGTATGAAGTATATCTTCGTTACCATTACCCCCTCCCCGTCGTTTGGGGCTGTAGAATACACCGACTGCACCTCTGCAGAGAGGTAAAATCCCCCTAATGGAACCACCTGGTGACTGAGCAGTCCGTGACATGCAACACACCACTTTGGCACTTTTTTAGACTAGACCATGTCAAGCCCTGACACCTATGTCATTATCCCAATCCTATTGCACATATGACAAATCCCAACTTTCTTTATCATATATATGATGGTTTTGGCTGAGGGCCTTGAGTGGCTCAGTGTCTTGGGTATGACGTTAAACTGCATCTAATGGTGAAGTTTCTATTTTGGAACTCTGGGGAATGTGAAATACCTATTCATCGCCATTATTCCCTGATTCCCTCTGACACGGAGTGGTAGTACCTCTTAGGGTCCCAGCTATAGGTTCAATCGGAAAAATGAGTTAAAAAGTGTGTTTTGAAAAAAATGTTTCATACCCTCAATAATAAATAAAACAAAATGTATTCGGCATAAATTAACCCCAAAAGTATTGACATGCCGTAAAATCCAACCAACCAACCATCCAACCACTCTGTTTCGAGGCGGTAGTACCTGTTAGAAACCCATCAAATAGATCTGTTTGAAAATTATTAATATTAGATTGGTTTCTTTGTTTAATGGCATATAAAGCATCCTCGGTTATTTAATGCCAAAGCCATCCTTGTAGAAGAACAGTAGTGATATATTTAAACCATAGCTGAAAAATTATTGGGTTCATATCTTTCCCAAAGTGAACGCAATAGTGTGGCTTGATTTC
>CM042137.1:15972889-16017889 GCA_023376005.1 Doryteuthis pealeii
ACTATGGTAGGTCGATTTTTCACTTTTAAAAAATATCAAATTGTCTATCTATGCGAAAGTTGTGTGTTAGGATACTGAATGCTGATACTAAAATTAGATCTTGCACCATTTTTGAGGAAATAGCATCAAAGATCGTCTACTTAAATGCATTAAAAATCCTCGTTTTCTAAAGGCTAAATTTGCAAAAACGAGGATTTTAGTGCATTTTAGTAGACGATTCTGATGCTATTTCCTCAAACATGGTACAAGTAAAAGATCTAATTTTTGGTATCAGTATTCGGTATACTAACATACAACTATCACATAGATGGACAATTTGATATTTACAAAAAGTGAAAAATTGACCTACCCTAATGCACACTTCCATGTAAATATTTTCCTTCGCATAATTACAATTTTTATGTAAAGGCTTAAACATTTTAATAAAACGTAATTCTACGTCCTATTCCTGTTTAGAATCATTTCTGCTCCTAGTGCATTTTTATAGATGTATAACTAAAAAAATGCAGATTAATCATGTATGTGATTGTAAATATTTAACTATGGAGGAGAAAAAGTTAGTTATTGTTTCTCCTTTTCTTAAGAGTCATGTTCTTTTTTTTTTCTTTTAAAGACGTCGTGAAAATAGATACCCGACGTTTGATATTTTTGTTCTAAATTGCTCAAATATCACGTAGAGTATATATCGTGTTTAGAAAGCTGCTCTTTTTGAGCTGCGCTGTTTTCTGCTTTTTATTTTTATCATTGTATTTTTCATTTTGCCTCCCCAGAAAATGGCGGCGCTGATGGGAAATGTTGTCTTTATTCAGAGTCGACTTCCTTTGATTCGTTTGAATTACTTGGGAGGAGAAGCTTTTAAGCAATTATCAGATTCCCAAAGGTGTTTCTTGTTTCACGTCATATATTTATTTATTTATTCATTTTTAGATTCGTTTCTCTTCGCATCTTGAATGACTTAGATTTGCTCTAATTTAAATCATCTTTAGGCAGACATATTTCTATAATTACACACGCATGCTCTCGAGTTGGGAATAGTTTCTTTTTCGGGGTAGATATTATTTAGCACTTTAGATTTTAATTTACAATATTATTGTAACAAAAGGATTCGACATTTAATAGGTTTTTTCTTTCCTTTTTTTCTTTTCTTTTTCTTTTTTTCTTCTTTTTTTGATGTAATGCGATTTAATACAAAATAATACGAAACTTTATTAAATGTCACGTGAACAAGCATGCAATGTCCGGAATAAGAACTTTGTTTTCTGATTTTGTCTTATTCTCCCTGTCACCTTCAATTGGGTGACATGAATTCGGTTAGGAATGCTTACCTAATCTTTCCGAAAAAAATAATTTTCGATCGAATTCAAAACAGAAGATAGGGGGTAGTTTTGTATATAAGTAAAGTCATCAGGGTGGCCTAAAGACTGTATCATCGAGGGAGTCTACCCCTTTTCCAATAGCGCTAAACCAAGGAGATTGTTTTACCGTCTGAGGTGAAGCGCCACACCTTCCATCAGCTGCTTACTTTACCGCACAGATCCTTGTACTACTCATACGCTGTTGGTGAGGGCCGTTATCAACCCAGAACCTTTTAGTTCCCAGTCGAACGCTCTACCGACTGAGCTAACCATGCCTAACCGATGGTTTACAAAAACGTTCAAGATTCCCGCACACACACACACCACACACTCCACACATACGCACGCACACATACATACACAAATAAACACACATACACATGAATATATGCACACATATAATGCTAATTATTAATCAATTATTATCAATACTGCGGAACAGCTAATCTGCTTAGGAGATTACTATGAATGTGAACGAAAATTAAACCCCTTCAAACCTAAGATTCTATTGTGTTAATCTTGTGTGACGTATACATAGTTGGAATGTACTAACTCTTTTCCTTCTAGACTTACTTAATTCTGGTTTTCATTCTTTTATATTAAGTTTTAATAAGGAGGCGCCTGCGGTGCAATGGATATTATCATAGGTAATGAATACGATTAGACGTGTTCAAATCTTGGACGAGGTGGTTTGTATTTCACTCGCATAAAATAAGTAAACGAAATAAAAGAATTGCCTTCCCGTTGATTCATTTGATTTACAAAGGCTGCCCTACTATTTACCAATAAATGGTGGTGGGACTAGACACTTTCCAAATGAATTAGCGAGAAATGAAATGCAAAACAACCTCGTTTTAATTCCATTTTCCTCAACAATAAACATCCCGTAACATGCTCATATATATATATACATATATATATCAATATTAATTCCATAATAAATTTATTTTTGGGCCTATATAAATCTAAGTTGATTAAATTAGCTCCCCAAAATTCCGTCTCATCAGATGGGTCTCAATTCACTTATGGACTTGCATCACAAAAAAGCCGAATTCAAAAAAATAAATTCAAACAAATTTTTAACAGTATAGGATTGTAACCATAGAAACAGGAAGTGAATGAGAAAAAAAAAGATACATCTCAAGGTTATCTTCTTAGGGTATTCAGACAGACAAAAAAGGGGGCAGGACAGAAAAAAACAGAGTAGTATATTAAAATATAAAGTAAATAAAATTTTTTTTTAAATATTTAAACATTAGAGTATAATAGATAATATAATGGTTTATAAAAGGACTGTAGATAAAAAAGGAAATAAAAGCCTATACTGTTAAAAATTTGTTTGAATTTATTTTAACATGATATTTTATTATATTAAAACTTAAATACTTGCACCCGGAGGGTGCATATATTTGCTAGTAAATATAATTCCTCAAATGATACTACACATTTTAAAATTTAAACATATATCTATTTTTCTACAAAAATCGCCATTTTGGTCGATGCATTTTTGTAGATGCTGTGGCAGTTTTTTTTATGCCCATGTCATACCTATTCTCCGCCATATCATTGAGGAAGTGTTGAACCTCGCCATCGTTGTAAACTCCCTACACCACTTGCGGACATTTATGGCATCCATGCATAACTCGCCATACATTTTAGCTAATTGTCGATGAATTTCAATCGGTTTAATGCCTTTAACGTTCAAAAACCGAATAACTGCGCAAACTTCTCACTTAGCGGAAGCGTTAATCAGGAGCTCCATCAGAAACGACTGCTATGCCAAGACTAGGCATGACAGCGAGGCGCTCACAGGACCATGCGCTATGGCGAGTATAGTAAATGCATAGCAAAGATGAAATTGTTGCCAATAGCCACACGAACAGTTTCCATACGCCTCCAGCACTTTTGAGTCCTTACTTTTGGGATTAGCTTCTTAATTTGTTAGTAATAACGGCAACTATGCTTGTTTTATATAAGTTATGTCTCGGGTGAGTCTAGATAAAGTTTAAAAGGAAATTATGATATAGAATGTTATCAAGCAAACGAGTTTACTCTTGTGAACGAAGTACAATCTAAGCCTCATTAAATATTCGCTATTCTTTCAAGAAATAGCAAAATAGGTGCATTGTTTTTTATGAAAAAAATCTCTTCCTTCATTTATTTTTGTTCTCATTTACGGACGGAAGACATTATAATAACCACGATCTAATCGAAAAAAATGTCCACTTAACAAGAAGAATTAATATTATCAGATAATAGAATGAGATTCCCCCTTGTAGGCTCCTCCCTATCTTATCAAAGATTGTACTAAGCTCTGAGTGAATTTTCTTTTTGCTCCACAAACAACACGAAATTACCAATAATAACGATATCACAACAACAACAACAACAAAAATCATTATTATTATTATTATTATTATTAATTTTTCACACCAACGTTAGCTGATATTATTATTATTTTCACTCCTCTTGTGTTTTTCACATCAGCGTTAGCTGATGATATTTCACTGGAGTCTGGTGACAAGTCTCCTCAGGTCTCCAGGACTCTAGCCGATTGCAGCATTGCAGTAGTCTGGACGGTCTCAATTCTTCCTCTGATTTCCAGATCCTCCAGTCTTTTTTCCTAGTTTATTGGGACCGTTCCAAGTGCACCAACTACAATTGTTATCACTTTCACTCTTATATTCCACAGCTTTTTCAATTCTCTGGCAATGTCTAGGTATTTATCCATCTTTTCATTTTCTTTCAGCTTCACCCTGTGATCTGCTGGAACCGCAAAATCCAGCAGTTGATACGTTTTCTTTCTTTTTTGTTAATCAGCACTAGGTCTAGTTGCGAGTTTTGTTTTACACCAGAGTTAACAGAAGGTCTTTCTCTGTAATCTGAGTGACAGCAACTCACCTCATGTTTCCAGGACTCTCCTAAGTATTCTAGCCAATCTTCACAATAATATGGTCGGTATTGTCTCGATTCATCCTCAGATTTCTAATTCCTCTAGTCTACATCCCAATACCACGCCTTCACAGCCTGTACCAAGAGCCCCTTTTGCAATTCTTATCACCGCTACCTTCATGTTCCACAACTCTTTCAACTCCCTGGCAAGATCCAAGTCTGTTTTCACTTTTTTTTTTCAATTTTCACTAAGTAGTTCAAGATTAAAAATTTTCTTTTTCTTGTTAATTAACACTAGGTCTTGTCTTCTGTCCTGAATAGGGTGATCCGTTTGTGTCTCGAAATTGCGGTTTCATTTTCAAGGAAATATTCTGCTTTCTTCATATATCATTTGTCAGTATGGTCAAATTCTAATGTCTTGCACAATTCCCAGTGGTTCACCTTTCCCACCCGATCGTGCCTAGCCTTATACTCTTTTTGTGCCTATTTTTTTTACTTGCGTGTTTTTCACTTGAGTCTATGCAATAAGTGTCCTCAAATCACCAGGACTCCTTTAAGTATCCTACCGATATATGCAGTCGAAGGTATTAGTTCTTCATCTGATCTCCAGTTCTCCAAATTACTTTTCGATGTTTTGTAGGACTATTTAGAGGAACCAACAACAATCGGTATCATCGTCACCTTAATGTCATACAGCTGTTTCAGTTCTCTTGCAAGGTCCCAGGTTTTTGCGTCTTTCACTTTCTAAGTAAGAAATTCATAGAGAATAATTCAGAATTTTTTTCATTATACCTCTTTCAGCATTGCCTTCTAACTCATAAGTCTGAAAGTAAAACAAAAATTTATCTATTCATAAATCCCCAACAATCACGTTTTTAAAAATCTATTAGTATACATACGAGGGTAACCCCAAAAGTAAGCTCCCCAAAGCGCTGGGGACACAGAAAATCTTTTCGAGTGCCTAATGTCAACACTTGCGTTTGTTGTATATGCGCCTATTATTGTAGGCCCCTCTCTGTCACAGTCAATCTTAGCTTGACTGTCATTTCTTATGGAGCCTCGATTGACGCTACCACAAAGTGTGAAATTCAGGCAGTTATTCGGTTTTTGAACGCAAAGGTCATTAAACCGATTAAAATTTATCACCAATTTACGGAAGTGTATGGCGAGTCGTGCATGGATCTCAAAACGTGTGCACTGATGTAAGGAGTTTACAACATAGAGAATTATTCAGATTGTTTTTTCATTATACCTCATTGGATTAATCAGAATTGTCTTCTAACTCATGAGTCTGTAAGTAAAACAAAAATGTATTTATTTATAAATCCCCAATAATCACGTTTATAATGATCCATTAGTATACATACGAGGGTAACCCCAAAAGTAAGCTCCTCAAATCGCTGGGGACGCATTTTTTTGTTATTCGGTTTTTGAACGCTAAGGGCATTAAACCGATTAAAATTTATCGCCAATTTACGTGTATGGCGAGTCGTGCATGGATGTCAAAAACGTGTGCACTGATGTAAGAAGTTTACAACCACAATGTGGTTCAACGCTTCCTCAATGACCTGGCGGCGAGCAGGCATATTATGGGCCTATAAATACTGTCACGGCACCTACAAAAACCATCAACCGAAATGGCGATTATGCAGAAAAATAGATATATGCCGAAACTTTAAAATGATGGAAACATCATTAATAAACGTTTCTGTGATTTCTAAATATTTTATAGACCGTACATTTACGATTAACCATGAATATATTCATCTGTTGAAACGCTTAATTTCATAGAAAATTCTCTTTACTGGCATGTCACGATGGTTAAAAATAACGGTAGTACTGAATGAATATTTGGGCACACTAATCTTCTATAACGACTAGAATTCCCAAACGAATATTACTCCCATTGTCACCCTTGACAGAGACCAAAATAAATCTTTTGAAAATATCAATCATCTGAGTGCATATCATTAGTGAAATCATGAAAAAAACTTTGTGATTGTTTCTTCCTTTCTTAAGATTCTCAAGTTCTTTTTTTCTTCTTTTAAAGACGTCATGAAAATAGATACCCCCAGTTTGATATTTTTGTTCAAAATTGCTAAAATATCACGAAGAGCATATATCGTTTTTAGAACTCTTCTCTTGGAGTAATCATGCTTGATGTAGTTTTATTTTTAAAAAAACACACACACAACCAACTAAATATGGTGTATTTTTTAAGTTAATTAATAGAAAAAAGCGATCACCATGTCGGCGAAGCTTAGAATATGCTGATTGTATCCCCTGCAAACCCCTACAAAGGGTCCTGGATTTGAAACTAAACTGCAACTGATTATGAAGTTACATTTCAGGAGATATAGGGAGTGTGAAGTACCCCTTAATTCAAACCTGGTGTGGTAGTACCTGTTAGGGTTAATTCTGAGTCAAATAGATATTTTGTTAAATCATACGTATTCGATAGGAACGTGTGCAAAACAACTCTGAAGAAACAATTATGCCAAAAATAAACATGAACGCCCAATGAATAAGATTCTCTAACGTCTAGGCATAAATTAAACCTAGACGAGTTGACATGCCGTTAAAATTAATCAATCAATCAAAGTAATCTTTTAACGTAATAAGCTAAGTTTTATAAACGTAAATTATCCTTTCGCCGGATTTCTGGTGGCTGAGTTATTTGTATCCTCCCACTGGCGTAATGATGTTCCATCCCATTCAAATGGCAGGATCTTTAATACTGATTTTCAAAGCAAGGAGGCCAGCTTTGTCTACTTCGAAGATAACAGAATACTTCTTCAAATTCACCCCGGCTCCTAACATAAAAGACCGAATTTTGTAGGCCCCAGCTGAAGGACTGAATAAAGGACTAGTTTAAAGTATTCCTGATTTTAACTTTTCCAATTCTTTTTTTTACTATTCCTGCCTTTTCGTATATAAAAAGACATAAAAATAGAAATAAAATAAAACTCAAACTCAAATAATGAGGAACGAACTCAGAACATTTAGAAAGTCCAGAAAGGAACAAGTCATTATATCCCGATTAGGCATTGGTCACAAGAATCACACACTCATTTATACCAAAACAAAAAAAGAACAACTACCACAGTGTGAAAAATGTAAAACACATTCCAATGTTAAACACTTTCTCATAGAAGGTGAAGCTTTCACTCCAATAAAAAACGCGTTTTTAACGCAAATGATATAAAAGATCTATTTAAAAATGTCAACATAGATGGCATTCTGTTCTTTTTGAGAGAAACAAATTTAACCAAATTTTATAAACCTAAACCCGATCAATGCAATTCAAAAGTAACCCCGACGATGCTAACATAACGTTAAAACTATAAAAGTGTAAAT
The DNA here is from genome assembly GCA_023376005.1 of Doryteuthis pealeii. NCBI lineage: Eukaryota > Metazoa > Mollusca > Cephalopoda > Myopsida > Loliginidae > Doryteuthis > Doryteuthis pealeii. Next base: position 15,980,494 of record CM042137.1, read on the forward strand.
ATAGACGTACAACGTATATCATCACTTAATCTAGGTATAAAATAACCCCAGACGGGTTGATATGCCGTTACAATACACCACCCAACTAACCAACCATCAGAGCCACTTTTTAATAAAACTGATGTCGCAATATTTGTGATGGCTATGTGTGTATAATGTTCGTCCAGTCCTAAAGAAATTACGTAATCACAAGGTTTTTAATTAGTTTAAAAACAAGCCACCCTAAATGTCACTGATACAAAAGCTAACTTTTTTATGAATACAAGCCGACTTTTCAATTGTAAATTTAGCAACATTAAAGCTGCGGTCGCTGACCTTTAGGTTGACTATTACGCGATAAGAATTCATTGGAAACAAACCATTTTACTTTTTGATAAGCAGTACGCTCATATCCAGTAACAAATCTACGAGGTAGATTCAAAAATTATCCACACTCTTGTTTTATCGAAGCCGAAATCATCGTGAACAAGCTATCTAATAGACGATAACTCGCCGGTACGCCAATACCATCACTCAAACTTGCTGAAGCTTCTGATCAGTGGTGAGGGTTGACGGGCGTCTTGCTTCTTCTTTGTGCGTCACGCTTCTCCGGCCACTTTTAAAATTCTCTCTCCACTCATACACACTTCTGCGTGGTAGTGTACTGTCCACTGTATAAGTAGTGATATCCCCCTGTGTGTTGTCTGAATGGACTGGTCTGCCCTGGAAAGAATGGGCATAAATAAAGAGCCGAGAGACGGCCATTTGTAATCGGTCGACCGACGTTCGAACAACTTACAAAGTCTTAAGTACTTTATATCCACGTATTGTAGTAAAGCCTCCAATGATTTACAAACCCTTCCAGTCCTACCGACCTGAGAAATCGGGTCCCTTCCTTGGTGCATACTTCTAGTGGAAGCGGCCGATGCCTGAGTGTCTTAGTATCCTGGAAATGATGTTAAGCTGCAACGACTGGTGAAGTTGCAATTCTGGAGCTCTGGAGAGGGTGGAGTACCCCTTCATTGGCATTAATCCGAGATCCATTCTGTTAGGGTCCCATCCATAGGTTAAAATGTGTTTTAAAAATGTGTTTTAAAAAATTGAATTCCAAACAAGAATAAATAAAAGAAAAATGTCTTCGGCATAAAATAACCCAATAAAAATTACAAATTCTTTTGAAAATATTAATATAGCGTGGATCGGACCAATTTTTAGTTCACCTGAATTCTAAAATTCATATATTTAAATATCCGTGAAAAATTCGATTTTTTCATGCAGAAAAAAAAAATTATTTAATTTATTTCTCGCAGAAAAAAAAAGATTGAAAATCTCTTTAAAAATTTTTTTTTTTTGACAATTGAATAGAATATAATACATACCAATTAAAAAAGCAAAAAAATGTTTTCAAATAATGATATTATGACATTTTTTTGCACTTTTTATTTCCGATTTCATTAATTTTTCCTAAAAGAAATACTGCATTGTGTATTGTAAAGTCCAACCAACCAGCTAACCAAGCAACCAGCAATCAAAATATTTGTAGACAATATCAAGAGATACGCATATCCACTACTAAAATAAGTAAGGGAACTGTATTTCACCTTTCTTATCACATTAGGGCTGAGTTAGCTCAGTCGGTAGAGCGTTCGGTTGGAAACTGCAAGGTTCCTAGTTCGATACCGGCCCCTGTCAACTCAGCATATGAGTAGCACATGGATCTTTGCGGTAAAGTAAGGAGCTGATAGTAGGCGTGGAGCTCCACTCAGACGCAAAAACAATCTACTTGGTCTAGCCCTATTGAAAAGGGGATAGACTCCCCTCGCTGATAGGCTGATACCGACTTTAAGCCACCCCAACGGCTTTTTTTTATATCACACAAAATGGTTTGCTTTGGTTTGCTTTCTTTTTTAATGGAATATAAACCATCATGAGTTATTTAATGCCAAAGCCATCCTTTGTAGAAAAAACAGTAGTAGTACTATTTAACCCATAGTTGAGGGATTCATATTTTTCTAAAAGGAATTAGTCCAATAGTGAATATGATAATTCAACTGGATTTGCCATACCGTAAAATCCAACCAACCAACCAACAAACCAACAACCAACCCACCATCTAATTATAATTGCTTTTCATCGCAACTATTCATCACAAAACAGTGCGTGAATAACACGGGAAAATAAATTGTCTATTTACCAACGCTTGTACACTTAGGGTTTGAGTAGTTGTGCTGCGAAGTAAAAATAAGTGTGTATTTATCCCACACTTCTGCAACAGGCCGGATGTGACACAACGACTGAATGTGACACAGGTGAAAGGCTTCTCTTCCACTTTTCACAATAACCCGCAAAGTACTATTTAGAGATGGCTATCGTTTGTTTTGTCACGTTCTCGATAATTTATCCACGATCTGGCAGGCACTTTATTAAACTTAGCTAAGTTTCCCAGAAGGTAACAGTATGTATTTACCCAATCCCACGCCACGAGAAGGATATGGGACAAGGCCAATTGTGGATAGAGTTCTGCTGGTATAGCAGCTAGTTTAGCTCAGTCGGTAGAGCATACGCATAGGATCCACAAGTTTCCGGGTTCGATACCAGCCTCTCGCTTAGTCCGTGGATGTGTAGCACTAATTGGATGTATGCAGTAAAGTTAAGAGTTGATACTAGGTTTGATTTGGTTTCTTTTGTTTTACGGCATATCAACCTCGGTGGGTCATTTTAATGCCGACAAAGGTGTGAAATAAATTCATTCTTAATGCATGATACAATATATATATATATATTCTGATTTTTTTTATGTAAGATATATACCTCATTTTATAAATTATCCACTAAAGAATTGATAATAATAATAATAATAATAATAATAATAATAATAATAATAATAATAATAATTGAGGAGATTGCACACGAAAAACCTCAATAGAGAAACTGAATCACTAGTAATTTCTGCAAAAAACAATGCCATAAGAATGAATTATATCAAAGAAAAAATTGATAAGACACAACAAACAGCAAATTGCATCTGGTAGATTTTGCTGTTCCAGCAGATCACAGGGTGAAGATGAAGGAAAACGAATATATAGACAAATACCTGGACCTTGCTAGAGAATGGAAAAAGCTGTGGAATATGGGGGTGAAAGTGATACCAATCATAGTTAGTGCACTAGGAACAGTCCTAAAATGCTTGGAAAAAACTAGAAAGAGCTGGAAATTAGAGAGAGAATAGAGACCATCCAAACACCATCATTAGTGAAATCAGCTAGAATACTCAGAAGGGTCCTGGAGGCCTGAGGAGACTTGTTGTTACTCAAACTGCAGTGTAAGACCATCAGCTAACAAAAAAGAGAACTTGTCAACTGGTACATTTTGCAGTCCTATCAGATCCCGGGGTGAAGATGAAAGAAAATGAAAAGATAGACAAATACCTGGACCTTGCCAGAGAACTGAAGGAACTAAGAAATATTAGGGTGAAAATGATACCAATTTTAAGTGGCGCTCTTGGAACGGTCCCCCAAAATTTAGAAAACAGAGAGGATCTGTAAATCAGAGAATGAATTGAGACCATCCACACAACAGCATTGATAAGATCAACAAGAATACTCAGAAGATTCCTGGAGACCTGGGGTGATTTATTTTCTCTCAGACTTCAGTGAAGGATCTTCAGCTTACGCTGGTGTAAAGACTTCACAAGGAGTGAAATATTAATAGTTATAATAAAATAGAACAATTATGATAATATAGTGTAATAAAAGTTATGTTGTGCGTGGAAGATTCGTTCTTACCGTAGATCTTAGTAATCTCAGCCTATGATTTTTTTTACTGCCTCATTAAGTCGAGAACTTTCATCCTTTCACTTAAAAGAAGCACTTTACGGCTTCCCTTTGGCATACGCGAAGTGACAGCATTACTTTGCACTTAGGGACGATTATTAAGCAAAAGTTTTGAATTGTTTACTTCTGGAGTCACCGCGGATAGCGAAACCGCGTTTAAAGGAACAACTATGTGTATGTATGTCTGTATGTCTGTATGTATGCCTGCGTGTTTGTGTGTTTGTGTTCGTGCTTGCACATCATGGTGTATTTTGGTACAAACAGGGGTTTTTTTCTCAGCAGAACCTTCTAAAATATCTTCTAATACTCTGGCAAAAAACTGCAGACATCAAGGAATGGTATTGAACGAGTTTTCCTATTATTGCAAGAAGAAATTCCTGAGTTAGCTTGAACTGTCAGAACTTATGATAAGGAAATCACTATTATGAAAAAAAAAACCCACAACTATTCTGATCTCTTACAGATGAAGCGCAAACGCACATTTATTTTGTCAAATGTTCTTTCTTCTTTGGAAAAAAAAAAACAAACAAAAGGAAAATGTGTTACCCAAAAAAGAAGAAACAAAAAATTAAGGACGAGGCAATTTTCCCTTTCATGCTTTCATAGGTATATTACATTGATTAATTGACTGTATTTCTGCGATCAATTCGTCTTTGACGCTTCTCTTTGATTCTTTTTCTTTTTCAGATTACAGGTTATTGTCTATTCGTCCAAGACGAAACATTCCTGACAGAAATGAGAGTTCGAAAGGCGAACGTATACGTACAGATAGAAATAAACATTTTTATTGGCAAGACTTTTCAAGATTTTTACTTATCAAAGTCAGCAATGGATCGAATCAATCCACTATCAAGGTGAAAGAGTTTACATACATACATACATACACACATGTCTCTGTGTTCGTGTCTCAGAGTATGCGAGAGTATATATATATTCATGTATGAAAATATGTGCTTACGTACATATATATAAACTACAGAGAAATATGTTCTTATCATTGTCAATACACACACACAGATATATATATATATATATATATTATTATATATATATATTATTATTTAATATCGTAGACACAAGATCAAGGCACTTGTGACTGTCAGCTTCTAGTCTACATGATCTCAGACCAAGGTGGTCTGATCATCGCATAAGAAATATTCCTTTTTGATTTATTAACGCTCACACACACACACACACACACACACACACACACACACATATATAATATATATATATATATATATATATTATAATATATATATGGATATCGTAGACACAATATCAACGACGATTGGTGACTGTCACCTTCTACTCTGTGATTATAAGACCAAGGTGGTGTGATCATCGCATAGGTGGTATATATAGGCACAATTACTGATACTGAGCACTCTTTATATATATAATATATATATAATATATATATATATATATATATATTATTGCCCAAAATAAGTACATGAATAACAATTTTTATATGAAAAATGTTCTTCAAAACAAAGCTACCAAGATTTAGAATTTGTAGAGGAGCATTAACCAATCAAAGGGATATTTATTATGTATTATTCATTACTAAACTCTAAAGCATTGGAACTGTATTGACAAAAATAAAAATAGCATAATATAGTTTTACTTATTTTTGACAGCTTCATACAGAAGTTTTCATACAGTTGGATAATGAATGATGCCTAACAAATCCGTTTTGGGTGTATAATGTTTCCCTAAGGATGTTAACATCTTTGTAGCTTCGGTTTAGAAGAAAGTAAATTTTTACTCTTCCACTATATATATAAGGAAGCGCGTGGTGTAATGGTTAGATTCGCGGGAAATGGACTTGTCGATCCGAGTTCAAATCCCAGACAAGGCTGTTTGCATTTCACATAGCGCTAATACCCTTGGGAAAGGTATGAATCCATATATTCCCCCTCCAGCTATGGGTAAAATAGTAGGGCAGACTGGGCACTTTAACCTTGGGTAGGTAACCAGTCTAGGAGAGGGAGAATTTTGAATTCAAAATTCCTGAGGTCAGTTGTTTATTGGATCTGTGGCATTCCTTATGCACCAATTCTTTGTGCCAAAAATTGCGGATGGTCCAACACAAGCCTTCACCACTATATACAAATCACTGTGTGGGTTGTTCATTGTATGGACCCCCATGCGTCGAAATCGACTAGAGAGTCCATAATATATATATATATATATATATATATATATATATATATATATATATATGTAATCGTGTCTAATAATCGTTCGACCCTTATCATCATGCAACAACCTCTGGTTAAGATGAGACCGTCCAAGCTGAAATGCAAAAAAGGAAATCCTGATTATCTGCTATCACGTAATCGCCGAATTCTTATTTTTTACAAGTGTCGTCTCGTCAGGTACGTAATGAACCATTTCGTTTTTAATTATAAAAAAGTGAATAAATAGGATTTACTACACAGAAAAATATAATAAGAAAGAAAAAAAGAAGAGAGCATAAATATAGCGAGGGTGGTTGCGCAGAAGCGATAACGCTGATCTGTTTCAAAATCGAATATAATGAAAAGATAAAAAGAGGAAAAATGAAAGAGAGAAAAAAGATTTGGTCTGGTTTGTTTTGTTTTACGGCATATCAACCTCAGTGGGTCATTTAATGCCGATAATGTTTTGAAATAAATCAATTCTTAATGGATAATACAATTTTTTTATAAATACATTTTTCTGTTTAACCCATAGATGGGACCCTAACAGGTACTACCACTCCGGGTCAGAGTGGATCAGGGAGCAATGGTGATGAATGGGGTGCTCCACATTAACTAAACCTCCAAAACTGGAACCTCACCATCAGATAGAGTTTAACGTCATTCCCAGGACATGTAGACCCGCAGCCACCGCCTTCTAGCACCCATAGGATAAAAAGGGGTTGGGGCTTGCCATAAGGACAATAGGGTTGGGAAAATCATATAGGTTCTAAGGCTTGACGTGACCAGCCGATTGATCGGAGGGGGCCTCTTCGACCGCCCGTCTAGCCCAAGATAGGGCCAAAGTGGAGTATTGCAAGTCATGAACTGCTCATCCACCTGGGTTCTATCCTTAAGCATTACGGGTCGCCACCCACGGCCAACAGGTGGCCCCATTTGGAGGAGTCTTACCCTCTGCAGAGGTGCAGTCGGTGCATTCTAACGCTCCAGCCGACAGGGTGGAGAGAAAAAAGAGTGAGAGGGTTAAATCAAGATTATTATACTTTTTACATATTGGACAATTGGCAATAGCTCTTAATGTAGCTGTCACTGTTTTAGGCTGATTCCAGCAGTAATTTAGATTTTGCCTTGTCATTGGCATCATGTCCGGTTTTAGGCCTCCCCTTCCCACTTCCTCCCCTGACCCCAAATAAAGTATCCCATGACCCTAGTCACCCTCCTGGTAAAAATGGTTACCTTATAAAAAATTGTTCTTGGGTTTTTAATAACCCCTATTATATGTGTAAGTGTATTTTCTGAGATTGTTTGGAGTGCTTATTTTGCCTTTGTGTTTTATGATGAGTAACTCACTGCTGTTTGTGCAATGAAATAGAAAAGGGTTTTAAATAAAAGATAAAGTCTTGGACTGAGTAGGAATTTTTGGTATTGTCAAGTCTAAAAGAGTGCTGGCAAAAATCTTTCTTTCCGTTGAGATAGTCACTTGAGCAAGTCAAGTTTTTTGAGGCTCCGATTGTGAGCAACTTTTTGGCGGTATTTTTGAAACCGCAAGTCTTAGAACCACTAAGATATTGGTCCCTTTAATGTGCAAGTCCCTAAGTGCCAGCAAAGGTATTTAAGTCCTCCATTCTCTTCTCTGAAACTGCATTTATTTACATGTTGTTATTTTGTTTTAATTTGTAATTTCTCAAAATGCGAAATATCCTTTTCCCCTGTTAAATTATTGTTTGTGCTTTTTTGTGGCATTTGAGTTCTAAATACCCCAAACCCCCCTTCATATGTGTAATTTGTAATTCATAGTTTTTGCTTTAAATGTTTTTATAGTTGGAATTTTCTGTAATTACATGACGTAAACCTTTCTTGTTAATTGTGTTTTATCCTTTTTGTGTAATATTTGTCTATTTTTATTCTATTTGTATTTTATTGTATTTTGTGTGATATTGTGACTTATACGAATTTTCGTTTAATTCACAGTTTTCACGGCATTCACTGTATGAAAAAATAAAGAACTATTTTTGAACTACGGTGTTGTCTGTACGTCCTTGAGCGCACGGTGCGAAGCAACTTCTTTGTAAAGACACGGGAAGCCAAATTTGTTGTCAGCAAAATTGTGGGACTGTCATTAACACTTAATTAAACATATCAAACATTGTACCGATTAAATTATCACACTGGTCCTGCTAGTATATAACTAATCTAGATACTTGACAATTTCTTGTTTAAATGCTCTTAAATTTTAACAGCATGTGTAGAAACAAGACAAAGTTCTATTTTTATTGTTTTATATTTTTACTGTTTTTATATTTTACGGTTTTATATTTTTTCTCGTCTGGTAGAGAAATGCCATTCAAGAAAAGGTGTTTAAACTTCAATATAGCAATTTCAGCTGCTTTTTAACGTCGTTAAAATTTGAGATCGTATACACGATATTTGGTCAAGTTATTAGATTATGAAATTATCGATCTTTCTGAAACATCCTGTAGATCTCAAATATCATTTTTTAAACACACACACACTCACACTCTCTCTCCACCCCTCTCTCTCTCTCGCTGTATCTCTCTCTCTCTCTCTCTCGCTGTCTCTCTCTCTCTCTCTCTCTGTCTGTCTGTCTGTCTGTCTGTCTGTCTCTCTCTCTCTCTCTCTATATATATATATATATATATATATGTTAAGAAAAAGGAAATGAATCCGACGGTATAAGTATAGATAAAAGGATATGAAAACACAATATGCTGTTGAAATGAAAATATTTTATATCATATTCATAGCTAATATTGAACAATATTTCGGTTTATAAAAATCTTTTCGTTTTATATTCAAATTATTTTCAGCTCCTCTCTCGATGAGTCCGGAGTAAAAACAAGCTCTGAAGATGATTTTTATAAATCGAAATGTTGTTCAATAGTAGCTATGAATATGATATAAAATTGTGTGTTTTCATTTCCTTTTATCTCTCTCTCTCTCTCTCTCTCTCTCTCTCTCTATATATATATATATATATATATATATATATATATATATATCGATAAGAAAAAAATAACATCTTTTTGTTTTTATTTTTTACTTGCATTGTAATTGCTTTCAAATTATTATATTATAACATACTTAACAATGCTTCAAACAAATTACCAATTACTTATATGTATAATATATATATATATATATATATATATATATATATATATATGTATATATATATATATATATATATATATATATATATATATGGAAAGAACACGATAGAAATAGATATGGTAATCTAGCATCAATAAATTGATTTACAACATGACTAGTGCGAAGAGGTCAAAATCCCAAATCATGAAAACAAAGGTTGATATAATCTTTAATGATAGAAATAAAGATATGAAAAAAAAGAAATCTGTAATGAATAATTGTTGGTTCCTGTTGACATTGATACAATTTGCAATTCGTGGTGAACGTGTTGCACAAACTCGGTAAAAATAGCGCGTGAATTAGACACTTAAATGACCGCTCGATAACAGAAGTTTATCGAATTCTGGAATAATCATAGAAAACATTTACCCTCTATCTCTGTTTTGTCTCTTTTTTACTCACATTCTTCTTCTTCTTCTTCTTCTTCTTCTTCTTCTTCTTCTTCTTCTTCTTCTTCTTCTTCTTCTTCTTCTTCTTCTTCTTCTTCTTCTTCTTCTCATTTCTTTCTTTTGCTATTTTTCCTTTCATTCTCCTCCCTCCTCCCTCTCTCTCTCCTCTATAGTTCTCTCTCTCTCTCTATCTCTATTTCTCTCTATATATTTCTCTCTCTTCCCTCCCCCCTCTCTCTCTCTCTCTCTCTCTCTCTCTCTCTCTATATATATATATATATATATATATATATATATATATATATTATATATATATAAGAGAAAGGAAATGAATCCGACGGTATGAGTATAGATAAAAGGATATGAAAACACACAAACCTGTTAAAATGAAAATATTTTATATCATATTCATAGCTAATATTTAACAATATTTCGATATTTTCATCTGAAGATGATTTTTATAAATCGAAATATTATTCAATATTAGCTATGAATATGATATAAAATATTTCATTTTAACAGCATTTTTTATATCCTTTTATCTCTCTCTCTCTCTCTATCTCTCTCTCTCTCTCTCTCTCTCTCTCTCTCTCTATATATATATATATATATATATATATATATATATATATATATGAGTTTTCTGAGTTACAAGCTGTCACTCGGTCGAATTTTTGCTTTTTTGTGAAATAAAATTTGAGGTTGGAGCAAACTTCGGATACGCTCATGTTAATTAGTTCCACAAAACATTTAAGTTTACAAATTTATTTCGCCAAAAAATATCATTTATAAAAAAATGAATATTAAAACATTTCTGTACATAATTCATTACATTCTATTTTATTATGTTTTTATATAACACAAGACTATTTTTCTTATTAAAAAAAATGAATAACAAAAATGTAGGCTGTTTTTGAAGGACTGGAACGGAATAATGGCATTTCACTTTATTCCAATGTCAAAAGTGATTTGATAAACGAGGAAATTAAGTTATAAGCGGAACGAATTGAACTCGTAAGTCAAGGTACCAAAATGTATCTTAGTTTGGTAGAGAAGGGATATGATCAATAATGCTAGTTAACTGTCAGTTTCTCGATTATGATATTCTCAAAGCTTTGGTAATATTTAAAAGTATTTACGGTATTCGAAAAGGCTTTTATTTCCCCGTAGTTGTTGGCTAAATTGCCGGACAAAGAAGAACAAACACAAAAGTAAAATGCAGACACTTGTATTACAAAATTTACAAGGGTTACAAAATTTACAAGGGTTACAAAATTTACAAGGGTTTACAAAAAGGGTTTAACAACAAAAAGGGTTGGCGACAAAAAGGGTTTGCAAATTAAATGGAATTCGCGACCATTTAAGGAGAGTTCTTGATGTCGTGGTGATAAAGGTGTTCTGTCGTTGATAGGAAAAAATGGCTCTAAGAAGCTTCTCAGATCGTTTCTCGTTCTTCAGTCAGTATGCTATTATACCAGCCTGAGATAACGTTTGCTGGTATAATGCCTTAGAAGTGAGCTGGTTATGTGGGCCCTGTTCAAGTAGATTATTCAGTTCTCATTATGCTATTATAACAGCCAATGAAAGTTTAATGAAATAAAGCCTTAGAAAGTTTGTTGATAAGTACGTCCGTCCCGGACGAGGGCCCACAGACAAGTCCCGGGGTTTTGTTTCTGGCGCCAATATCCCATTGGCCATTTGTCCCCCTAGTGGCAGGGGAAGATAATTCACATGGAATTTCCGACATATTCCACTCGCACAATTTCGCGTTTTGCCAAAAACCTTTTGTTCAAATATATCGAAAATGACTGCATACTATTTTTCAAATAAGCAGGAAAACACCTAGACTGTTCCGTAACTAGATGGGACTAATGATACATTAAATGTATCCCTTACAGTCCTATAAGACCCTCTAAAAATTGATGTCCTGGGTATTACACTAAAGTGTATCTGAAATCTGGGCATGTGGAGAACATTTGGTTGGCAAACTTCCGTCTATTTTAGACGATGGCGTAGTTTCTTCTTCTTCTTCTCTCTCTCTCTCTTTCTCACTTACAGCAACGTGAGTGGCTGAACAGACCGATCCTCGAATGGCAGTCTCTGGTGCAGTGGCTGCAAACAAAAGGTGATGCTTTCTGTAGGTGTTGGGGGTGCCGCTGTTTCTCCTTTCTTTTAGCTCTCTTTTCTGTGGCAGCTTTTTTCCTCTCTTCTTCACTTCTTTTTGTTCCTTGTTTGACGAGGAGGCGCCAGGTTGCACGGTCTTCTGCACAAGCCTCCCACGTGTCTATGTCTATACGGCGTGTCTTCAGGTCTCCCTGAGGCGTGGTCTCCCTGCCGGTCGGGTGCCCTCCACTAGTTCACCATACAGTAGGTCTTTGGGGATGCGGCCTTTGTTCATCCTCCTGGCATGGCCAAGCCAGCGCAGGCGTCTCTCGCAGGTGATGGCGGGCATGCTGTTTATGTTTGCTCGTTTCAGCACTTCTGTGTTAGGAGAACATTTACATTGCTATTACTCCTAGGGAACCTCTGACTCGGATTATTTCCATTTGCTAAGGTTCCATCTCTGGCTTCAAAAGATCTGTTAAAAATATTCGTGTGGGATAGGACCGGGTGCAAAAACTTTAAATAAATGATTACACAAAAATTGGAATATGAATGCGATTCACTTGACATAAAATAACCTTGATGAGTTGCCATGCCGTTAAACACAATGAATCAATCAAACCTTCTAAACTGCAGTCAATACATTCACTAATTATTACCTTACTATATACGATGGGCCGGGTTAGCTCAGTCGGTAGAGCGTTCTGCTAGAAACCACAAGGTTCCTAGTTCGATACCGGTCCTCGCCAACTCAACGTATGAGTAGCACAGGGATCTGTGCGGTAAAGTAAGGAGATGATGGTAGGTGTGGCGCTCCACCTCAGACGCCAAAACAATCTCCATGTCTAGCGCTATTGAAAAGGGGATAGACTCCCTCGCTGACTGGTTGATACTGACATTAGGGCGCCCCGACGACTTTACTTTTTTTTATATACGATACTCAGCTGCACACACATTTTCATTGACATTTTATACTTTACATTTTAACATTTACACTAATTTGCAGTTGTAGCGTAATTATTATGGTCTACGGGGAATTTGGGGATTGAAAAGAAAACGGTAATCGGATTTCTGCTGAAAGAAAAGAAAAAGAAATAAGAACAAAAAGGGGTTAAAGTTTAGAAGGGTAAACACTCAACAGGGGCCAGCCAATGACCCCGGAACTAGATTTAAAAATAAAAAACGGAATTTCCGAGTTTTGTGTGGATGTGACTTTTCCTCACCCTCCGGACCACAAGCGGAAGTAAAGAAAATTCGGCCTCTTTTTTACCTGTCCCGAAAAGGGCCGGGCGCGTTTGTTGGGGCTCCGTCATGAAATATCTAGGGTAACAATAAACAACGCGCATGAATGTGATTTAAAATATATACAGCTCAATCTTACTCTCTAACTCTCCTTCTCCCTGAAAAAGAACCCACGAGCCTAGAAATAAATAAACAACCCCTTTTTGACTATACGTCTTTCATGTGTGGTTTCTTCGAGCTAACGACGACTATTACTACAAAAGACTACTACTACAACATGACTTTGGTTCCTATGCAACACAGTTCTGGCTCCTTTCGTTTCGTAGTGGGTAATGTGCTGAAATGCGAAATTCAAACTCTAGTTGCGCTATTACGTTGACTTTTGAACTAATACCCTTGGGAACGGCATGAATCCCTCATCTACGGGTCAAATAATGTCTATACTACTCTTCTTTGATGAAGACGGCTTTGGTATTAAATAACTCCCAGTGGTTGATATGTCATTAAACAAAGAAACTACACCAAACCTAACCAATGTTCAGTCTTTTTCGAAAAATATAAACAAAGAAAATAAGCGTTCTGACTTACTGGTCAAGCTGGTGTCCGGGCTTAGAAAAATACACAATGCGATAAAAACGTTAAAAAACGCTGACATATCCACCATCGAATTGGATACCCACAGATAAGTAATTCTTTTTTTCATTGATTTTAAAATAAATATTACAAATATTGCGCACACATCACACAAACAAAAACAAAAGGAACTTTGCTCTATAGATTTCTAAGTTAATTTTGGTTTGTTTTGTTTATGACACCTCGCATATTGGTTCATTCTAACTAATCTTTTTAGGTTTTTATCACGATATTTAATTGGAACTAGATACCTTATGTCCTTGCACCTTAGAGCACGAACTTATCAATCATCTTCATAAGGATGCACACGATTTGGTGATATTAATGAAGACATTTTTCACCTTTTTTTTAATAATATTTTCTGAATATTTATCATTGGAATTTTATGATAAAAAAACATTTACTTTTAACAAATATTACAGTATAAAATCAAAATGCAAAAGTTACATTCTGTTAAGTACGAGGGGTGTTCCAGTTGAATATTGAGAATTGGCACAAATTGTCTAGACTCACTCTACATTACTGTCAAGAATTCTCGATCTCATCCCTTTATCATATAAGATGCTCAGTTGTGCACAGGTCTTCCTTTGCATTTTAAGATGACAAAAAAACTTCAGTCTCAATACCTTTTGATCAACGTCATATATATATATATATATATATATATATATATATAATATATATATTATATATATATATATATATATATAATCCAAAAGTCCAGAGAAGAAATCTTCTTACGACACAAGAGTTTTATTTAAAAAACCTGTCGCAGTTTGAGAGCTCAATGTGTGCTCTTAATGTTAGAGTCACAGAGCAAATATATTTTTGTCTAAGCTCCCTGAAATAGACTATAATGCTAAATCTCTAAGACTTTTGTTATTTCTTTAATTATATATATATATATATATATATATATATATATATATATATATATAAAGGAAAAGTTGACTTACCGGTGAATTTGGTCACGATGGTTAGTAAGTGTAGAATTCAGGGGGGTAAGCCAGCGATATAACAAATACAATGTGCTCAATACTAAGTAGAGCAAATTTATTATAAAATGGGTACAAGAGATAACCTACTCGAGTTTCACCATAAGGATCTTCAGGGCTAAATCCACTGAATTAATCGAAACACCGATTAATAGCAGTCCTTATGGTGAAATTCGAGTAGGTTATCTCTTGTACCCATTTTATAATATATATATATTTCACTATGCCGAGCAAGGCTATATTTATAGTAAAAATTAAAAGAATTTCGAACAATTTCCACGCGCGGGAGCAGCCGAGCCGGTTTACATCACGGAAATAGCCGATTTAACATCACGGAAAAAATTTTCAAATATACGGCGTTCCTCAACTTCTTAAACAACCGATGATTACAATATCGCCGTGGGATTACTATAAGAAAAACACCTAGTACTTTCAATAACACTGAAGATGGAATTTTACTTCCGAAAATATTTAGTTTTGAAAAAAAAAAAAAGTTAAATAAATTCAACACATATTGCATTGTAAATTGCCTTCAAAATCTTTATATTACATATATATATATGTGAAAAGAGACGGTGAGAGAGAAAGAGAGGAGAGACAGAGACAGAGATAGAGACAGAGTATAAGAAAAAGAAAAAATAAAGAATGAAAGTAAAAGAATAAATCAAGAGATCGATAGATATTCAGACTTTTGAAATAGACTTGACATCAAGTCTTTAACTTTTCGAACATTACTGGCATATTTCCTGTCATAAATGACGGGATTCTTTAAGTATGGATTATGTAAGGATATGCTTGTCTGTGAGTTTGCGTAAACAAAAGAAAGAAAGAAAGAAAGAAAGAAGGATAGAAAGAAAAAGAAAGAAAGAAAGAAGGATAGAAAAAAGAATGGGAAGACGAAAGTGAAGAGAGACTAAGCTGGAAGGAAAAAGAAAGTGAAAAAGATTGAGAAAACAAAAGAAAGAAAGGCGGGAATTAGAAAGAAAGATAGAAAATAAGGAAAAGAACAGAGAGAAAGTTAGAAGAAAGTAGAAATTTAAAAAAAATCAACGAAGAAGAAATGATGCAGAGAAAATCAAAAACTGAAGCATTAAATTCTTTATAAAGTAGAAAAAATAAAAATAAAGGACCATATAGGTAGATTGACAGATAGATAGAGAAAGAAAGAAAGGGAGGGAGAGAGATTGGTGTAGTCTACCTACTTATTACATGTAAAATATTAAATATATTTGAAGTAGGTTGCATTATTTTTAGTGTGACTAGGTTACGTGACACACACACACATATATATATATATATATATATATATATATATATATATATATATATATAAATAAATTTCTGGTACAGGCAAATTTAAATAATACTTTAAGGGTAATCATTATGATCACCTAGATAGGTGGATACGAAGGAAAAGAGAAAAAAAAATTGTTTTATTTGATAAAAACAAGGGCCCTTTCGTCCGGTTGCTCATCAAGGTTTATACAGCCGGAGACGACTAAAAGTCAAATGATCACCAATTCTCTATTTTGCACAAGGCTAGGACGAAACACCATTTACAGGTCATTGAGGCCGTAATTATAAATTTTTTTCGTCCTACCTTGTGCAAACAAATCAGACCTAGGCACTCGCTTATTTTATTGGGCGAGTGTCTGGGGACTTAAAAGAAGAAAGTAAAATTTTTTTTTCTTTCCCTAACCCCCCCCCCTCATATATATACCCATATGTATTTACAATTTGACTTTTAGTCGTCTCCGGCTGTATAAACCTTGATGAGCAACCGGACGAAAGGGCCCTTGTTTTTTATCAAATAAAACAATTTTTTTTTCTCTTTTCTTCGTATCCACCTATATAGGTGATCATAATGATTACCCTTAAAGTATATATATATATATATATATATATATATATATATATATATATATATAGAGAGAGAGAGAGAGAGAGAGATAGAGATAGTAGATAGATAGATTGGTAATTTTTCCGACTATTTACCCATAGCGGGAGGGAGAATAGTCGGATGCATACCTTTCCAAGGGTATTAGTGCTATCTCAAATGCAAACAGCCTCATCCAGGATTTGAACTCGCTTTGCCGGTTCCATTTTCAACGATGATAACCATTATACCACGTGCCTCCACAATATCTATAAAGAGTGTTTAATATCATAGATAGAACACACACACACACACACACATATATATATATATATATATATATATATATATATATATATATATATATATCTTCGTAAATATATGCGTAGGGCCGATTTAGCGAAGTTGGTAGAGCGTCCGACCAGGAACCACTTGGTTCGATATCGGTCCTCGCCAAGTTAGGGATCTGTGCGTTAATGTGATAAGCTGATGGTAGGTGTGGTGCTTCACCTCAAACGCCCAAACACTCTCCTTGGTCTAGCGCTAGTGAAAAGGGGTATAGATTCCTTCGCTGTCAGGATGATAGCAACTTTAGGCCAACCAGAAGATTTTTATTTATATATATACATATATATATATATAGAGAGAGAGAGATATACAGTTAGGGTTCGAATCACACACAGAGCAGTTTCCTGTCTGTAACTTGCTGATGAGGCATAATATGCCGAAATGTACATACAGAGATTGACTTTTTCTCGATTTGTTTAGCCTTACATTTGAACAATATGCCCGCCTAATTCATTAATTATCAACTAATTAATTTTCAAAATTTAGTAAGACTTCAATTAAGCACATATTCTCCCAAAAATTGTCGGCTATGCCCACATCAAACACATTGTTTGTTTACTTTCATATATATATATATATATATATATATATATATATATATATATACACACGTGGTGTTTTACATATATATAGATATTACTAATCTAATACACTGTCTGACTTAGTGACTAAGTGTTTTTATGTATGTTATTTTTTTACAATTTGATGTATTTGAGTAATATGTCGTTAAACAAACAGTTATTATAATAAATAAAGAGATATAACCTTAATGGAAAACATATCATAAGAGGCAGAGAGAATGATTATCTAATAGGCAAGAGAATAAAGAAATCAAATCAGATGGATGGATAGACGGATATAATCATAAGAATACAATAGATCTTGTGTTGATTTTCTTTTCTTTATTTAAAAAAGAATCAAAGATTGCTGAGTGATTCATACCTCTTGATTGAATTACTACAAAACCACGTTTCGTAAACTTAATAAAATCGAAAATAATTATCGAAAAAAGAACCCAGAGAAATATTTGACTACAATAACGAAATCAATTCAATAAATCATCAAATAAAATAAAGAATACAATTTAAAAAAGAAAAAAAGACAACGTAAAAGTTAATGGAGATTATATGTGTAAATGAAAGATGACGACATTTTCTTTGCCCAGAATTCATTTGTAGATTCAGATAAACATTCCTAAAATGATGCCGGGATTCTGGATTTTGTGCGTTGCTCTGCAAGAGGAGTAAACGAATAACAAGAACTCATGGGCGCAACGCCGGGTGGGGTACTTCCTGCTTCTGCCGGAATCAGAAATCTCAAGGCGAATTTTCCGAGGGTAAACCCACCCTGGGGCTGAGGTGTGGCGGAATGACTTCCCTGGCGGTGCTAATGGATGCTTATCGATTTGATCTTTTGTTCTTGACTCTGCGGGCGGGCTCAGCTGTCGGAACCCCAGATCAGGATTCGGAGCGCCATTTTTGACATTTGATGATGACTCCTCGCATCTTTTCGTTTACTTTTCTTTCATCTTTTTTTCTTTTTTTTTCTCTTCTTCTTCCTCTTCTTATTTCTGTTTTTGTTATTTCTAGCTTCAGCTTTTTGACTTTTTGTTTTTATTTCCAAGTTTCTTATCTTTTTTTTTATTTGATTTTATTTTGCGTCTTGTTTTTCGTCTTTTCGCTTCTTTAAGTTTTGTGCTTTAGTTATACTAGGGTTACGGATCGAATAACAAGAAATAGTTTTTTTTCATAAGTTTCAGAACAGAATTTTTATAAGTAACAAAACTCTTTTAAAAAAGTATTAGTATAGATGGTATATGCTTTTAGTAATGTTTTATTTCGTTGGATATTCTATTACTAATGCTTCAACCTTAGCCCTAAAAAGAACAGTTTTAGATTTAACTGAAATTTATTTTATATTAAAAAATGGTAACATTACAAGATTCATATATATATATATATATATATATATATATATATATATATATATATATATATATATATATATATACGTATATATATATATATATGTATACAGTTATAAAAAATACCATCTGTAACATTAAAAAAAAAAATTCATTTAACTAGAAATGCCATAACAAGACGATTTCATTTCCAGTGATCTTCTGAAAAAGAGATTTTATCTCGAAAATTCAATAATAAATTACAGGTTAACAAAAACACCATTGTTACCTTATTATTTTTTCTTTACTCTGCATTGTGATAGCCTTCAAACTCAACCTCAAAACCAATATATATATAATTTGATATACCAAACTTGTTGGTAAATCCTCGCGGTGAGGAAAAAAATAGCAAATAGTTTGATTGTAAAAATATACTACCAAACATCACCCGGAGAGAAAAAAATTTTGGAAAAAAAGAAAAGACCAAGATAATTGTACCAACCAAAATAAATCAGATAAACCTACTAAAAGTTCCGCTAAGTGCTCTTCAGGGCTATATGTATATATATCAACGTTAAATCTATCAGATATAAATTTATTTAAGGATTTTTGGCATTTTCAATCTGTTTTCAGAATTTCTTCTGTCGTGAAAGAAATGCAAAAACACGCATTTTCAGTTTTATTCAAACCCAGGTTATTATTTTATTTTGTTTTTTTTTAAGTTCTTGTATTTCTTTATTCGTAAAAGTCGACATGGAGTACCCCACGTAAAGGGTGCCGTTCTGCACTGGGCGTGCAAATCCCAAACGTCTGCTCCGTTCTGTCGTCTGCAAACCAACTGTTAAAAACTCCTAAATTAGCTTTCTCGGCGTTTTTGAAATCAAAGTCAACTTATGAACTCTTCCTGTCAAAGACACATGTGCTCGGGCTGAAAGCACAGGGAATGGGAGATTAATGTGGGAGAGTCATTACATAACAATATTTATATATAACTAAAATTCTCATCATGCATGCACACATGCACACGTACACGCTCACATATACACACATATATATATATATATATATATATATATATATATATATATTTGTATACACACACACACACACACACACAATATATATATATATATATTTTATATATACATAATTCTATTTTCTGTATTAATTAGATTTTAAATTCTAAAACATATTTTTGTATGTACTAAGTAGTTCTTACAACTTTTAATCAACTTTTCCTATTAAATAACTTTTCAAACATTTTTAATGGAAGAATCATATTGATTTTACATATTTCCTATGTATCAAAATGTCCACACAATCATTCTAGTTTTTCTAAAAGGGATTTCACTACATTAAAGAAAATATGTTACAGTTGTTTCAACAAATGGCCTTGACAAAAAAACGTCTTAATATATTTTTAAGTATTCACTTTCTTTAATCATAATTAAATTTAAATTGCTACTATTTTTTATTTACATTCTCTCATACTTCGAAAATTATTTCTCTATGTATTTGTCATATATATATATATATATATATATATATATATATATATATATATTATATATATATATATAATATATATATATATATATATATGTGTGTGTGTGTGTGTGTGTGTGTATATATGCGTAATTGAAGTCATACCTAATTTGAAAATTAATTAGTTGATAATTAATGAATTAGGTGAATATATCTGTTCAAATGTAAGGCGTGAACAAGCTAGTCTAATGGTTAGAATCCCCGCCTGTCACCCTGGCTGTTAGGGTTCGAATCACACACAAAGCGGCTTCCTGTCTATCACTCTGCTGATGAGGCATAATATGCCGAAATGTACATACAGAGATCGACTTTTTCTCGATTTGTTTACGCCTTACATTTGAACATATATAATCGCCTAATTCATTAATTATCAACTAATTAATTTTCAAATTAGATATGATTTCAATTAAGCATATATCCTCCCAAAAATTGTCGGCTATCGCCATCTCAAACAAACTGTTTGTTTATTCTCATATATATATATATATATATATATATATATATACTAGCTAAAGTACCCGGTCCATGACCGGACTAAAAAAAAGAAAGAGAGAAAAAAGTGGTGACTTAATTTGGCGGACCTGAACTTTTGGAACCCCACGCCCTCTAAAATTTTCGTTTTTAATTATTTTTTTTTCAACGGATTATTATCGATTGCAAACCAATCTATCCGATTGTAAAAAAAAAAAAATAAAAAAATTAATTTATTTTTCGAGTTTTCAGGGGTGCTCATTTCCCCGTATAAGTTTATCGTAAACCGATCCCCCATATCGGAACCGCTGAAAAAAAATTTTTCTTTGTAATTTCTTTTCTTTTTCTTCAATGGATGATTATCGTTTACACACCAATCTATCAGATTGTAAAAAAAAATTCTAAAAAGTTATTTATTTTTCGAGTTGTCATGGGTGCTCATTTCCCCGTATAAGTTTATAGTAAATCGAACCCCCATATCGAAACCGCTCTATCTTAACAGTTGGGCTGAATTTGCACTAAGGTGTCAAAATTAAGGTGACACAGAAAAAACAGAACCCACAAATTTAGTAATAAAACTGTTAAATTCAAGTAGGGGGGTTAGGATTTGGGGTTAGGGTTAGGGTTAGGGGTTGGTGTTGGGGTTGGTGTTTAAGGTAAGTTTAATGGGAAAATAAATAAATAATTTGGGTTCTGTTTTTTCTGGGCCACCCTAACTTTGACACATTTGCGCCAGTTTCCTTTCGAGCAGTTCCGATATGGGGGTTCGATTTACTATAAACTTATACGGGGAATGAGCACCCCTGAAAACTAAAAAAATAAAGAACTTTCAAGAATTTTTTAAAAATCTGATTGATTGGTGTGTAATCGATAATAATCCATTGAAGGAAAAATAAATAAATAAATAAAATTTTCTTTTTAGCGGTTCCGATAAGGGGGTTCAATTTACGATAAACTTATACGGGAAACTGAGCACCCCTGAAAACTCGAAAAATAAATAACTTTTTGAATTTTTTTTTTTTACAGTCTGATAGATTGGTGTGCAATCGATAATAATCCATTGAAAGAAGAAGAAAAAATTAAAAACAAAAATTTTAGAGGGGTGTTCCAAAAGTTCAGGTCCGCCCTTAATTTTAAAAAAAATCTGCCTATTTATTTATCATTAGAATTATGATAAATTAAAGAACACATTTTCTCATTCAAGTTACGTACATTAGAATCATTTTTATTTTATGTTTAAGGTAAGAACATATCATACACTGTTTTGTTTATATACGAAATGTTAATTACATCGTATTTTTATTATAATTTTTGTTTTGTTTTTATTACAATACGAATACAACTATGTTTACTTAGTTACGAAATAAGTAGTTATAATTTAACTTCCTATTTTTGTAAAAGGCTTTTCTTTCTAAAATTCTTTTGTTTTTAATTTTTTCGTATATATACAAAGTTGAGTTATATTATATTTATTAAATAAACGAAATAAAATGTATTAAACAATAATAAGCGCTTATTATTTATTTAATAAATAATAAGCGCTTATTATTGTTTTTTTACTTCGCTCTTTCTTACCAAATAAATATTTGGAAGATAGATTATTTTATTTCATTTCTAACTAAATTAATATTTTTAAGACAGGAATAAAAGATTGCGATATGAATAAGATTTGATTTTTCGTTAAAACATACTTTTTGCTGTCCGAAGCAAAATAATTTTTTTTCTAACTCGCTATAAAAAATAATTCAATTGATAAAGACTCGTACAAATTATAAATTGAGAGCAGATTATTTTCTCTTCTTTTCACGAAAAGTTTCACTGAAACTCCAGTTTGAAAATAATAATAGTATTTGGGGACAATTTTAAATTCAGTTTTTAATTGCTTGATAAGTTAGAAATAGATTGTAATTTATTTCTTTGATTTTTTTCTACATGACAATTCAAATCTAGTTCTTAACGATAAAGAGAATGCAATATCTATTTTTGCTTACATTTTAAAACGTTTTCATTAGTTCTCTAAACTATTAAGACTTTTTTTTAAAACCATTAGTATTAATTACAAAACAACTCGTTTTATCATTTTTTTTAATTTACATTTATACAACCCTATACTGGTGACTGATTTTTATTGACATTTAAAATCTTATTTTAAAAAATGTAACCGTAAACTTGTGTTTTGAAACAATTTTCATTTTTCTACAATTTTTTGTGCATGACAACAATTTAAATTAAGTGAGTGTACATTGTACAATAAAAGTTAGTTTCAAAAACATACGATAAATATAAATAAATATTTAGAAAGATTATAAAAAAACGAATTTATTTTACGTTAAAATTTAGTTTGTCGCTAACATTTTCATTGTTTCTTTCTTTCTTTCTTTCTTTCTTTCTTTCTTTCTTTCTGCTGCTAAAACAGCCAGGCGAGTCGCTAACATTTTCGTTGTTTCTTTCTTTCTTTCTTTCTGCTGATAAACAGTCAGGCGAGCCCCTGCTGATAGACCAAGCATTAGCAGCAGCAGCAGCTATGCTATGGCTTTCGAAAAATCATTTGATTTTTGTTTGATTAATTAATTATATCCCTTAATCAGTAAAAATCAATAACCAAATTTGGAGTGTTTCTTAGTTAGAACGATATCAATGTGTATGCAAGATTTTAAATCGATGTACGTCGACACGTACATACCAAAATCTCTGTTTTATATATTAGATATATATATATATATATATGGCAAATATAGTTTGCTGTATTCATATGTAAAGATTGCTCAATATCATTAAAAGAGCATGTCTATTTAAGTTAGGGTAGCCAAGACATAAAGTCAACGATGTTTGGTAACTGGCTTATTTTCGCCTATTCGATTTTAAAAAACAAGTCTTTGTTAGAAAATCAGTATCAGGCGAGTAACTGACCGTTACCAAACACCGTTGACTGAATGTCTTTGTTAATCTAATTTATATTAGAATTTTTATATATGCATATGTGTGTTTGTGTGTGTGTGTATCTATATATGAATGCATGCATGTACCTTAACCCAGCAAAAATGGCATATAATTGCAAGATTTCCATTAGAGAAATATACTCTTCTTAGGGAAGAAAACACTTCACAGTACAATTTAATACTGAATAATATTTTTCGTTGGTCATAATAAATGTCATTTTTATTCAGCCAAATTCTCAATATAACTGTGATAACTTCGAAATACTAATTATAATCATTCACTCCTCTCTAAATAAAAGGCTCAGTATCATCATGGATAATTGTTACATTTGGATCCCAATAAATCAATCTGAAAATTGTGTAACGTTTGAAGGATGCAAGAACTTTGGTTTGGTTTGTTTGTTTTTTGTTTTACGGCATATCAATCTCGGTGGGTCATTTAATGCCGATAAAGTTGTGAAATAAATTCATTATTAATGCATAATACAATTTTGTTAATAAACTCATATTTTTCTATTTAACCCATAGGGACCCTAACAGGTACTACCACTCCGGGTCAGAGTGGACCAGGGAGCAATGGTGATGAAGGGGTGTTCCACATTCTCCAAACCTCCAGAACTGGAACCTCACCATCTGATAGAGTTTAAGGTCATTCCCAGGACATGTAGACCCGCAGCCACCGCCTTCTAGCACCCATATGATAAAAATGGTTGGGGATTGCCATAAGGGCAATAGGGTTGTGAAAATCATATAGATGCTAGGGCTTGACATGACCAGCCGATTGATCTGTAAGAAATTTATTAGACACATCAAAAATGTTTAATATAAAATCCAACACACATGCTTATATATTTTATATACTTGTTTGCATACGTGTAAGCCTGCTAGTTATAATTTATTTTCACATCCCACACTCTAAACAAATTTGAATAATGTATATCTTTATTCCGCTGGGATTTTATTAGGTTACAGGGCTTCAATTAACTACAATATAAAGAGCCGCTTCCGAGATTCCCAAATTAGGAGGTTTGCTCGGCCTCGGGTTTCATCGAACACAATGCATGCATTTGTGACTTTAGATTCATTTACAAATGTTTTTGTAAGAGAAAAAGAGAAAAAATAAGCCAAAGAGAAAGAAATGAAAAAATCACATTGATCAGAATAGTAAATTAAAGTAATATTTTTGTAATATTCTAGAGGATCAGCAGACCCCATGAGTTTTTATTGTAACAGCGGTCTATAATGATATCGATGCTTCTATTCAGAAAGGTTTAAAGAATTTCAAATTGTATTTTTTGCCCTGTCGGTGGGGCTTAGAATACGCTGATTGTATCTGATGCAGAAGGGGTGTTCTGGGTATGGCACTAAATTGCATCTGATGGCGAGGCTCCTGTTCTGGAGATCTGGGGAGTGTATACTACCCATTAATTTCCATTACTACCTGGTCCACTCTGATACGAAATGCTAGTACCTGTGATGATCCCATATATTGGTCTATTAAATCTGTTTAAAAATTATTCTTATTGGATAGGACCATGTGAAAGACAAATCTTGAGAAACAATTACACAAAAATGTAAATATGAATGTACAATATACGCGATTCTCAAACTTCTAGGCATAATATAACCCTAGATGGGTTTACATGCCGTTAAGAATCATTCCATTAATACTAATTTGCATTTCATAGTCATTTCCGTAACATCCAGAATTTGGATGCTATATCGATACATTGGATCACCAAAAATGTCGTTTAGTGCAAACTTAAGCCATATATTTATCATATAATTATCATTCAATTACAAATTATACAGGAATTTGCCTTATACTTTACATTAAAGCATTTTAAGTGTATTGATCTAATAAGATATCCCAATAATATGCGATTTTTGTTAAGTTATGTTTACATATTTCCAAATAAAATGAGAGGTGTAGTAATTTTCAGATGTATGTATTTATCCAATTCCTCCACTGGAACTGGATTTGAAAATAGGTTAATATATATATATATATATATATATATATATATATATATATATATAATATATATATATATATATATATATATATATATGGTAGAATTTATTAATTCAATTTCCACGTATATCAAATCAATTATCTTTATTGAAATATACCGAAATGCTATTAATCTGCCCCAATCCCCCCCCCACCAACACCCTAATTTTTGTTACCTATTTGTTTTCAATTAAGAAAATAACATTGTATTTTATTTAAGAATATAGATATATAAAATAGAACTTAATCAATTATATGATATAATATCTTTCAATAATACTTTTCTGTGGCATAAATTTGGATACTTAAATGTCTTAAGTGTACTTATTAACATAATCGTATCTCAGATTTTATCTCTCAACACAAAGTAAAACGTTATTTTTATTAAGGATATTTTTCTTTGGCGCAATAAATTTGGATACTTAAATGTCTTAAGGGAACTTATCAACATAAGTGTACCTCAAATTCTAGCTCTTAACAAAGCAAAAAATCGACCGAGTGACAGATCATAACTCAGAAATTTAATAATTTGGGGCACGCATAAGTCAAGGTACCACTATATATATATATATATATATATATATATATATATATATATATATATATATATATACCCACAATGTAATTACCCACAATGTAAATTAAATGTGTAAATAACCATTTAATTTACATTGTGATTTTAAACGATCTACCGGTAGTCACTTTTGAAAAGGCACCGGTCGAAAGGGCCCTTAAGTTTTCATTTTCTCTCTTCTCTTTCGAAAATTGCTGATCAATAAAAGTATGTCATTATTTTTAAAAATCCTTTATGAATTCAGCTGTACCAAAAATTTGTTTTATATATATATATATATATATATATATATATATATAATATATATATATATATAAGTGTATTTTGGCAGCATTTTTTCTTTTATACAAGTTTTGTTGAATTGAACAGACAATTCCTGTCTGACAAGTCTTTCATTGATCCGTTCCAATCTTCGGGCCATCCTTCTGGTGTCAGTGTGGAACTGGTATAACAGTCCACCGAAGGTTTCAACACTAGCGCTTTCGGCAATACACTTTGCCATCCTCAGGTGGGAAACGATGGAATAGTTTTCATGTCTACCATTTCAAAAACCTCCCACTACCAATTGATATTACCTCCCACTAATTCCTTGCTACTACTCGTTCTCGTTAAAAACGAGACATGAAAACTATTCCATCGTTTCCCACCTGAGGATGGCAAAGTGAATTGCCGAAAGTGCTAGTGTTGAAACCTTCGGTGGACTGTTATACCAGTTTCTACCCGGACACCAGAAGGATGGCCAGAAGATTGGAACGGATCAATGAAAGACTTGTCAGACAGGAATTGTCTGTTCAATTCAACAAAACTTGTATATATATATATATATATATATATATATATATATATGTGTGTGTGTGTGTGTGTGTGTGTGTGTGTGAAGAAAGGAGGTGAATCCGACGGTATGTAATATATCAAGGAAAATGAAAAAACACAGGCTTAAATGGGTTAAGTGGTGAGTTTATTGGCCGACGCTGCAGTGTTTCGATCTATTAATTAGATCATCTTCAGGGCATGAGATAAGAAATTATTTATCACAGAATAATGAGAAAAGCGAGTGGTAATCCGTCAATCAGTCTGTTTAAAAATGTTTTGAAGTTTGAAAAAAGGAGATGGTTTTGAAATATAACATCAAATATTCTATTTTATTGCGTGAGTATGTGGCGCTGTAAGTGTGTGTGTTGAAAGGAAACATTGTGCATTTTTTTATGGTATGTGGTTGTGTGTGTGTGTATAAATTTATTCTGTTGCGATAAACGACAGCGGAAGTGAAACTCAAGGTTGTGTGTGTGTGTGTGTGTGTGTGTGTGTGTGCGTGTATTGGTAAGAGGTAGGGGAGAGGTGTGTGTGTATATTGGTAAGAGGTAGGGGAGAGATGTCATGAAAATAAATTTTTATGTTTTATATTAAGAGAAGAGAGGGAAGTTTCGGTGTGTGTGTGGGGTTGGGAATTTAAAAAATGAAAAGTTTTTCTTTTATTAGAAAGAGTTTTGTATTGTTGTTTTATAGTTGGTACTGATTATTTGACGATTAATATATATTAATATTACAATTATATACATATATATATATATATATATATATATATATATATGTGTGTGTGTGTGTGTGTGTGTTCTTTATGCTAATAATTTGAAATTGGTCATTTGATTATAAGACTCTCCACGAAGTTTTATATACCATTAAACAGACACGAAAACCAGTAAAGATGGAACTTATTTTGATTGATAAACGTAGGAATTGTTTCTGCTATGCTCTTCATCATAGGAAATACTAGACATTAGATTTATGGCTAAAACATTACTCGAATATCAAATGCGATTTGATCCGGTGATTAAAAGTGCTGATTAAGCTTCTCTGGTTCCTGGAAGTCTTCGGGTTAGGAAATGTGGAAATGTACATCGGCTTAGAGGGAAGGGGTAGGAAGATCGACAAGATAGGAAAGAATTGACGGCTACGAGTTGTGAAATTCCCTAAGGGTAGTGAATGTGACAAGGATATGAATAAAAAGCAACGTAATCCAGCGAATCAAATAAAGTTCCTTTTGTCATTTCTAAACATGTTGCCGAATCTGACAGACACTTGAGTAGGGTCGGAAAAGAACAGCCTCCGAAACAATGAGATAAACACAACAAAGAGAAACTGGTAATTTATCGAAAGTGAAATAATGTATATCATATTATATGTACAAAAGCAAAAAAAAAAAAAAAAAAAAAAGACAAAAAGAAAATTCGGTTGTTTGGGTTTTGCAGCATGTTAATCCATGTTGAAATATTTCATTTTTTACCCGTTTTATATATATATATATATATATATATATATATATATATATTTATTTATTTATTTGTTGAATTTTTTAAATATAATTGTTTTCCATAACTACCCAGGTTTCAGGTTATTTCACCATCGTCAGGCTGCTAATAGGTCTTCTGGTGTTTATGTGAAGACATTTTTTGCATATAATATATATAATATATATATATATATATATATATATATATGTGTGTGTGTGTGTGTGTGTGTGTGTGTAATTTTTAGCTTATATTTATTATCGTTGGAAAAAAATTGCTACCATTGCTTTCTTGCTCTGCGGCAGTCATCAGGCAACTAAAGTGTTTGTTTTTTTTATTCATTCTTGTTAGGTATTCAATTGGGTGTTCTGTTTTATTCATTCTTTTTATTTTGTTTTATTCATTCTTATTGGGTATTCAATTTCTTTTAAAACACAATCTTTATTTAAAAAAACTCAATCTTTATTTAAAGAATTCAATCTAATCTATAGACGGGACCCTAACAGGTACTACCCATTAGGGTCAGAGTAGACCTGGGGGTAATTGTCATAAAGGAGTACTCCACAATCCCTAGAGCTCCAAATCTGGAACTTCACTACTAGATGCAGTTTAACGCCATACCTAAGACACTAAGACCCTCAGTCACAGCCTTCTAGCACATATATGATAAAAATGGTTAAGGAAGCGCGTGGTGTAATGGTTAAAGTCTTGGGAAATGGACTCGTCGCCTTCAAATTCCGGACGTGGTAATTGCATTTCACTTAGCGCTAATACCCTTGGGAAAAGTATGAATCCTACTCTCCCTCCAGCTATGGGTAAATAGGGCAGACTGGGCTCTTTAACCTTGGTAAGGCAACCGGTCCAGGAGAAGGAAAACTCTGAATTCGCTTAAGAAATTGACCTTGTGTTGCATCCTGCTCGTGCGGAGGGGTCGGTAAATATATATATATATGATGAAAAAGGTCGGAGTTCCATAAGGGCAATAAAGTTGGGACAATCATATAAGTGCTAGGACTTTACGTGTCCAACGGATTGATAAGTCGGGGCCTCCAACCGCCCGTCTAGTCTAAGTAAGGACAAAAGTCGAGTGTTACATGTCAATGATTTCTTTGCCACGAGGGTTCCATCCTTAAGCATCACGGACTGCCATCAAGACCGGAAGTGAACGTAATAGCGCGACTATAAGTGTTAAATTCCAGTACATTAGCAATTACACCACAGGAACTCGACGATTATAATATAGGGTTTCCACAACCATGACTCTTACCTTTAAGCTCTTTTTATTAAATTCTTGAAAGCAATGATTAAATTCTGAATTTAGCTGCCAATAATTTAGCTGCAATAAATCTACACATAATATATACTTATATTTGCCTTAAATTTATCATCCTACTTTTAATAAAATTACGCTTCATTTTCGCTTCATAACCATTCATTTACCATCTACTGCTAATCTGACATACTTCCACTTCAACATCCCTTATCATTTAAAAGCAATTTCATAGCATTTGATGAATCTGTATTTGCGAAACATATTATTGGAATAAACTCTTAATTTCAACAATTAGGTTTTCAATTCTTAGTTATATTTTTATACACATATTTATAAACACCAACTTTAATAACTGTATTATTTTAAGTAACTAAATTTTAGGCACTTAGCAAATTCCTTTTGGCGGGATTTTGAAAATGTGCATACGCATAATTTGGAGGAAGTATGACTAAAATTTAATCTAAGATAGAATTTAGTTTTATATATATATATAGTGAGAGAGAGAGAGAGAGAGAGAGAGAGAGAGAGAGAGAGAGAGAGAGAGAAGAGAGAGAGAGAGAGAGAAGGGCAATTGAGAAGTCACTTACTTTCCTGCCTACATCCGTTCAACATATCCGATCACTGATTTGATAATTCTTTAGAATTGGAATAAGTTGCAATCGTTACCTTTTTTACACGCACACACACACACACACACACACACACACACACACACACACACACACTTCTTGTAACAAACCATATATATATATATAAACTATAATATAATATTATATATAAATAAATCGTTTGCATCATTAAAAAAAACACTTTAGTTGCCTGATGACTGCCGCAGAGCAAGAAAGCAATGGTAGCAAAATTTTTCCAATGATATATATATATATATAAGCTAACATATATATATATATATATATATATATATATATATATATATATATATATATATATAACCTGGTGTGTTACACTCTTTGATCCATATACGAAATTAAAAAGCTATATATATAGGCTTTTATATAATTATTTGAAACATTTTTAAATTCGTCTAGATATGTCTATATTTGAAATGATCAATTTCAATTAAAATCTATGAATTCAAGCCTCTGAAATAGTCATTGATTTAGAATATAAATCTTTCTTTTTATATGTATTGTGGTATGTTATCATTTTGAGGAAATTTGTCCCCATACTTGGCAGTAAAATTCGCCATTGGACAGCAAATCTCACCATCTGATCGCCCATAAAATCCATACATGTGCAAATTCACCGGATAGTTTTACATTCAAGGGCGAAATAAAAGAAGCTACCGCAAAGACGAGTAGAACTGTTTTCTTTTCCTCATTTTTGAAGCCGTACAACGAAGGCAGCGCATGGGGGGGGTACTGATCTTTCGTTTATGCTCTTTGGCAGTGTTGATTTACTCTCTGTCCTCGGATTTCCCAAAATCAACAAACAATATGCAACAAAAGTGAAAAACCCTCTTAAATCTTCTTTGTGAAGTCAAGCCGTGAAATATATATTTATATTCATATATTATTGTTTGCATTCTCTTTGCAAAAGATCTTAGAAGGTAATCCACTTCTGTTCCAGGGTCAATTTGAGGTAGGTATATTCTCCCTCAGCGGCTGCAGGGAAAAGTTTGAGAGGCAGAAGAGAGTATGATATAATATATATATATATATATTATATATATGTGTGTGTGTGTGTGTGTGTGTGTTTTGTGTGCGCGCGCGCATTTGTGGTGTGTGATTGAGGAGAGAAAGAGAGAGAGAGATAACAGACAGACAGAGACAGAGAGACACACACACAGAGAGAGAGAGAGAGAGAGAGAGAGAGAGAGAGAGAGAGAGAGAGAGAGAGAGAGAGAGAGAGTGTGTGTGTGTGTATGTGTGTGTTTGTGTGGGTGAGAGAGTGTGTGTATGTGTGTGTATGAGAGAGAGGCTTGTTGGTGTTGCTTAAAATACAACGACTGCGTCCCCCTGTATAGGGTACGAACCCTGCTCATCAAAAATCAGAATAAGGATAAGTATATGCACACACAGGGGGCGAGAGAGAGAGAGAGAGAGAGAGAGAGAGAGAGAGAGAGAGAGAGATATTGATAGTGAGGCTTTAGAACACACCGACTGTACCCACTGCAGAGAGTAAGACCCTTCCTACACGCAAATTGTTCTAGGCATGCCACAAATCTAAGGCTGGTGGTGAAGCTTCTTTCTTTCTTTCTTTCTTTCTTTCTTTCTTTCGTTCCTTCGTTCGTTTTTTTGTTCTTTTTATTATTTATCTTCCTCTCCTTTTGATTCTTCTTTCTTTCTTTCTTTCTTTCTTTCTTTCCTTCCTTCCTTCCTTCCTCCCTTCTTCTTTATTTCGTTCGTTCGTTTTTTGTTCTTTTTATTATTTATCTTCCTCTCCTTTTGACTCTTCTTTCTTTCTCTCCCCTCTCTGTTTTTTATTATTTACTTTTCTCCATTTCGATTTCGATTTCGTTTTCCTTGTTCTTTCTTTCTTTCTTTCGTTCGTTCGTTGTTCGTTCTCTTCTCTCCTTTTGATTCTTCTTTCTTTCTTCCTTTCTTTCTTTCTTTCCTTCCTTCCTTTCTTTTTTTTTTTTTCTTTCTTTTTTCTTTCTTTCTTTATTTCGTTCGTTCGTTTGTTCGTTCATTTTATTATTCATCTTCCTCTCCTTTTGACTCTTCTGTGGTAGCATCTGTTAGAGTTAAGCCTCACCATCACGTCGCGCTAGACGCACAGATATCCATGACAATCTCTCGTCAACCGACCCAATCATTCATTGCCCCTGTAAAGTCTACTGCGCAACATCCAGTATCCGCGTAGAGCTACTCAATGTAAGTCTTTGCTGGACGGCCCACACTGGCGTGCCCAGAAAAACGTCACATGAGTTCATCCTTCTCCAGCAGTGTCTAGCGTGTCTTGTTTGCTTCCCACAGATCGTTTGTGTGATATGAGGCAGGTGGCCATACAGCTGTTTTCTCGTGGAATGTTGTTTCTAGTCTTGTTTAATATTGCACGCAGCATGCTTGTGCAGCTTCCATCTAGCTTATTCTTCTGACGCTTCGTTAATGTTCAAGTGGTGCAGATGTACAGTAGCACTGATACAACTACGGCTTTGAAGAACTGTCGCTTTCTCTTGTCAGTGAGATTGGATATATGGGGAAATACATATTTAAAATTATATGTTTTTGATTGGAATACTTGATATCATATGACTGCAAACGATGTATTATTACTAAGTATTTGATTTTAAATTAAATTTAAATTAAACTAGTTAAATAGATAACTAATTAGGACGGATCCTAACTAGTAGTGATCACCCCAAGCGGATTTAAGAGATTTGAATTGAGAATTCTCCTAGCCTGGTTGCCTAACCAAGGTTAAAGAGTCCCGTTTGTCCTACTATTTACCCATGGCTGGAGGGAGAGTAGTAGGATTCATAACTTTCCCAAGGCTATGAGCGCTATGTGAACTGTAGCTTCGTCCAGGATTTGAACTCGGGTCGATAAGTCCATTTCCCCCGACTCTAACCATTACACCACGCACCTCCAACATAATTTTCAGATTTGATTTCGTTTTATTATAAAAATCCTTCGTCCAGTCTTTAACTAAGACCTCACGCGAGGGAAGGTAGTGATTGTATGCATTCTATGTATCTATGTTGTTTGCTGCCTCTTTTGAGTGTTAGTTTTTTCAGTCATATTGATTTTAACATTATAAGGAGATTAGTAGTCTACAACAAGCAATTTATCATATTTCATATAAGCTGTGACTGCCATCTATATTATTAATGTGTTTATCTGTCCCTTTCTTGGGATCCCAGTATTAGTGGTACGGTGGTTGTTTTAAGGTACCTAAATTATTCAATTTCTATTTCTTGGTTTTAGTATTTACTTATTTTATTATACTCTTTGACTGATGTGTTATTATTTGACATATCAATTAAAAATCATGTTTTTCTTTTATGGTCCTTAACCGCTCTATTTGGTTTATCGATCTTTATTTTCATATCAGTTTGAAGAGCAAAGTCACAGAGAATAATATCTTCTTTTTGAAAGCACCGAAGTTAAGCAGTGACTAACCTGAATAATACTTAGATGGGTGACCATTTAAGTAACAGCATAAAGGTCTACAATCTGCAAAAAATTAAATCAGATTCCTGTTAAAAATATATAATGGATTCACAGCATCTACATTAAAATACACAATATTACGAAGAAGCTGTTTGTGATTCAGGTGCTGTTTAGGTTGCTTATTGCTATTAATTTAGGAGGAGTGCACCCTAATCTACGTATTAGAAGGCTCACTACGCCAACTCCTACACTTGGTTTGAATAATCGCATAGGGCGAGAAACTATCAGATATTATTTATTTCCGCATTTTTTTGCATCTTTCATTCTGACTCGTTATAACTTGAAGATTTCATATCTGGTTCTATTGATATGATTTTCCCGTATATATATATATATATATATATATATATATATTATATATATATATATATATATATATTCCAAAAGTCCAAAAGAAATCTTCCTTACGACACAAGAGTTTTATTAAAAAAAAAACTGTCCCAGTTTGAGAGCTCTATGTGTGCTCTTAATGTTAGAGTCACAGAGCAAATATATAAGTAAAGAAATAACAAAAGACTTAGAGATTTAGCATTATAGTGTATTTCAGGGAGCTTAGACAAATTGTCTAACTCTCTCCCGATTCATCTGATGCGAATTCGCATCTGATGAATCGGGAGAGGTTAGACAATTTGTCTAAGCTCCCTGAAATAGACTATAATGCTAAATCTCTAAGTCTTTTGTTATTCTTTTCTTATTATATATATATATATATATATATATATATATATATATATATATATATATATATATATATATATATATATATATATATATATATATATATAAATATATTTCTACGACTTGAATACGATTTTTATATAATCAATACAAGGTTAAATTCCTATTAGCTGACTAAAACCCAAAGTCAAATAACGCCTTTTGATAGAATGTTTAATGAATCTCTCATATTCTGTCCGGGCCAGCGGGAATACTCGACTCTATAACAGCATTTCATTTATGGTGCCTATTTTGTTTTTAATTCTGAACATCGGCCTCCCAGACAAAAAGGCCTCTTCTTCTATAATGAAGATAACGGCTGTGTCTTTGTAATGTTCCGCTTGGTTGGTTCCAATAAAGAGGCGTCATTTCCCCGACTAATGGAAATATTCGCTGCAGACCCCGTTTCCACCCGGAACGTCGCAAGAGTCACGCTCTTCTTAGCAGGAACAATTTAAAAGTGGCTTCAAGGCTTCGAAATATTAGTTTCGAACAGGGCTGAAAAGCAGGAAGTCACGTGTGAACCACAGTCAAATGAAAAATTAATCTAAGAAGCTAAGGGATGTATTAAAAAATAGTGTAATTACATAACGTTTATATAGAAGTATCCAAATGAAATTAGGTGCTGTTAATAAAGAGAAAAGGATTTGCCTTGTTATTTAAAAAAAATCATGATTCCCTCCGTATTATTGGGGGAGGCCCCGTGGCACTGGTGGTTAATAAAGAAAAAAATTGTTTTGTCTTGTGTATTAAAAAAAATGTTTTCCCTTCATATATCTGAGTGTGTTCCCTTAGTGTAGTGGCTAACGTGCTGGACTGCAGCATTGTAGTAAGCGAGTTCGAAAGACACAAGGACACAAGTATAGGGTTTCTAGTGAGGATCAAACTTGCTTTTCTGTAGTAACTGATCTGTGAGATTAGCTTGCTGACCAGTACACCATGACGGACGCCCTTTATAGGTAAATAAAAAATAAACTTGGAAGTTCTTCTAATTTTCACAATACTATTAGTATTCCTTTTCCTCCCAGTATTTACCTAACACCTCAAAATCCCACCTCGCTATTACTTTTATCGGTAAAATAATATTAAACCTATTGATAAGATTTGACACAAGGCCACAAGTATAAGGTTTCTAGTGAGGATCGAACTTGCTTTTCAGTAGTAACAGATCTGTGAGATTAG
Source organism: Doryteuthis pealeii (assembly GCA_023376005.1). Taxonomy (NCBI): domain Eukaryota; kingdom Metazoa; phylum Mollusca; class Cephalopoda; order Myopsida; family Loliginidae; genus Doryteuthis; species Doryteuthis pealeii. The sequence goes on from CM042137.1 coordinate 16,016,288, forward strand.
CTTGCAGACCATTACACCATGATGGGACGCCATTTATAGGTAAATAAAAAATAAACTGGGAAGTTCTTCTCATTTTCACAATACTATTAGTATTCCTTTTCCTCCCAGTTTTACCTAACACTTCACAGAGGTATAATGTGACACCAGGTTATTTTTTGGATGAAGGCCCTCCCACACAGGACTGCATGGACAAGATCATCATGTACAGTTTTAACTATAAAATGCTATTTAACCTTCATTTTCTCCCCATATAGAAGCATCTATATCATCATAGACAGTAGTTAACTATGAAATGCTTATTAGAATCCTTCACCCTTCATACATAGAAGCAGCATTATCATTATGGACAGTTGTTAACTATGAACCAGTAATTAGAATCATTCATCTCCTCCTAGATAGAAGTACCAATATCATCATGGACAGTTATTAACTGTGAAATGCTAATTAGAATCAATCTTTCAGAAATAGAAGTACATGGGTATCCAAAGAATATCAGGTAAAGAAGAACAGTTTTTTCGTTTATTCCTACCATAAAATAACAACCCCATTTTTTGTCCGTGCTTTTGCAATAAATGTTTTATTTTTCTTGCACCTGTTATTTAACAATACTAAATATATTTTCTTTATTTATTTTAATATTCATTTCAATGTGTATATTCTAAAAGTTTTTTATTTTGTGAGAATGTTTAGTTTTAAAGTTATTCGACGAAAAAACAAAATTACGGTCATAAAAGGAGGATCCAATTTATGCCTAAATTGTAAAACGAACCCCCACTTTAAAACTAAACATTCTCACAAAATAAAAACTTTTAGAATATACACATTGAAGTGAATATTAAAATAAATAAATAAAATATATTTAGTATTGTAAAATAACGGGTGCAAGAAAAATAAAACATTTATTGCAAAAACACGGACATAAAATGAGGGTTCAGTCTATTTTATGGTAGGAATAAACGAGAAAACTGTTCTTCTTTACCGAATATCATCATTACATTAGCTATAGCCTATTCTTTGTACCCTGGGTACTTTCTTGACACCTTTAGCTAAAATCGTTTAGGAGGGAAACCACATAACCATAACGTGTACATAAACCACGTGAGTCATTTATGGGCTTTGTCCTCATTCAACTAAATATATCATTGACACGTCCTTTGAAAACCTCATTTACAACTCGAGCTACATCGCAGTTCCTAATTCGCAGACTATTATACCTATTTGTCTCCTTGTTAAAAAGATAACACTTCAGATTAGAAATTAATTAAACAGAAAACAAAGTTGTCTCTAAAGGGTAAAGGTGAAGATTAAAACCGAGAAAGAGGGAGCCGAGTGGAAGGAGGTTGGGAAAAACGTGCAGCGGAATAGACATTCTGGCGACAGATTAATACACATGGTACCTGCGTAATTACCAATCAAATAGATAATTTATTGAAAGGCAAAAGTAGACGCCTTTGGAGGATTGAGTATATTTAGTTCTATTATTTCTTTTCCAAAGTCTACAACCGCATGATGGCGGGAGAAAAAATTGTCAACAGAGAAAAGAGAATGGGAAAGAGAAAAGGTCGTGCAACAAAAGTCTGTGATATATTCGGTTGTGGCAGC
>CM042137.1:16020389-16042889 GCA_023376005.1 Doryteuthis pealeii
AAGTGTTGTAGGACCCTCAGATGCCTACATGGAGTTGCTAAACACTGTAGTCAAGCACTGGATAACATGGGTAATCAATGGTAGGCCATATGTATGGCAGCAGGATTCGGCCCTCTGCCATCCCTCTTGGAAAAGTGAAAAATTGTTGTCGGTGAATTTTTACGACTACACCAGTCCCAATGTTTGACCTCCGAAACCCCAGTTCTTAACCTCATGGATTATTATATTTGTGGCACTGTTGAAAAAGACACCAATCGCCGTACCAGTAATACAAAAACCTAGTTAAACGACATCATTAAGGTAGTTTCTGTGACCCTTCCCTAGGGGAAGTGTAACATCAGCTTGCTCCAGGTTTCGGAGCAGGATTGAGGCTGTGATCGACGTTAATGGCGGTTATTTTAGTGAAACTTGTTGTCAGTAGTGTAATTCCCATTCTTTACAATTCATTAAATTTTGTAGTTACCAAGCACTTTCTCTTTTTCATTATGAACTTGTCAAATTTCTCCTAAACAACCTATATATATATATATATATATATATATATATAATACATATATATATATATATATTATATATATATATATATATATATATCGTTTTTTTTTGTAGTTAGGGTCTTTCCATGTGTGGTTTAACCAAGCTGATGCAGGTAGACCATAAGGAGAGCTCAATGTGCCTAATACCAGTGGGTAACAGGACAGAGCAAGAAATTTAGTAAATGAAGAAAAACTCTAAACTTGCTTCATTACAATAATTTATTTCAACCGTATTAATACGGCATCTTCAGGTAATCACAAGAACATGACTCTTACGTAAGAGTCATGTTCTTGTGATTACCTGAAGATGCCGTATTAATACTGTTGAAATAAATTATTGTAATGAAGCAAGTTTAGAGTTTTTCTTCATTTTACTATATATATATATATATATATATATATATATATATATATATATATATATAATGTGTGTGGGTCTGTGTTTCGTTAAAGTCTTGTAACAGATTTAAAATGTAACAACTAGGTTAGTAGTGTTGCTGTAAAGTAATAATCAAAAGGTACATGAAAATAAAACTGAAGGAGTTGAACTTTCATATAATTTTTTAACTACAAGATTCTATCATTTGTACAAGGTAAGTTATTAGATTTTCAATTTTAAAACTGCAGCAACACTTTATGAACACCCTGTCTATGTATATACGTATCTATATATTATATTTATAAATTATCTATTATATGATAATCGTATGGGCAAGAAACTGTCAGTAACCATGTGCCGTTGACTGATCTATATAGCTATATATTATATATGTATCTATGTCATTTCATTATCTATCTATCCATCTACAAAAACATGAATCTCGAATATCTACCATACATTATTTGATTTTCTGTACGAATCATTTGTATAGCATAGTGTCGCCTTGTTCAGACGTATTTCTGTCATTAAGTTATTGAGTTCAAATTTCCCAAGGAAGTGAAAATATGTCACGCTTATGAACTGCTAAAATACATGGGAATGCATATCTCAGAATTTCCTTTGCTATATATATATATATATATATATATATATATATATATATATGTGTGTGTGTGTGTGTGTGTGTGTGTGGTGTTGTGTGACAAAAAGTAATACATATTTAATAAAAATATGGATAACGTGGAAAGTAGAAAATAAAATGTAGTCAATTATTTTTGGGTAGAGCCATAAGCATCAAAATGATAAAACTAAAAACTAAAAATCCGACAATGCGTGTCTCAAATATTTGATCCCCAGATAGGAAGTAAAATTAATTGAAATTTTGCAGGTTACCTGAGGATCAAATACGTGAAACTCGGAGTAGCAGGAATATGTTTTGCGTTAATCATCAAAAATGCACATCTATATATTTACCAACCCCTCCGCACGAGCAGGAGGTGACACAAGGTCAATTTCTTAAGCCGAGTTCAACAGGTTTGAATTCAGAATTTTCCTTCTCCTAGACCGGTTGCCTAACCAGGGTTAAAGAGCCCAGTCTGTCCTACTATTTATCCATAGCTGGAGGGAGAGTAGGATTCATACCTTTCCCAAGGGTATCAGCGCTGAGTGAAATGCAATTACCACATCCAGGAATTGAACTCGAGGTGACGTGTCCATTTCCAATGACTTAAACCATTATGCCACGCGCTTCCATAATGCACATATAAACAGTATCTAATAATGTTAGGACACATTTTATCTTTTTGAAATCACCGAAGTTAAGCAGTGATTTACCTGTATAATACTTCGATGGGTGACAATTTAAATAACAGCGTAAGGGTGCACAATCTGGAAAAAAATGAATTAAGATTCCTGTTAAAATATATATAATGGATTCACAGCATCTAGATTAAACTACACAATATTACGAGGAGGCTGTTTGTGGTTCAGGTGCTGTGTTTAGCTCGGCTTATTCCAATTAATTTAGGAGAAGTGCACCCTTATCTACGTAAAAGAAGGCTCACTATTCCAACTCCTACACTTGGTTTGAATAATCGCATAGGCAAGAAACTATCAGTAACCATGCACCGTTGACTCCGTGTCCACGCTACTCTAACTTAGATATAAATGCTCTATCAAAACATTGAGCTGTATTTACTTTGAAAAGTTTTAGCATATAAGGTGCTCAATTAAAGAGGCTGGGATAGCTCAGTCGGTAGAGCGTTCGGCTAGAAACCACAAGAAGATTCCTAGTTCGATACTGGTCCTCGCCAACTCAGCGTATGGGTAGCACAGGATCTGAGCAGTAAAGTAAGAAGCTGGTGGTAGGTGTGGCGCTCCATCTCAAACGCCAAAACAATCTCCTTGGTCTAGCGCTATTGAAAAGGGGATAGACTCCCTCATTGATTGGCTGATACCGACTTTAGGCCGCCCCGACGACTTTACTTTTACTTATATATATATATATATATATATATATAGTAAAAAGTAAAGACATCGAGGCGGCCTAATGTCGGTATGAGCCACGCAGCGAGGGAGTCTATCCCCTTTTCACAAGCGCTAGACCAAAGAGAGTATTTTAGTGTATGAGGTGGAGCGCCACACCTTCAATCAGCTCCTCACTTCCCCGCACAGATCTCTGTGCTACTTATACGCTGAGTTGGCGAGCGCCGGTATTGAACCAGTAACCTTGTGATTCTTTGACGGACGCTCTACCGACTGAGCTAAACCGGTCCTATGAATCATTAATATTCTTATAGTCAATTTGGACATATAAGTGTCGTTGTCCCAGTAATAAAAGCCGTTTCTCTGCCGTTATAATACGAAGCAGGTAGACAATGGAAAAAACGTTTCATAGCAAAGCGGATATGATTTTGTGGTGTGGAAATTATTCTTTTATGTCCATCGACAAAATCTTAGCTCCTTCATAGATCACGTATGACAACTCAATATAACAACCATTGATTTTTACTTCACCATTTCATTGTTGGCCTGACCGCACTCAAGATACATTACGCAATAAAGACCTCTTCTAAAATAACGTCTGCTACATCGTGAAACTTACACAAGGAAATATCTTTTATACGTGATAGATTTTTCACCAACAAATTATTATAGCATATTTTTAAATACCGAGTGTTAAAAAGATGTTAACATTTCTTTGTGGTCTGCTTCATGATATTACAATTTTAAAGTCTTCACTTGTTCGCCATTCCTATCAACGCATAATTTGAAATCACTCCAATCATACCATCGGTTCACCATATGTCACCGAAGTTAAGCAGCGATGAGTGTGGTCAATCTTTTTAATTGGGTGGCCAAGTTCATTTCCTGGCCTCCCACCAGGCCGAATTGACACAAGGGTTTTTAACGTAGGGAGCCACACACAAACCGACGCTCACGCAATGACAAGTGCACAAAGTGCTTGATCCTCTCAGCATTACCCTTTCGGAGCGCCTCATGTACCGGGCAATAAACCCGATCTTGCCCCTGTTAGACGAGCAGGCATGTGCTGTCTGGGTGGACAGCATTTTGTGATCACGTGATTTATTTTATATCTTATCGGTGCGGAAGCTGAAGTGCTCGGACGTAAAGTAAGTATTGGGTGACCAATTAAGTAGCAGCAGGTACTTTAAGCAAACTTATTTTGATTATCTAAAATGATTTATTCGGCATTAAATGACCCGAAAAGGGTTGATATACCGTAAAACGAAACAAACAAGCAGCAACCGTTCCCCATAATGCCAATTCTGTTTTTTTCTAAGAAAGATTGTTCTTGTTCTTGTTCTTGTTCTTGTTCTTGTTCTTCTTGTTCTTCTTTATTTACTCCGATTTGTGTTCCCTTTCAACTATTTTTTATTTTCATTTTCTTTTGGATATTTTCAAAGCTTTTATTAGCATAAAACAAGACAGGCATGGTGAACATGTGCAGACTGTTTTAAATTATATCATAAAGGTTCTCCCATAATTGTGCTATAACATCTCATCGTAATGTAATGGTTTGCACGCATGTATCGCATATCCAATACTACTGAATATCAAGTCTATCCCTTGTTGGATAACTCATAATTGCGAATTTGTGTCATATGCTACGCGTGGCGAAAGATTTTGGTAAATACCAACTTGCGTATCATGCAACTTTCTGAAACCTAGATTTTATTCTATTATTAGGTCTCCCGTCACTCGGGAGATACAAAATTTGTCTGTAAATAATTGAACTAGGCCTACTGGTACACCATCAAGTTCCAACTACCAAAGTCGCCAAATAGTTCCTAATAGTTGGTTAGTTGATTGGATTTTAAGGCTTTGACATGCCTTAAAATCCAGTACATTAGGCGCTCCGAAAGTGTAATGTTGAGAGGATCACCCTTCTTGGGTTATTTTATACCGAAGACATTTTGATTTATTCATTCTTGATGAGTATTCAAAAATTATTTAAAGTCATTTTTTAAACACGCTTTTTTCAAACTCATTTTTTTCTACCTAAACCACAGATGGGACATTTAACAGGAACTACCACCCAGGAAAAATGGACCTGGGAGTAATGGCGATGTAGGGGTACTCCACAGACCCAGAACTGGAATTCCATTAAATGCAGTTTAACGTCATATCCAGGACAATGCTGAATTCTCCATACGTGGGACCTTGTATTACACCCGACAAGAGGCGAACATTCTGGGTTAAATACCTGCTCCCATAACTGTGTTAACATTTTTAAAAATCTCCCTCAGTATCAGCGTATTTTTATCATGATTTAAATCGCAATGATCCAATTTTTTATGTACTTTTCTGCAATATAGCTAAAATTATAGATCAGAGCGGAACATTTTACCCTTAGTGTAATAGTGTAAAAATATCCCAGCATAGACAATAAATATTTTCAGTATTTTTTATCCTAATAATGAAGTAGACGTACATCTTTGTCGGCTCATCAGACAGTCCGTCCCCACCAGTAAAAAATAAAAGAAAAGAAATAACTCTAATTATCCACTAACGATCAATATTTACAAAGCTGCATATTGATTTCTCGCGAGATCCTAAGTTATTCACGCAGATATGCGATTTTCGAGATCCAACGATGAACTCGGCTCAGATGTTTTGAATTGATTTAACTTATTTATCAAGAAAAAGAGACTAAATTGTTTTCTATCGTTTTTTTTTTCCTTGGTTGTGTAATATTATTGTGCTAGAAACTACGGCATTACAGTCTCGGAAGACTATATAGTTCTTGTGCCCCTGAAGTTACTGCGCCTACTGTGACTGTGAAGTACAATGTTATAAAAATATTCTCAACCACAGATGTCGCATGTGAAGGCTGTCCCTGAAGATGTTGATGGCCGGTGCTTTGTGTTCGCCGATTTCTTCGGGACCTCTTGGCTTCATGATGTTGCGCAATGTTGACTTTAGACATTCCGCTACGGTGAGCCTGCCGCCACCGAACACGGCCCTGAGCCAAATTTTTCCACCTGGAAGGGGTAATGCCAAACCACCTGAGATCATTTTTTGCAGACATCCTTAAAACGCATTTGGGGGTGACCAATCCGTCTCTTACCAGACAAAAGCTCTACATAGAGGATGTCCTTCGGGATTGATAGAATTGGTTAACCTAAAACGCTTTATCCAATTCTACTAAGGGCAGTAGTATGTCGGACTTTATTCACCTCGACAACTCCAATGCGAGGGGTTAATAGATTAAACCACAGGTCATCTTGACACATCTCAATTCTGAGCCTAAGCACGAGACTCTAACCGAAGTTATCTTTATTCAATTACTGCTGATACTTTCGGGATTCAACAGTTTTATAGAATAATAAATGCATAAAAGTCGTCGGGGTGGCCTAAAGTCGGTATCAGCCAATCAGCGAGGGAGTCTATCCCCTTTTCAATAGCGCTAGAACAACGAGATTATTTTAGCGTCTGAGATGGTGCGCCACACCTACCACCAGCTCATTACTTTACCGCAAATATCACTGTGCTACTCATACGCTGGGTTGGCGACGGCCGGTATCGAACTAGGAACCTTGTGGTCTCTTGCTGAACGCTATACCGACTGAGCTAACCCGGCCCTTAAATAAACAAAACAAAAAAAGCCGTAATTTGAGGGAGATCTCTCAAAGTAGTTTTGAATTCAGAGTTTTCATTCCCCTATGCCGATGCAATAACAATGTCTATACTATTATTTAGAGTTAAAATGAGAATAGTTGGATTCATACCTTACCTAAGGATATTAGCGCTATGTGAAATGCAAACAGTTGCATCTTGGATTTGAACTCGCCTCGCCGTCTCCATCTCCTATGACAATGACTATCACACCTCGCACTTCCACAAAATAGTACCACTTCTGCCTTTCTACAAAGATGACATTAAATAACCAATCAAAAATACATTGATTCAAATGCTTACCTTTTTACGTAAAATGTAAATCAATTTTTGACACAATTACTTTTTGAAAATATCTCCAGTTCTATTGAGTTTATTCAAAGATATTCCATATAAGAATTTTTCCGATAGTTCTTACTAATACCAAATATTTTTTAACGATAAAATTGATTTATATGCAAATTCTTATATTTTTCCCTTAAGGTGTCGATTTCCAATCAGAAAGAATTTTGAACCAAAAAACAAAAACCAAAAAAACCAAAACCAAAAACAAAAACAAAAAAACAACAACGATATATTAAAACAAATTTTCCTCCTTTCTTTTCCATTTCATTCCCTTTCTGTGCGTATGTGTGTGTATGTATACGTGTATGTGTGACGGGTAGGATTGCTTCACTTGCCGGCTATTGATGTTGATAATTACATGTGACCTTTGTCTGTCCCACAATTCACTTCCGTCTCTGTCAACCACTCACCAGCTAGTTTCACTTATCTTTTGATTCTTCTGTTCTCACCCTTCCTCCTCTGACTACTCCCATCATTATTCCTTACTCTCTCTAATCTCACTTCTCCTTCTTGGGGGTTTGTGTGATTGATTGATCGATTTCAACATCCAGTATGTCTTTTATGCTATGCCCCTCCCCCCGATTACTTATGCCATTCAGTTGACTATTTTTGCAAAGTTTTTATTAATATCCATTCAGTCATCTTGGAGAGAATAACAAACAATGTACGGAAAATAGACACACATTTTGACTGTGTATATATATATGTCCCTGAATTCTGAATTAATTGAATTAACAGTAACTCCTTACAAATTACTGACAAGCGGTCAGATATCTTTGGTTTTATTATTATTGTTTACTATTATTTGTATTTTTATTCCTATTTTTATTACTCTACAGCTGAGCAGGACAGAACAATTTTAAAAGGAAGGGGAAAAAAAATCTGTTTTCAAATGCCTTAAAAATAAAGAATTCATCATTCGCATCTGATGAGTCGCGGAGAATTAGACATTTTTGTCTGAGCTCCCTGAAATAGTCTATAATGCAGGATCTCTAAGTCTTTTGTTATTTATTTAAATATAAATTTGCTCTGTGACTCTAACAATAAGAGCACACATTGAGCTCTCAAACTGCGACAAGTTGTTTAAAAAAAAAAAACTATGTCGTAAGGAAGATTTCTTCTCTGGACTTTTGGATTATATATATATATATATATATAATTATATATATATATATATTTCTTTATATTCTCTCTGACCAATCAGTGGGGTTTAGAATATACTGACCGTACGTCCTGCAGATAGGTATGATCCCCACTAAAAATGAGCTTTTTAAAGATGACACTAAATTGCATCTGATGGTGAAGCTTCAGTTCTGGTGATCTGGTAAGGGTAGAGTACATCCTTATTCCCATTATTCACAAGCCCACTCTGACATAGAGTTGTAGTATATATAGGGTACCATCAATAGGTCAAATAGATCTGTTTAAAATAGACACAAACTTTGGCTGTGTATGAGCAATTCTTTAGAATACGCTGACCGTTTTCCCTATAGAGTTATAAAACTCTACTAAAAAGGGTGTGTCTTGGCTATGACAAACAGGATATGATGGTGAGCCTCCAGTTCTGGGGATATGATGATTGTAGATGACCTCTTCATTGTCATTACTCGCAGGCCTATTCTGACTCGGAATTGTAGTATATGTTGGGGTTCCATCTATGGGTGAAAATAGATATATTTAGATATTATTCGTATTCGATAAAATAGCGCAAAAAAGAAAAGAAAAGACAAAACGCATCAAAGTCTCCCCGCATAAATTCGGTCTCTTTCTCTTTGCCAGTGCAACAGTTCCCTTTTCTAAATTTTGCGAAAACGAGGATATTTAGTGCATTTTAGTATACGATCTTTTGTTGTATTGTCCTCGCCCGGAAGATGGAACTTCCGACTGAGGGACAAAGAGAAAGATAAAAATATGTATTTAAAAAGAAAGAGAAAGCGGAAGAGATGGTTTCCGGTCAAGGAAGCAGGGTGAAGATAAAGAAATATATAACAAAGGTCCGTTATCAGATCAAAAAGATAAAGATGTGTAGGCGTGTCGTCAATACAAAAAGCCAGAGGGCAAGCCGACAGCAGTCAGACGCCAGCCGGCAGCGGAAAGGACATTTCACGTCTCCCGTCAGCAACCACCCCTCGTGCACTCATTGTAAGCTCTGTGCCTTCACCACCCACACACCGAAGAAAATAAAGAAGGGCCCTCTCTTTGTACATACGTATATGTTGTTATTGGAGTCCAGTAGTCGGTAGTAGCTGACTACTAACATACACCGCTTTGGGTACTGTGACCATACCCGCTATGTATACAGATACGCGATTTAGCAACGTGAAGAAGAAGCCGCTATATAACATATAGAATTTGATGCCAGTATACAACACTTTGATGCTATTTCCTCAAACAATGATGCGAGTAAAAGATCTAATTTTTGGCATCAATATTCAGTATCCTAACACTCAACTTTTGCATAGATTGATAATTTGATATTTAAAAAAAAGTGAAAAATCGATCTACCCTAGTGGACATAACGTTAAAATCAATCACTCAATCAATCCCAGTGTGTGTTTAAGTGCATCCATTGATGTCTTGTTAGGAACGACACTATGTTTTACACCTCAGCAATTCTGCTTCTTTCTTTTGTCAGCAATTTGAACATTTTTTACGCATGCGTCGTGAGAGTGTCGTTTTTTTATCGTGCGTTTTAATAGTGATGTCCTTCGGCCTTACTCAGGTGCAGTTCTCATGAATTGAGTATCAGCAAGTACATTCTACATCATACTAGGAATAGATCACAAATCCAAGCATCAAAGTTTCTCGAGCACGCGAGAAAATTCCGAACCCAGCTTGAAAAGATAATAAAGAAAGCAACAAGTTTTTAAAAAAAAACAAGAGTAATAATCTTTAAGGGAATTTTTTTTTTTTTTTTACTTGTGGAAGCTGAACATCAGCCAACATTGATCAATGTGAAATTCGTATGGTATCATATCAGGCGATACAAAAATAGTCTTACCACGTGGTTAGAAAGCTAGTTTAACAGCCCATTTCTAGTGTGAGTTCGATCCTCACTAGGTCCTCCACTAATCTAGTTGGGTCTAGATTATTCGTTTTAACGGCATATCAACTCCTTATGGACTAGTTATATATTCCCCAGACCCTCATCAGGATCAGTAGAGGCTAACACGAGATCAATTCCTTAAGTAGAGTTTAACAGGTTTGAATTCAGAGTTTTCCTTCTCCTAGACTCGTTGCTTAGCCAAGTGTAAATAACCCCTTCTACTCCTATAATTTACGCGTAGCAGGAAGGGAAATAAGTGTACACATACCTTTCCCAATGGTATTAGCACTATGTGAAATTCACAACAGCCTCGTTCAGGATTTGAACTTTTCTCATCGTGTCCATTTTATGGATTTTTATTTAACTATAAACTTGCTTTCTCCGGGTGGATCTTTAAAATACGGACTGGAAGCCCGAAGATTTGGTCAGATCCTGAAGGGTCAAAGGACCCTCACAAATGAAAGAAAAAGTGGCTTCAAATGACGAAGGACTGACTGCTACTGTTGGATGTTTAAACGACTATAACGGCATACTACTGTAAATCATTATCATAATAATCATTTGTTTGCACAATTTTATGGTATCAAGTATCCCTATCTAATGAGAATGATTTGCACACATATCTATATGGCCAATAGATTGGACCCTAATAGGTACAGCAACCCCTGGCAAGAGTGAACCTGGAAATACTTTCAAGAAAGGGTAGCTTCACACTCCACAGTGCAACAGAACTGGGGCCTCACCACAGGATGCTATTTAGTTTCAAACGCAGGACCCCTTGGGGTGGATATTACCCACTATCGGGGATATAGTCGAATTATTCTAAGCCCTGTCGACAGCACTATCCACTAATGTGGCATTGCAACAGACAAAGCTAAGCTTACCATTCTTTGTTATTTTCATGACAATTCCCAAGTGAGCTTGTTTCTCACAAGGTGCAAACTACCATGCCAGCTGAGGCTGTTGAATACAACAACTGCACTTCTGAAAAGCGGTAAGATCCCCTCAGCGGGGCACCTGTAGGCTGTGGGTGGCAACCCGTGATGCTTAAGGACGGACACCTGGTGGCTAAACAGTTCATAACATGGAACATTCAACTTGGTCCTTACTTGGGCAAGACGGCAGGTCGGAGAGCTGTGTTAATTATTATTCAGTTACGATTCGATTGGACATGGCGTAGTGGATATAGGCGTTGATTTAATACAGTTCTAAGTGACAGTTATCTATCGGCTGCGGGTTCAATCCTGGTCAAGGCTGATAGTAACATAGAATAATAAACACAGCTCAACACTTGTGCTCAATCATGGTTAGCGGAATGAGAACAATATACCTCCGTGGATTGAATAAAGGGTTGGATTCAAAGATCCGTAATCGCTCCCATTACGACAAGTTCCAGAAGGTTCCCGAATCCAACAAGAAATATATGAAAAAGGCCGGCGGAGGCGGCGCACATCGGCCGAAATGTTGTACAGATAGATGAGGACAATAGTCTGAATAATCCAAATAATACAAAAATAGAAAAAATGAGTTTAAAAAATGTTTAAAAATTGAGTTTAAAAAATTAATACCATCAAGAATGAATAAAACAAAACAGCTTCGACATAAAATAACCCAGAAGTGTTGACATGCCATAAAATCCAACCAACCAACAAGGTGCAAAACTTATGTAGCATCGTGACCGATAAATATAAGTTACTATTCCATGTTGGTTATCAAACTATTCTTACAGAACAATTTTCCCTGCTCTGTCGACGAGGCTTAGAATAAGGTGATTGTACTACTTGCAGACCCCCCCCCCAAAAAAAAGGGGTGTCAAGGGTATGACAATAAACTGAATCTAATGCTGAAGCTCCAGTTCTGGAGATCTAGGGAGTGTGGATTACCCCTTATTTCTATGATTCCCAGGTCCACTCTTTCCCGGAGTGATTGTACCTGTGAAAGTCCCATAATACATTTTTTTAAATAATTCGTATTGGATAAGATTATGGGAAACTATATAACTGTGTGGAAATTATTTGTATCAGATAAGACTAGTTGATATAATATATTTGAGCACAAAAATGTAAATATAAATGTACAATGAAAGTGATTCCCTAATCTCTAGGAAAAAATAATCCCAGACGGATTGACAACGCCATAAAAATTAACCAAACAACCAACCAATTCTCCACTGTAGGGAAATTGATCCTCAACATGTGCTCCACTAACGTGACCTTGTGACCGATTAAACCATAGAGTATACAATGATCATATAACCAGGAATGAAAAGAATATAATTCTAGATCCACTAGAAAATATATAAACGGGGACGACAAATTTTTAAACAACGAAAAAGAACAAAACAAAAAACAAAAAAAAACCCGAAAAAAATCACACAAATAACACGAGGAAGAAGAAAGGATACTAATCCAGAATAACACGCAATAGATAATATCATTAGATTACCTATAAAAAAAAATTACATTTCATTGCATTTCACGGAAATTCCCGAAGCCTTTGAGACCCCAGGATTAAGGTTAGGGTAAGAGTTAGAGTTAGTTTTAGGGTGACGGTTAATGTTAGTGTCAGTGTTAGGATTTGGGTTAGGGTTAGGCTACTATGGGAGTTTCCATAATCTAATACTATTTATACGTAAAATGCGATTCTAATGATATTATCTCTTGCGCGCTATTCTGCATTTGTACCGAAGAAAGTAAAGAAAAAATGTGTAAGGTAAACAGATAAATGAAATGGGAGGGAAAGAATCTCAAAGATAAAAACAAAGAAGGTATAAAAAAATCAAATATCCAACCCCTTCACAACGAGCAGGATGTGACACAAGGTCATTTTAAAGCGGAGTACAACTGGCTTTTCCTTCTAGATCTGTTATCATGCCAAGGCAATAGAACGCTTAAACATGGGTCACAGGTGAAAAGGTGAAGCTTGTTTCGGTAAATTATTTTGTCCTTAAAATACTTTTGAAAAAGCATTTTATTGCCTCTTATAAACAACAGATTTGCATTTAGATTCTCACACGGCTAATTTGTCTCATGATATATATCCATATGTTTTTGTTGTCTGCTGTGTTTTGTATCGTTTCCTGTGAGCGTCCAAGGTTGGTCATGTCCATGAGCTTCGGCTTGTGGGTGGTCCCACGTTAATAGGGACTTTGTGCCTGACCCGTACAAGTGGGGTACGCGGTAAATATCATGTCCATGGGCTTAGCGTCACGCTATTAGGCATGACCTCCCTTAAATAGTAGTTTAACAAAAATAAAGTTTTTCTTTTGCTTATTCTTTATAACTTGTACCTACTATTGATAAATAAATTTCTTATTTTCTTTCTTTTCTTTCACAGATCACCGTGTCTAATTCCAACGACCATAACCGTTACGCGATTAGTGCTTCCAGAGAAAGGGAGTTGGTAAGGAGTAAAAAATAAATGGAAGATAAATAAACACCAAACAACGAAATTATTGTTTGACTGAACGCAGAAGAATGAAAGACAGAATGAAAAAGCTTCGACGAACGAATTTCTTTTTTCGATAGAAAAAAACGAGAGATATCGAAGTAAGTCGAAGTATTCTCCCAGAACGATTCGTTTTTAAATTAAATTCTTAGACAGGTAACGTAGAATATCTAACTAATGACCACATTCGAGCATTTAATACAACGTCTGCCAATCTACATTTAACGTTACATTTCTTTTTTTGTCTTTGTTGATAACACAACGTTTATTTTACACTTAACCTCTCTCCTCTCTCTTCCCCCACTTCTCCCAATCTCTCTCTCACGTTTTGATTTCCGGCGTTCGATGTAAATTGGTTCCAACTGGAAACGGCTGTTCTGCTGAGAATTCTGGGTAAAAGAGAAGTAATCACTGGGCCTACTTACAAAGCAATAGATCTGCCAAAGTAATATCATTTTGTTCGTTAAATAATTCTTTGGCGCAATTTAAATTGGGATAAAGAAATTGTAACTTATTTTTAGAAAACGATGTTAGTCTTGTCGAATTTGTGAAATCTCTACGCATTTGAGACACATACCTTGAAAATCAGACATTTACAAACTTAATTTAAGGCGCCAATCACGCGTGATATTTACCGAACGATGAAGATGGCAATAATATATTTCTTTAATATTTCTTCAAATAAAAACCATGATTCAAAAAAATGACAAGACTGGATATCATTAAGATGATATTTTATTTTCTACTCCGTATTAGTACCTGTTTGTTTCACTGGAGATATGGCCCACACTGTCGGCTGGAGGTGTAGAATACACCGAATGCACCTCTGCAGAGGTAAGACCCCCACACACCCAATGTGGCCACCTGTTGGCTGTGAGTGGCAACACATAGAGCCTGAGGACAGGATTGGGGCTGAGATGTCGCTGAGCTATCGCTGAGCCAGGTACTAAGTTGTCCCGTAACATGCAATACTACACTTTGGCTCTTACTTTGGATTGACCCGTGGTGACAGGCCCAATCCAATTAGTCGGGGGTCATGCTAAACCCTAGCAACTACATGATTGTCCCGACCATATTCTTTACATTTTCTTATAGCAAACACCCAACCCTTTTTCTCATATAGGTGCTAGAAGGCGGTAGCTGAGGGTTAACCACCAGTATTTGCTAATTCAAATGAAGTCAATGACAATTATTTCTACTAGTTTAATCAATACACAGGAAGCTGATGAATTATTTCTACCAATTTATTAATACATATGAAGTTAAACAAATTATTATATATATATATATATATATATATATATATATAATATATATATATATATATGGGCGAAAATATGGAATAAACCAAACAATATAAAGAAATAGGAAAAAAAATGTGTTCCAAAAAAAAGTGAATTTATTACGATATTCATGTCAATGCTTATACGTTTTGGTTTATGTATAACCTTCTGCGGGACAATATAATAAAAAGAGAAAAATGACTTTTTTCTCCATATACATTTAAAAAATTAAAACATTCATCGCTGTTTGAAAAATCCTATTCTCTTCTTTTAATTATATTGCACTGAAGAAGGTTTTACATAAACCGAAATGTTTAAGCATCGACATAAATAGCATGATAATTAATCTTTACTGGAATACATTGTTTTTCATATATATATATGTTTGTATGCATATATATATATATATATATATATATATATATATATATATATATCTGGTCACAAGTATGGAACACATGGTGAGGATCAACGTCACTAGTCACTAATTATTGTTCTACGAAATCAGATCATTAACCATTAAAACTTGCAAAGAGCAAAAGAAAATCCTAAGTAATATTTAGGTTTTTCATTAAGTCACAACTCTGGAGAGGACTGAACTCATTATATCTTAAATAGTTTTGTGTTTAGTTTGTGCTTATGCCTTTGGGAACAGTATGAATCAAACTTTCTTTCCTTTCGTAGAGAAGATTAGATTCGGTCGCCTTGGTAGGCAACGAAACGAGCAGGAGAATCCGCAATTATAAACGAGACAACAAGATGCTTGATCTTACGAGTGAGAAGGAAATAAACAGGACTTTAAACGATTCATACAGTAATAACAAAAAAAATGTCATGACATCAACGAGTTCAGATTAAAGGATAAATTAATGAGGGTATTAAAAAAATTGCACTCAAAACGCGTATGTATACTTTTTATTAAAAATGCTTTTTTTCAATGAATTTCTTATATATGCAAAATTTGTGTGTATAAATAAATAACCTTTCCATAATTTAACCACTTCGTTTAAGAGAAAAATCATAACGTTTTTTTTAAGTTAAGGAAACTCGGGAATGGTGCGTCAATTACTAGAGGATTATTATTATTATTATTATTATTATTATTATTATTATTATTATTATTTTGAGTTTTCACATCAGCATTAGCTGATGGTCTTTCACTGGAGTCTGGGTGACAGCAAGTCTCCTCAGGTCTCCAGGACTCTTCTGAGTATTCTGGCAGATTGCAGCAGTGCAGTGTTTTGAATGGTTTTAATTCTTCCTCTGATTTCCAAACTTTCCAAACCCTTTTCCAATCCTTTTGGGACCATTCCAAGTACACCATCTACAATTGGTATAATTTTCACTTTCATATTCCATAACTTTTTCAGTTCTCTGGCAAAGTCCAGATATTTGTCCATTTTTTCATTTCCCTTTAGCTTTACCCTGTGATCTGCTGGAACTGCAAAATCTACCAGTTGACAAGTTCTTTCTTTTTTGTTTATCAACACTAGGTCTGGTCTTCTTGCTGGGATAAGGTGATTCGTTTTTATTTCAAAGTCCAAGAGAATTTTATGCGTTTCGTTCTCAAGAACAGATTCTGGTTTATGCATATACCATTTTGTTGTATGGTCAAAATTAAATTTTTTGCCTAATTCCCAGTGGATCACCTTCCCAACCCAGTCGTGTCTAGTTTTGTATTCTCGTTGTGCTAGTTTGCTACATTCGCAGAGTATATGGTTTACAGTCTCATCTCTAATTATTATTATTATTATTATTATTATTATTAGTAGTAGTAGTAGTAGTAGTAGTAGTAGTAGTATTAGAATAATTGTTTGAAATGAATTCCCATTGAAAAGTGAAGTTTGGAGACATTGGTTTTTGGAAAGCCATAGTAATAACATCTGTTGCCGTGTCTATGATTTGAGCTCGTCACCTAATTTCCACTTTGCGATTCATGGCAGCTGCACGTCAGGAACCTCATTTTAATTTTCATCAAGCCAGCTTTGAGTGGTGCCTCTTTAATTGCAGATATATCCTCAAGCTTTAATTACATCCCGTAATTACAAGGGTCAAATATCGTAATATGATTACATGACGACATTTCGCTTCCATACGGTGACCTCAAGGGACCTTCTACTTGAAATCTTATTCGCACAGTTTTGCTAAGGAGAGGTATAAGATCAAATCACCCATCAGATAAAGCTAACCCCACCAAATCATCATGTATCTATTCCGATCCGGTCTCAGCATATTGTTATGGTGAATACGATGAAAACTAGATTAATCCAATCGAGACCAGATTAGATATTGTATATCACTAAAATATGAGGTGTACACCCTTGTGCAAATTAATTGAAGTAAAACGAATAATTCAGTTATTATTATAATATACGCAATCTCTCTGTAAGGCTTGCTTTTGTGTCCGTGCAGCGTTACAATTTTCTGTAAGTATTCGGGGGTCTACAAGGGGCCTATGGAATCTACTAAGTCTTCTTACTAATTAGAAGCAATTAATCCCACAAGAATCCTAGAGAACATGCCCATATTGATATATTTAAAAATTTTTAACCCCAATATTCATGAGCTTATCAAAAGTCATCAGCTTCATCCATCAGATTAATAAATGTGCTTCCTTGGTAAGTTATTGAGTTAGTATTAGATATTTGCAGCTCTTTTTTACATGTTATGCTTACTTTAATGTTTATTTTACGGTTATTTTACAATTAACAGTTTTACATAAACGTTCGTGAAGAATTCATTTATCACATAATTGGTTGAAACAAAACAATTGCAAGGTGGACAGTGGTATAAAAGAAGAAGGTCTAGGATAGGACAGTCAAATTATTGTAGGTGTCTACTGCGGAAAATAATATTACCTTATTTTCACTTTATGCAAATAATGAAGATCATAAGCGAAAAACAATTACAGTGACCTCCCTTTGACCATAGCAACAGTGCCCTAGGCTCTTAGCCATAAACTGATGAGAAACCTCATGAGATTGGCTAAGGCCTTTGTCAGCGACCAATCAAGAGCACGTTTGACCGCCATTTTTTAGGCTGATGCCTTGAAATCACCCTCTTCAGGCTGGGACTTCTCGTCGAAGCACGACGTATGGTTTTCACACAGCAAAGGCGTTGGGAGAACGATGGGGTCTTTTGAACAGCATGGAATTGCCACCGACGCGTAAAATCAAACAAACGAACTAGCAAGACATTCTACCTGGATTCAGATAAGTCACACAGGGCATTATCTCGCAATTCATACAATTTATTCATTTTTACATACATTCCTATTTTGCAACAACTGTACTTTTACATACATTTTCTATTGTAATACATTATAAAACTTACACACACATTTGTACCACAAGTTACACTTTGTATTTGTATCTTACGTCTTGCTATGATAAATGCTTTTTGTTTATAAGCCTTGTTGTTGTTGTCGTTAACCTATTCTTTACCGTTATCTGACTGTTTTCTTTATATTACGGACTTATAAGTTTGCGAACCCTTCAGTTAGAATTGTCAGAAAAGTCTTGTGGGCATGAGTAAACTTGTTGTCATCAAGACTTGAAAGAAAAAAAACCAGCTAACGATGGTGTGAAAAGCTCGCAAGAAAAAAAAGGATACAATCATTTTATTATAATATTAAAACAGATATAGAAGAAATAAATTAATGAAAATAAATAAATAAATAAATAAAATAGTGACTATACACATTTTTAAATATGACAGATAAAATAAATGACAATATCGTTAATTTCGTTTTACGAGATGCTGTTATTTATATATACTGAACTGCACAATATATATTAAAAACATTCAGCGTTTCGGTGACATATAATTTATCAATTACTAGATTACTTGTGGCATCAAAAAAGATGGTAATATTTAAATCATTTTAAAGTTGTATTGTATTATAATAATAATATATATATATACACACACACACACACACACACACACACACATATATTATATATATATATATATATATATATATAGAGAGAGAGAGATAGATAGATAGATAGATAGATAGATTTAAC
This sequence comes from Doryteuthis pealeii, assembly GCA_023376005.1. Taxonomy (NCBI): domain Eukaryota; kingdom Metazoa; phylum Mollusca; class Cephalopoda; order Myopsida; family Loliginidae; genus Doryteuthis; species Doryteuthis pealeii. The sequence continues at coordinate 16,039,094 of CM042137.1, forward strand.
ATTATATTGCCCTACGTTTTATTTTAGTTTATTTTCAATATTTTCAGAATATGAAATAAAAAAATGAAAAATTATATAAGGGTAAAAATAAATTCCTGCCTTCGCTGGAAGACAACAATTCGTGGGTGTGTTTGAATATCTAGTGTATAATTTGTCAAAGAAAAGAAATTGAACATATTCACACGCATTTACATATTGCAATGTGTTACCGTAGCAACAGATTTTATCATTATTAAATTATCTCCGAAATGGAATATTCGGATCTTGTGACGCACAAGTGTCATATAACACACAGACAGACAGACAGGCACACACACACACAAACACAAACACACACACACACACACACACACACACACACACATACACGAACTCTCTCTCTCTTACACACACACACGCACATTTATCCGTGTGTGTTTAATGTATTTGAATTGTATATATTAGAATCGGATGTAAAAGTTTGGATTCTTGTTAATTCTTATGCATGGATAACATATCCGTGATATTAAAAATAAGACTTGGAAATATAAGACTTCAATTGGTAACAACAAAAGTTTAGTACATTTACATATGTACATGTATAATAAATCAATGAATACGAGTGATTGGGATATACTTCTAATCCCACGCATATATACACACAGACAAACATGCACAGTACATCTGGGAACATGAGCCTCCACCAATAGCATCAAATGGAAAGGTGACTGAGTTCTATGATAAAGTAATCCAGATATATAAAAGACAAGGCCATTAAACCAGATATTGTCATATGGAATAAACATGAAGAAACTGCTCTCATTATTGATGTAGCTGTCCCAAATGATTATGGCCTTAATCGAGCTGAGCGAGAAAAGATTATAAAATATCAAGACCTCAAGAATAACCTAAAAACAACTTGGTCATTGAAAGAAATAGATATCATACCAGGTATGATTCATACCTGTTGTTATAGGGGTAACTGGGCTGCTGAAGCAAAACTTGAAAAGATGCATTGAAACAATACCAAGGAAACCAAGCTGCTATGAAGTACAAATAGCTGCTATCAAAGGAACATGCTCCATCCTAAAACGATTCTTAGGATACAAATACTATTTATAAAGAAATCAAGTGTTAGCCCCAGGACAGGGGTCACATGACGTCTAGAAATTGTTATGAGAAAAGAAAAAAACAAAAACAAACAGACTCACAGACAGAAGCATACAACCAAACACGCACTCGCCTAAATATATATAATATTATATATATATATATATATATATATATATATATATATATATATATATTTGCATTACATTAAAACATTCAAGGGATTAACATCACAGTTGATTTTATCAAATACAGATGAAAATTTAAAAAAAATATGTTTCAACCCTCTGAAGATAGGCATAGCCTGAAAATATTAAGGGACCAAAAAAAAAAAGGAAAAAAAAAAAAAATTAAATATGTTTTAAACATAAATGTGCATTATTTCGCCTTCAAAAATATATTAATATATATATATATATATATATATATATATATATATATATATATATATATATATATATTTAGATTTAAAGCGATGAACACACACGTGTAGTCGACTGTAATTAATCGGTATCTCGATTAATTTAGTGGATTTAACCCTGAGGATACGGATGGTGAAACTCGAGTAGGTTATCACTTGTACCTATATTGTAATACATTATCTCTACCAATGTATTGGGCCCTTTTTTTATTATATCGCTGACTTATCTCACTGAATTCTACACCATCTAACCATCGTGACCATATTCACCGGCAAGTCACCTTTTCCATTATATATAATATATAATATATATATATATATATATATACGTGGTGAATCCCAAATGTGAGGTTTCCTAAATATTTAGAAATCTGAGAAACGTTTATTGTTTATTAACAATGTTTACTTCATCTTAAAGGTTTGAACATGTATCTATTTTTCGACATAATCACCATTTTGGTTGATGCTCTCTTAATTGCCGATGAGTTTTAGTCTGTCTAATGCCCTTTGAGTTCTAATTACCTTGTGGTAGCGTTAATCTGAAGTTACATCAGAAACGATTGTCAAACCGCAGGCACGTGCACAACAAACCCAACAGCGTTGCCAATAGCTGCACGAACAGTGTTCCTGCGTCCCCAACGTTTTGGAGACCTTACTTTTGGGAATACCCTCATATATATCGTATGTACGCCTTAATATATATATATATATATATATATATATATATTATTATTATTATTATTATTATTATTATTATTATTATAGCGTCCAATACATTCAAAGTGCGATTACTAACACAGGTTTCTGAGCAGCATTTTACTGCGGCTGCCCGTCTTCATGGCAATCCCCTTATGAAAATACATAGAGTGTTCATCATTTTGCGTACGTGACCCCTCGTCTGGTCCGTTATTCTCTCGGCCAACAGACGAGGGATCACGTACGCAAAATGATGAACAGTCTATGTATTTTTATAAGGGCATTGCCCTGAAGACTGGCAGCCGCAGTAAAATGCTGCTCAGAAACCTGTGGTAGTAATCGCACTTTAAATGTATTGTACTCTATAATAAATAAATACAGCTCTTACAGAAGTAATCGAGCACTTTATTCTCATTTCTCCAGTACTAACAAAGGATTAACTATATATATATATATATATATATATATATATATATATATATATATATATTACTTGACACGGATAAATAATATGAACTAAGTTACAATACAGCCAAAGATGCTGACTAAGAAGGGGGTTATTTGCTTCTCATCCCACTTATGAGGGCTTGACACAAGGACATTTTTATGTGGGCCCACCCACAAGCCGAAGCTCATGGGTGGTAGACATAAAAATTGCGTCGATCCCGTCGGCATTCCCCTCAAGGGGGCGCCTACTGGGATCAACGCTATTAATTTTACTTGGCCGAAGCACACTGGACCCCCAGCCGAGGCCGGGTGGATAGGTAAGGGTATTTGCCTCATCTCCACTTGTATGGGCTTGGCACAAGGCCTCGTTTTAACGTGGGCCCACCCACAAGCCGAAGCTCATGGGTGGGAAAGAACTAAAATTGCGTCGATCCCTTCGGCATTCCCCCTCAAGTGGGGCGCCTCAGGCGCTGGGCAATAAACCCAGCCCCGCCCCCAAGGGGGCAGGTATTGTCTGAGTTGATGGACCCCTAGGATCGACGCTATTGATTGTACTCTACCAGGTGGACAGGGAAGAATCAGAGCACAGCACCTGGAACAGATACTACACTCTGATCCTCTCTATGCCACGTAAGATGCTGACTAAGAAGATTGATATTTCAAAATGAATGTGTTTAGGCACGTGAATAGTTAAAATAAAAGAACTAGTTGCAAAGTTTTAATCTAAATAAGATGGAACTATTAACTGGATGCCAGTTTTATAATTTGGGTGAAATGGTTATTTTGTTTTCATCTTATCCCAGTTCATGTCGAAAGGGTATTTCTGGTGGCCAATATATATATATATGTTTATATATATATATATATATATATATATATATATATATATATAAGTAATGGCAATAATTAATGACTTGTCGTTATCAGAATTTCTGTATTCAATTTAGAAGCCGCTCATGCCGAAATTGTCGATTGAGAAGGGCTGTGCCTGACATCGTCTTTTTCTACTGGGTTTTCAGTTTTCGGGGTCCGGTTTAGCTCAGTCGGTAGAACATACAACTCGGAACCACAAGGTTCCGGGTTCTATACCGGTCCTCACCAACTCAGTACATGAGTAACACAGCTTGTGACTGCGAAAGTGGG
>CM042137.1:16047889-16081347 GCA_023376005.1 Doryteuthis pealeii
TAGTCAAGATCTTATTCTTCTGTCGTAAATAACTTAATTATACTTTCTCGAGAATAAATGGTTTTATTTTTAAAGAAAGAGAGGGAGAGAAAGAGAGAAAAAATATCACCATGCTTGCATGCGATAAGTTCCCAAAATATCGGAAGAGAAAAAAAAAGAATAAAATTAGAGGAAAAAAAAAGGAAAATATATTAAAGAAAACAAGAAAAAAAAAACAGTGGAGAAACGAATTATTGATTTGCAGTGATGTAGAATTAGAGATATTAAAGCCGGGTCCAATTTCACTTCTGGCAAACCAACAGCTATGAAGGCTGATATCAGTGGTTTGCAAACGAATGATTTTGAAATGAGAATAATCAATCTGACTTGCTTAGAGAAAAAACAGAAAATGAATGGGAAAATGGAAAAAAAAATAGTTCATCTATTGGTTCTCTATGAAAATAGGTGTTCAGTTTTGAAAGTCGGCCTTCTTAAGAAACAATGGAAGAAGTCAACTACCAATAAAACACAAAAACAACACAACAACAACAACAGCCACAACAAACAACAGCAACAACAACAACAGCAACAACAACAGCAACAACAACAGCAGAAAAGCTTCCAAACGTAAAGATTCACAGACATGCGCATAGGCAAACACAAATATATATACATTGGTACCTTGTCTTACGAGTTTAATTCCTTATGCTTGTGACTCAATGACAGATTTTAATTACTCTGTTTCTTTCACCAAGACTGGTTAAAGAGCCCCTAATATGTATTGTTAGCACGAGGGAGGGTAGTTCGATGTATACCTCTCTCAAGCTTATTATCACTATGTGAAATGTAACCAACCTCGTCCAGGATTTGAAATCGTTTCACCGAGTCCCTTTCGTACGATGATAACCATTACACAACGTACCTTTCTGTCTAGTTTTAGATCTAGATTTACAGCAGCAAATTGAATTGACAGTCAGTAATCTTACACAATACAAAGTGCGTGATCTTTTAATGAATGTTTTCTTCCTATGTACAACCCCAGTCGGCGGGGATTAGAATATGCTGATAGCACCTCCTGCAATAATGAGATAGACTACACTATTTAATCTCTGTCTGACTGTCTGTATATCTGTATGTATGTATGTATGTATGTATGTATGTTCTGATCTTTCATTTTATTTATTTTCTCACTGTACCTTTCTCTATTCACCCTATTCCTTCTCTGTCACTGTGCTCTTTCTCTTTGTTCAATACCCTGTCGGCGGGGTGTAGTATACGGTGACTGTATCCCCTGCTTCCTAATTTTGGAAGCAGGGCATAGTAAGCATATTTTAAAGCCAATCGCCAGGGTGCTAGCAGCTGTACGACCAATTGCCCCCTATCACACAAACCATCTGAGTAAGACGAACATGACATGCTGGTCACTGCTGGAGAAGCAGAGACGAACTCATAAGTAACGTTCTACTATGGACACCTGCAAATGGACACACCAATGAGGTATGACCAGCAAGAAACTACATCGATCAGCTCTGTACGGATTCTGGAAGCTGCACTGAGGACCCACCTACCTACGTTCCCCTTCTATAAAACACTTTTATGATCCGAATAATTCAATAAAAGCTGAAGAATCCGAGTTCAACACTCCAGCGAAATATACTACATATTTTTGTCTGAGTTTTGTTCTTTCATTCCTTATATTTTACCTCATTGTATATATATATATATATATATATATATATATATATATATATATATATATATATATATATATATATATAATATACTAACCACTCGCACGAATGTTTACCTTACTAAAGAATCCAATCCGCTTTAGTATTTTACTCGCAGAGTGGAGATGAGATGGATTCATGCCTTACCAAGGGCATTATTTTAAAATGTACGTAAATATTTTCAGACTGAATTTTAAATCGGCTTGTTGATTTGCTTTTAATGCCACTAAAAACACGTGGGAGAAACATCAAGGTCTCTTTAAAAGGAAAATATCTGAACACCACAGGGCATTAAAGACGAATAATAAATTTAATGCTTCTTAAATCACAGAAACGAAAAACAATCATAACTCCAATCTAGATAAGGCGTACGTAATCAAAAAGTACAAAACAAATCTGAACGCCCAATGTTTTAAAAGCGACTCTTATCTCACAGTACCAAACAATGGAATAACGCCCCAATCTATTTAATATATACCTTTTTTTTAAGACAAATTAATATTAAGACAAAAGAGAAGATGAATGAATAAACAGAAATCAAATAGATTTGATAAAAGGAAACTCAACGACTCCAATAATTTCCTTCTCCAATTATAATCTTCGATTATATTCTATAGTATTATCAATAACTCAGAAACTATATCCAGCCCTGTCGGCTGGGGCTGGTGAATACGCCAATTGCGCCTCTGCAGTGGGGTAAGACCTCCCCACAATGTATCAGAACTGGAGCTAACACCACTGGATGCTATTTAGTGTCATCTTTGGGTGGATCTTAAACCTCTGTAGGGGATGCAGTTGACGTATTCTAAGCACTATCGGCAGGACTATCCACTAATGTTGCCTTGCGACAGACAAAGCTAAATTTACCATTCTTTGTCATTTCCCAATTTCCAAGTGTAGTGAGTTTGATCCTCACAGGGTGCAAACTACAATGTCGACTGAGGCTGTGGAATACACCGACTGCACATCTGAAGAGGGCTACAATCCCCTCAGTGAGCACCTGTAGGTTGTGGGTGGTGACCCGTGATTCTTAAAGACGGAATCCTGGTGGATGAGTATCCCATTACTAGGAAAAACTCCGCTTTAGCCCTTACTTAAGGTAAACGGTCAGTTGGAGAGGCCCCTTCGATCAATCGACTGGTCACGTCATTCCCCAGCACCTATATGATTGTTCCGACCGTATTGCTCTTATGCAAAACCTCAACCCTTTTTATCATATATGTACTAGAAGGCGGTGGTTGAGGGTTTTTATGTCCTGGTTATGAATCTAGTGGTAAAGTTCCAGTTCTGGAGTTCTGGGGATTGTGGAGTACGCTTTAATTGGCATTACTTTCAGGTCCTCTCTGATCGGGGGTGCTAGCATCTGCTAAGGTCCCATCTATGGGGAAAATAGACAAAAAGTGTGTTTAAAAAATGAGATTTAAAAAATCTGAATACTCAACAAGAATGAATAAAACAAAACGTCTCCGTCATAAAATAACCCAACAAGGGTTGAAATGCCGTAAAATCCAACCAACCAAACAATCAACACACTTTAACAGTTTTCAACAATACACTTTATTCAAATCTTAATAAAAGTAAAGTCGGTATCAGCCGGACAGTGACGGAGTCTACGCCATTTTCGCCAGCGCTAGACCAGGAGTAACACGCCTACCGTCAACTCCCCAATTTTACCGCTCAGTTCAGATTACCCAATCTGTGCAACTAATGTACTGATTTGGTGAGAACTGGTGTCAAACCCGAAACCTTGCGATTCCTTGGCGAATAGTAATCAGAAAACACATTTACAAATAATTTTTTCAAATGTGAAATTTAAAAACTCTCAAGCGACAGACGCTCAGCGTCTGTTGCCGTGATGATTTAGGTCAATTAATTCTTAGTGCGTCTCATCGTGGTGTAATAGTTAGCAAGTAAGTTTTGCAGATCCATTACTACGGAAAACCGGGTTCCTAATCCTCGCTGGATGCCCCATACTTGCGACCCTGACACATCCTACTTGTGGCGAATGGCTTTGTTAATGGTTAGCAAGCTAGTCACACAGATCCATTATTATTGAATAGGGAGTTGGATCCTCGCTGGATCTACCATAAAATTTATCACGTTAAAATGACATTGTGTTAATCCAGTGGGAGGTCAAGATAAATAATAAAAAAAATAACCCTCGCTGATGCCCCATACTTCCGACCTTGTGTCGCATCTTACACTTGGCGAACGTTTAGGTGATATTTGCGTGTCATCCATGGTGTAACGGTTAACAGGTTAGTCCCGCAGACTATTAACTGAGTAGCGAGTTGATTCTCGCTGGATGTCTTATACTTAGGAATCCTGTGTCACATCCTACCCGTGGCAAACGGGTTGAACAAATACTTACGCCAAACAATTCCGTATAATTTCGAAGTTCTAATAAAACCGTTAAGCCGAAACATGTCAGCGAATAATTGATCATTTGAACAATCCGATTTTTCTACACAAGATTTCACCACTATACAAATAAGATAGACCGGGTCGTTTTATATCAAGTTTGGTACTGTGAGATGAAGGCGGATTTTAAACATTGGCGTTTAGATTTGTTCTCCACTTAAAAAAAAATCAGTCGAACGCTTCCCCCCCTTTAACTTAGCTCATATATTGTGCGCGACAGCAGAAACTTTTATAGAGGTGCTCACCCTTTCAAGATAAGCGTTCTTCATTTACCCTAACTAATATCTATCTATCTATCTATCTATCTATTCAGTTTCTGTCTCAATTCTATTCCTTCCTTCTTTTATTTTTTCCATTAAAGCAGACAAGCATATATAAAGCATTATCATTTTCACAATCTCACCAATTCTTTCTTTCTTTTCCAATGAAGCAGACGATAAGCATCTTATATATAGTGTTATAGCTTCCTCAATTTCTTTCTTTTTTATTTTTTTTTATTTCTGAACGATAAACATCTAAACTTATGACTTTCCCTCTCTCTTCCCTTTCTCTCCATCTTTTTTTCCATTGAAGCAGATTTAAGCTTCTAATATATAGTATTATTGCTTCCCCTATCTTTCTTTTCTTTCTGATTTTTTTCTTTCTTTGTTTTCATTGACGCAGAAGATAATCGTTTGATATATAGTGCTATTACTTCCCTACTCTCTTTATTTTCTTTTTTCCCCCTTTTTTCACTGAAGCAGACGATAAGCGTCTAATATAAAGCATTATAGATTGTTCACACACTTCATCTTCTTTCTTTCTTTCTTTCTTTCTTTCTTATTATATTGGCTTCCTTTTACTATCAGACGTCTAGATCCTTTATCTTCCCTTTCTTTCCTTGCAATCAAAACAGAATGGTCCATTATTTATCTGGGGTGATGGCTTGACGTAATATTCGAACACGTGCATTCATATCTTATCTATTCATAGATTACGTATTTTATGCTTTTATTGATAATTAAATAAGTTCTCTTAAAACTTAGATACAGTCAATGAATTGCGCAATAATTCTGATTTTCTTAGTTCCATACGCGAGTAATACATATGCGTATTTATCCTGTAAGTATATCGCAAATTTAATAAGCATTCGTCTAAAAATTCTTATTTCATTTAAATCTTGTATTTTATTGATCAAACGCTGCCTCTCCTTTATGATTATTGATTTTTAGATCTTAGTTACAATCTGTTACATAAAACACAACTGTCTCGAAATTGAAAAAAAAAAAAAAAAATGATAATTTTCGAGTTAATTTTTGAAATTTCAAAATTTTATTTCTTAACCAAGAAAATTTAATTTACCTTCTGCGTTTTCTAAAACTTCTTCTCAAGGACAGTTTGTATTCATGCTGTTAGTTTCTATGGTGTAAGTATTGTTCTTTATATATTTTCATCTTTATACAAGGTAGTTTTTCGCAGAAATCGATGGATTTGATTAATTCATTTTAACGGATAGTCAACCCATTTTGGGTCATTTTATGCCGAAAGCCGCTGGAACCGTGTTGATTGTACGTTTATATCTATTAATATTGGAGATTTGCTTCCGGTTTTTGTCTGTAACAAAAATTACGTCACTGCTTACGTCACATTGCCCAAAATCGTCATAACAGAAAAAATAGACTCAAAATTTTAACATGCAACATTAGACAATCCTCATTGTTTTTAAAACGTTTTAATAAATACATGACTGGTATTATATATCTATATATAGTTTGTTTTATTTTAATACATATTTTAAGTTTACATTTCAAATTGTTTTATTTTTTAATCCTTTAATGAATTTGATGATTTTACTTATTTAGGGTACAAACTTGCCGGCATTGAATTTTTTACTCCCACCCCTCAGGCAATATGTTTCAAAAATCTATTTTTACATCGCCCGGAGGGTGTTTTTTTATTTTGTTACTAGTTTATATAACTTGTGTAATTGCTTCTGAAAAGCTTTTTTGTACACGGTCTGATTGAATAAAAATATTTCTTACCCTGACGGGTACTATGAGTGGACCTGGGAGTAATGACTAGGAAAGGGTACTCCATACTTCCCAGATATCCAGAACAAGAACCTCATTACTGTCATACACAGGACATACCTTACCAATCTGCAGACGATACAGCCAACATATTCAAAGCTCCAAGGACAGGGAGTGCAGAGTTCGAGCGTTAGTATGGGTCCTAAAGTTTCCTGAGGCAACCGCAGCATTACTTAGACCTTACAAATGAGAGGAGCCAATCCTAGTGCAATGGTTATCATCATAGGAAATGGACAAGATTGTTTGCATTTCAACACCAAAGATGAACGGAAGGTAATGGTAACGGTAGCATTCGCCAATTTAACCAAGGAGAACATTGGAAACCATTGCCGGAGATTCCGATGTATTCTGGAGGCTGTATTTGAAACCAATGTTGATTTCGTTGAATAAATTTAATCAATAGCATTTCAAGATATTTTCAAGATATTCACTTTTGGTAAACACACACACACACACAACACACACACAGACACAAACATATATATATATATATATATATATATATATATATATATATATTATATTATATATAATATATATATATATATATATGTTTGTGTGTGTATATATATCTGATAAACTGAGTGTTGTTTTGATTTTAGCGTAATTCTGATAACAATCAACCCACCGCACCTTATAGATATGTTTATAATTAAGATTTATCACTAGAAGCGCTTTCAATTCCTAAAATCATAACAGTAGACTATGCACAAAAATTCAGATCAATTTCATGATATATTTCAATCATGGAATAATAATTCATAAACCAGACATGTTGAATACTAGGTCTCATAAAAATCGACAACCTGAAACTGAGTCGTGAGTTTATCCTATTGTATCTCTCTCTCTCTCTCTCTCTCTCTATCTATCTATCTATCTATCTATCTATATATATATATATATATATATGATGTGTGTGTGTGTGTGTGTGTGTGTGTGTGTGTGTGCGTGGAAAGAGGATTGGAATGAATCCGAGAGAATGTAGTAGGGATGTGAGGAATAAAAGAACAAAACTCAGACAAAAGTGTGTAGGATATATTTCATTAACGCTTACTCACCCACTATCCACCTCCTCTCCTATCCACCTCCTCCCGCCACACTACCTCTTCTATAAAACACTTGTATGATAACCTGATAATTCATTAAAATGACTGATGATGCCGAGCTCAAAGCTCTAGCGAAATATATCCCACAAACTTTTGTCTGAGTTTTGTTCTTTTATTCCTCAGATCTCTACCATATATATATATATATATATATATATATATATATATATATATAAGAGAGAGTTTTATAAATTGCTTGAAGCATTGTGTATATATTGGATTGGAGGTTGATTTTGAAGGCTATCACAATGCAGGTGAAAGAAAAAAATAATACGGTAACAATGGTGTTGTGTGTTAACCTATAATTTATTCTTTTCGAGATAAAATCTCTTTTTCAGAAGATCACTGGAACTGAAGTCGTCTTGTTGTGGTATTTCTAGTTAAATGAATTCATTTTTGAAAATGTTACAGATAGTACATTTTTTATAACTGTATTCTCGTGTTGCATGTTTACGTGAATACGTTTTTTTGTACGTGTGCGTATGTTGTCATGCGCGTGTGCGTGAAAATGCGTGTAGACTGTGACGTTATGACTGTATCCACGCGCGGGTGTGCGTATGAATAACCGTATCCACGTGTGTATGTGCATATGAAAGAGCGTATTTGTCTTTGGTGGCCATGGTGATGTATAATATTTCATGTTGGATGTAATTTCTTCTTCTTCTTCTTCTTCTTCTTCTTCTTATTATTATTATTATTATTTTATATTATTTGTTTATTTACTTATTTATATCTAATTCAATTTATTTTTTAATATTAAAAAAGAATTAATATATATATATATATATATATATATATATATATATAATATTGTGATAGCTTCAAAATCAACTTCCAAACCAATATATATATATATATATATATATATATATATATATATATATATATATATATATATATATATATATGTACGTATGTAACGAAGTCGACAATTAAAATGCAGAATGAGTAAATGGATATCCAAATTTAAATACTTAGGGATTTACAGCTCAACAAACGTGTAAAAGTGCCCCATAAAAACATCTAAATATATGATAAAAAAAAACAAATACTCGAAAATCAGACTCAAGTTTCTTGTAGTTAACAAATCTTCAGGGGTAATTTTTTTTTTACTACAAAAACTCAAGTCTGTCTAGTTTCCGACCATTCGGTTTTTAATCACATAAAAAACACACACACACACACCACACACTCATATATATATATATATATATATATATATATATATATATATATATATATATATATATATTCTAATCAATAATAATACATCGGTGCTACATAAGTAAATTGAAAAAATAGAATTTATAATCACAATCTTAGCTTCCCCAACAAAGAAAATACATTAGTACATTATTAAAATATGTATGGCAGATAAAAGATGAAATTGGTAAATTTCCTATAACAAAATGGGATATTGTGAAAATAGCCCCAAGTGTATAGCGGAGGTTATAACAATTGCAGATTATGTCTGAAAGAAAAATAATGTAAACTCGAAATATATTGAACATAACAAATTGCTGAACAAAAAGCGTCATTCGATTTCTAAGTATAGACATATTAGCAAAGTTATTTTGTGCCAGTTACCACCTTATTCACCAATATTCCTAGGTATTTAGACTGTTTAGATCACAGAAATCGATAAATAATACCTATCGACGCATTTTTTGTGACTACTACCCATGAGCTTCGGCTTGTGGGTGGGCCGACATAAACATGTCCTTGTGTCAGGCCCTCATAAGTGGGATGAGAGGCAAATACCCATACCTATCTTCTGTGTGTATGTGAATGATGTGCACATGAACGATTATGAGGTCATGTGACAATATTCTTATCCCTTAAATTATGGTTGTCTAGACGCTTTTTCTCCTCTTTCCGTCTGAGGATTGTGTACTCTAAATGAATCTCTGAGGAGGCACTCTCCTATAATGGCTATCGTCGCCGAAAATGGAGACGGCGATCTGGGTTCAAATCCTGTACAAGGCTGTTTGCATTTTGCATAATGTTAATACCATAAGGAAATGTATGAATCTGACTGTTATCACACAAGCTATAGGTAAATAGTAGGGCAGACTGGACTCTTTAACCTGGGTGTCAATTGATGAGTTAACAGAAGAGCTAATGGAAGATAGCAAACTGTTGTATACCCTTTATTACTTCTTTACTTCTTACTTGCTTCTATATCTTGGACATCTATTCTTCTGGCCGGCTTTGGTTCTTCTTCTGTCATCGTAACTTGGTCTGGTCTAGCGTCTGGTGTTGACTTGGGGATTCCGGTCTGGTCTTCTATTGGGGATTTCACCTCATCAGAAGCCCTGTGTCATTGTTAGTTTTTAGATAATAAACACAAGACTTCGATTTACTTTTGATCTCATTTTATTGTTAATCCCCAAACCAGACGTCTGCGCAGATCCTTACATCTTACGAGCTCGGCTTCTAACTTCTAACTGAGTAAGTTACTTACTATCCTTAAACCGGAACAGGGTCTTCTATGCCCTCCGGTTCTCGCGATTTATCCCCGGAAGGCAAGGTGAGAGGTCAAGCGCCGTCGCTCACTCTCAAGGCCATCAGCTGCACTAATCGCCATTATGTTTTCTACACTATTGCCATAATTATTAGGTATCTAATAATTATGTAACAAAACCTTATCGCCCTTCACGTGGATCAACAGGGGTTTGTTCTGCTGAGGTTATAGCTCTGTTCATCGTGTTCGGAAAGTCAGTTACAGAGGCGGAACACAAACGCAAACACAAATCAAACTTACTGAATTCTGCCATAGACATCTACGCATGGACGCACAAGTACATCAATCTGTGCGTATTCTGAATGCTGTGCGGAAGACCTGCCAGGTGCGATGACCGATAGAAACGGATGGTGAGATTATCATGAGAATTCGTGCTGTCACGTGCGCAACCTGATGGTGATGATAAGGATGTATATACAGATTTTTGGACGGCAGATTCTCTTTTCAGCATCCAGTGCGCATGTGATGACGTTAGAAAGTTGTAAATATGAATATATCTCTGATTATAAAGGAAATATTAAAGAAAGTCATAATGTATATGCGAAGAGAAAAGGTGATTAGAGAGATTCAGTCTGAAAGTAGCATTGGAATTTGAAGTCAGCTTGTCTTAGTGGGCGATGAGGAAAGGCTGGAAAGTGAAAAATAGATAGATAGATAGATAGATAGATAGATAGAGAGAGAGAGAGAGAGAGAGAGAGAGAGAGAGAGAGAGAGAGTAGAATATATAATACAGTTCAGTAAAATTAGTCCGACTGAAATAATAAGAATGAAAGTAAACTCAGTTAAGTCCGACGCGTTTGCCCTCCCAACTGACCAAGTGTTCAGTCTGGAACAATCTCTCCCAGCAATGCTGTACTCTTCTCACTAACACTATCCAAATATCTTTTTTTCTCTTTCTCTCTTCCACTCGTCGCGACAGCCAAAATGCTACTGCAGGCTTTCTCCCCGGTTTGTGAGGACAGGTCCTTAAATACACAATTACAGTGTTCATCCGGGCTCCTTACTCTGACTTGCCCGTGCAGCACGTTCGACATTCATCATCACGCGTCAATCCTCACGACGAGACTTCACATCCGGGTTACTCTGCACAGTTTAGTATTTCACATGCGTCAGGCCACGACTCACGATCAGGAAGATGTGAGTTCAATCTGCCCACTCGCCTCTGATCTCATTCTGTATGCCAAACACAGTCGTACACGTTTGGAACCACTACATGCGTGGTTTCTCTTGCCACAAAAATATAGAAAAAGAAAAATTAAATAATAATAGTTAAGATATATCTTAAAGCACTTAGAGAGATCCATTGCTTTCCGTTTCTAACATTCCTCCACATATACTATCACGCCGCAACAGAAGTAGCAAGCTGTCCTTCCTCTAGATGGACGTGGCTTTTCTATTCAGCGAACAACAACTCTAAGTACCGTGCGACCCAAAAGTATGCCAAGGCAAAATCCTTGTTACAGACAGAAATACAGACAATCTCCATTATCAATAGATATGAGGGTATCCCATCGTGGTGTAATGGTTAGCAAGCTAGTCCCAAAGATCCATTACTACTATAGAAAGCTCGATTCTCGCTGGATGACCTTTTGTCACATGATACTCGTGGCGAGTAACTACTTAATGAAATATGATGAAAGTGAATGTAGTGTTATATTTTAGCCTCGTAGGAAATAGAATCAGTGATCCAAGTTTAAATCCTGAACAAGACTCTTTTTGTTACACTTCACACTAATATCCCATAAACTCTGAGATAACTGATCCTCTTCAGTTGACAACGTTACTGGAATCTGTAAGAATATCTTATTATAATGGAGATTGTGTGTTTTTCTGTCTGTAACCGAAACTATATTACTAATCGAGTCACAATTAACATAGTTATTTACATCACATTCTCCATGATTTTATTTATATTTAAAACTCAATTATTAATAAAATTGCTTCACCTTTTTATTAGTGCTGTCCATATCTACATACAAATAACATGCAATTGTATTTATATATACAAGAAATAGCGGTTTGCAGTGTGAATGGGAAGGCTAATTTGCATATTGATATTAAAAATGTGATTTTATTAAATATGTGCTTAGTATTATTGATTTCTAACTGTTTGGTTTTATTTTAATGAATATAAACAAAAATCTCTTCAATGAATCTTAAACAAAATCCATTAACAAGAAAAAAATAACTGTCATTTTATTCTTTACTTCCTAATTTAACTAAATAGTTAAATAAGTAAAATTCAGCAATGAAAGACCGGAGTGATGGAAGAGTAAGTTTCATTTCTATTTTTCTATTATACCCCCACTCTGTTACATATCTTTTTGTCTGCCTCTAATTTAATACGATATTTCATTACATTAAAACTTGAATACTTGCACCCGGAGGGTGCATATATTTGCTAGTAATAGAGAATGGAAAAGTATTAATGAGATTTTTTGTCACTGAGAAATTTTAGTATACAAATTATGGACTTGTTTGACTTTGAGAATTCAAGTGGTTTCTAAAGTTTTAAATTGAAACGTATTCTATAAATTATTCCGAGTAACATCATCTTTGTTGATCTAGCAACTGGGTTTCAGCCGATCTAGTATTTAGCCTTTTGAGTCTCATATGCAGTTCTATGGGTAAATAGTAAGTCAGTCTAGGTTTTTTTATCCTTCCATGTCCATATTGACACAGAATGGATTACCCAAATAACGCTAGATCTAATTATCGTAAATAAAGAAAAGAAAACTTGTATACCTGTCGGTATTGCCACCAATATTGAATCTAGAGAATACATAATACAACAAATATTCTTGTAGCACATGGAATGATGCCCCAAGACCATTTCGCCCTGTCTTCAGGGCTTAGGATACGTTGACTTTATCCTGGAGGGTTAAGACCCAGTCAATCAGTCAACCAAAACCATTGCAAAATGTCTGGAAAATTGAATATGCGAATGAAAATCGAAATAATTTTGAACGGTGGTATGTTTGAAAACAGCTAGAATAGTAGAAAAATGTCTGCCTATTGAGAAGACGGAGACATGGTGTCCCTTTATCCTTGATGTAAACCACTTATTACTAATGGTGGGAAAATCTCAGATAACCATTGCACCAATATTTCAAAGAGTGCCGGCATTAATAGTCATATTAAGAAAAGCGGGAAATGTAAGAGACTTAAAAGTTGGTAGTTATAGCAGTCGTCTTGAACCAGCAGTTATAGTAGTATTTAGATTGGAAGAAGAAGAAGAAGAAGAAGAAGAAGAAGAAGAAGAAGAAGAAGAAGAATGAGGAGGCTGGAAGAAGAAGAAGAAGAAGAAGAAGAAGAAGAAGAAGAAGAAGAAGAAGAAATGAGACAGAAGAAGAAGAGAAGAGAAGAAGAAGAAGAAGAAGAAAGAAGAAATGAGACAAGAAGAAGAAGAAGAAGAAGAAGAAGAAGAAGAAGAAGAAAAAATGAGACAAGAAGAAGAAGAAGAAGAAGAAGAAGAAGAAAAGAAGAAGAAGAAGAAGAAAGAAGAAGAAGAAGAAGAAGAAGAAGAAGAAGAAGAAGAAGAAGAAGAAGAAGAAGAAGAAGAAGAAAGAAGAAGAAGAAGAGAAGAAGAAGAAGAAGAAGAAGAAGAAGAAGAAGAAGAGAGGAAGAGAAGAGAAGAAGAAGAAGAAGAAGAAGAAGAAGAAGAAGAAGAAGAAGAAGAAGAAGAAGAAGAAGAAGAAGAAGAAGAAGAAGAAGAAGAAGAAGAATAGAGGTAGACATCTGGAGAGATTAATTTCCTCTACGTCTGAAGCAAATTTGGCAAAGCAAACGATTATCATTAGGTGCGAGACGCAATCTTGTTTATGTCTCGTGTGTTCGCAGTATTATGTGGGGTTGGCGAGATTTTCACGTCGGGTTGGCGAGGAAATTTTGTCCGACTCTAATCGCAAATTGGCTGAGGTGATGAGTGACGCTTTGGGAAGTGATGCAGGGATCGGCGTGTAAGGTGGTCTGCAACACCAGGGATGGTGCCGGTCATCATTAGAATTGGAGAATGACTGGAATAAAAGAGCCAAGTGATGCTGTTTGCATTGTTTGTTTTTTGTTTTTTTTTTCGCCCCCGCCACGATTAGTTTTATCTATTATTGTGTCCAGACGCGTTTTCTACCTCTATTATCAATCAGAGTATATTTTTTTCCTGTCAAGAAATATAACCTTCCTTGCTGTTGATCCATAAAATCCTGAAAGTTGATTTTAGCTCGTCGTAAATTTCATGCAGTCAAAAAGAAAAAAATTGCTGACGCCAGCAGATTCATCTATGATATTTTCAGAGCCTTGTTTTTTCCAATGACTGCAGCAAGCTGATGGTTGAAAGAGCATATATAGAGGCAACGAAAGGACAGTCGTGTCTGCTACAGCACTCGTAATGATCATATTAGTGTATGATCGCGAAAATATGAAAAATTATGATTGGGTTGCAACCAATTTTCGTGTTTGATATTTCATAGAGAATACGGATTGATTGAGCGGTTAATTAATTGTTTTTAACCGTATGTCAACCCCGTTTAAGGATGTTCTATAACTAGAGGTTAAGGAATCACGCTCATTGTAGGTTCATGTTCATATTTCTTGTGCAGTTGTTTCTTGAGAATTTTCTTTGCACGTTCCTATCTAATAGAAATAATTATTAAACATTAGGTAAGAAAATGGGCCGGGTTAGTGCAGTCGGTAGAGAGTTCGGCTAGAAACCACAAGGTTCCTAGTTCGATACCGGTCCTCGCCAACTCAGCGTAGAACAGGGATCTGTGCGGTAAAGTAAGGAGCTGATGGTAGGTGTGACGCTCCACCTCAGATGCTAAAAACAATCTCCTTGGTCTAGCGCTATTGAAAAGGGGATAGACTCCCTCGCTGACTGGCTGATACCGACTTTAGGCCACCCCGACGACTTTGCTTACTTGTTGCGTAGCCGTTCGTCACGGTACCATATAGATATATTTGTTACGTCTTACTCTGGTCTATTCTTCCGGCCGTCTTCTGATCGTCTAGTCTTCTATCTTCTATCTTCTATCTTGGTCCGGTCTTTCTTATCTGGGGATTCCGTGTCTGGTTCTGTTGGGGACCATTTCTTATCAGAAGCCTTGTGTCATTGTTAGCTTTTAGTAATAACAACAAGACTTCGATTTACTTTTGATGTTATTTTATTCTGGAACCCCAGGACCAGACAAATGCTTGCGGAGAGTCACATCTTGCTAGCTTCAGTCCTAACTCTCAACTGACTAACTGCAACTTACTCCTTAAACCGGAAGGGGCTTTCTATCACTTCCGATTCTCACGATCATCCCAGAACGCAAGGTGAGAGTGAGGTCAAGCATTGTCACTCACTCTCAAGGCCATCAGCTGTACTGATCGCCATAAGGATTTCTATACTACCTTAAAAAGTAATAGGGATCCAATTAATATGTAACATACTTAGGTAGTAAGAAGTAGCACTGAAGAACAAGAAAACTTGTTAGGTAGTTTCGTTATAGACAGTCAGACTCATAATCTCTTAATAATATTTTACTATTAAGCTGGTGCAAAAATAATTGCAGTTTTAACTATGACGTTTAAAGCAGCATATCTAAGAATAATATGTTTCAAGGAATAAGTAGATTCCATAGTTTAATGGGTAACGATTTCGAACTCTAGCTGGATTATTAAGTTCACTTTCGGACTTATACCCTTGGGAAAGGTATGAACCCTCTTATTCCCCGAGCTCTGTATTTGACCTATAGATGGGATCCTAACAAGTTTTACCACGCCACAAGTGCACCTGGGAGGTATAGCAATAAAGGAGTATCATCGTTTTCTCCAATCAAAGTCATCTGTAACTGTAACTTCACATCTGTCTATTAACTCTTTGTCCACTCTAAGCAGATACAAGCGGCTCTCCCACAATCGTGATCCTACTGTAATCTTCTAACAGCTTCTCTCACGCGTGTTACTTAAATGACTCAGATTATAATAATAATAATAATAATGGGACGTTATTTGAATAGAATGAGTTATGGAACAAATAGATGGCAAACTTTAAAATATCCCATCATACAGGTAAAGATATCAAGAAAATTTGGTAGGCAAAGAATTAAGAGCCTCTAGAAGTCTACTGGAGGGTAGCAAGATATCACATAACAGTATTGTACGCAATCTAAAGCCAATGTGCCAGACTGATAGTTCATTATAATTGAGCAGAAGGACAATAATAATAGGACTTTATCTGAAAGAATGATTTCTGGGGTGAATAGATAATGAACTTTGAAACATCCCATTCTACAGGTAAAAAATTAAAAGAAAATTGATACAGCCGTGGGAGAAATTTGGTAAGCAAAGCAAAGAGTTTACTGGTATATCTGTCTGAGTTCCTCTCTCGTCTATTTTAGAAATGGTATTGAGTATTTTCCAAGGATAATTGTCCGGGTATTTATAATTTTGATTAGATTTCTGTTTGATTTGGTTTTGAGAAGTTTTCTTGTTATTCCGTTCTACTTCTATTTTATTTCATCTTTCATCTCTATTTGCTTGATGGTGTCCTTTTCGACACTTAACAGGTAGTTGTAGCTTTTTTTACAAAGCAGTTTTTGTAATTGAACAATATTATTCCTTACACCAGAAATACACCCCACAAACCATGCTCCATAACTTAGAGAAGGCAGCAAGGAACATTGACCTCTATGTAAACACTGTTAAAACCGATTTCATGCCTTATAAAAAGAAAGGAAGTATCTCCATACTCCACAGTAAGCCTCTAAAATCGGTGGACGAGTTTAAGTACCTAGGTTGTAATATCCCTTCTACAGAAAGCAATGTTAATGAACGCATAGGGAAGGCATGGTCTGCTGTAGACTGATTAAGTATCATTTAGAAATCTGATCTCAGTGATAAGTTTAAGGGGCAATTATTCGAAGCCTTAGTCGTGTCAGTGCTACTGTACGACTGCACTACTTGAACCCTAACAAAGCTCCTAAAAAAGCTAGATGGGAGTCGCACAAGAATTCTGCGTACAGTCTTAAATAAATCGTGGAAGCAACATCCCCCCAAAAGCAGCTGTGAAGTCACCTGCCCCCTATCACACAAACCAATCGAGTAAGTCGACCAAGACATGCTGGATACTGCTGGGCACTGCTGATTACTGCTGGAGAAGTACGGACGAACTTAAAAGTGATCTTCTCCCGTGGAAACCTGCAGAGTGGACGGTCCAGCAAAGATCTATATATTTTGGCAAATATCTAAATATCATCCTGTCGGCTGGGACAGAAGAATACACCGACTGCACCTATGCAGATGGGTAAAATCCACTAAATGAGGACACCTGCAGGCCGTTGGTGGTGACCTGTGATGCTTAAGGATGGAATCAATGTGGCTGAGCAGTCCATGGCATGCAACATTTAACTTTGGCTAGACAGGCGATCGAAGAGGCCTCCTCCGATTAATCGGCTAGCACCTATTGCCCTTATCACAAACCCCCAACTGTTTTTATCATATATGTGCTAGAATGCGGTGACTGAGGGTCTTAATGTCATGGGTATGACGTTAGACTGCATCTAATTATAAAGTTTTAAATCTAGAGCTCAGGGGGGGGGTGTACTCCTTCATCGGCATGGCTCCCTGGTCCACTTTAATCGGGAGTGATCATACCTGTTAAGGTCTGATCTATGGGTCGAATATCTGGTATTATTATTCTACTCCTTGCGAATATTTCACACCAGTTTTACCTTGATGGTTTTCACAGAAATATGGGTGACAGCCATTTCCTCAGGTCTCCAGGACTCTTCTTAGTATTCTACCTGATCTTAAAAGTGCTGTGGTCTAGATAATCTCATTTCTTCTTATTATAGAAGCTTTTAACGGTGATAGGCTTGTTCCCGATTATTATCCAAATTTTCAATTCCTCCACAACCTTTGAAAGGGTATTTGAATCTGTACCAAGTATGCCGATAATGATGAACATAAACATTTCCTTTAATCTTCCACATTTTTTGTATAATTCTCTGACAATGTCCAGACATTCGCCCATTCGCCCATTCTTCTTCTTCTTCTTCTTCTTCTTCTTCTTCTTCTTCTTCTTCTTCTTCTTCTTCTTCTTCTTCTTCTTCTTGTGTTATTGTTGCTGTTGTAATTATAATTTTCATTAACCTAACTAAAATATCGAAAGAAATATTGCAGAACAAAACAAGAAATGAATTACTGAATACAATTAAAACAAATGGAAGTATTTATAAAATAATTCACGAATCAAAATGGAAATCATCTTTACAGTAACAAATTAGCATATTACTGGAAAGAACAGAATAATTGAATTAAAAATTACTGAATAAAATAAACATTCTTCCAGTAAAAATGATTTCGTATTCATTATAACATATAGTTAGAAATAACGCATTTTAGTTTAAAGAAAAACAAAACAAAACAATGTTAATATAGAATCTAGACTTGTGTAAATAATTATGGTCATCTATAATTGGTTTCTATGTTTCCTGCTTTAGTTAAATATTTCAATTATTCCAAAAAATATATCACTTCAATGAATCTTCAATAATTAAAAAATATATACAAGAACGTTGTGCTAGATCTTGTTATTGAAAACTGTGTCAAGTCTAATTCACTGACGTCACAATAAAGGCAATAAAAATACATGTTTGAATAGTGTCATATAACCGAAATTTTATTCTATTCAGAAAAATTGTTATAAATAATGCTACAATAAATTGACGTCGTTGGAAACAACGGATTTATTAAAGTAATTTATTAACCTATTTTTTTCAATAAATTCAATAGTATTTAATGTTGTTAGATACGCGAAAACAAAAAACAGAAAATGCATCATAAATCATGTCGATGTCAATGAGCTGAAGAATTTACTTTAAATATTTTTCTTCTGATAGGTATCGTGAAAATAACAAAAAGGTATTATCTGCATTATTCGGACTATTTTCCCCATCTTCAATGTTATTTGTATAACGTTTCGGCCGATATGCCCCCCGGCCTCCTTCTCGGACTCGGGAACCTTCTTTTCGATCTGGGGATTTAAAAAAAAGAATCATACATAAAAATGAATAAGTAGATATTCTAGCCAAAAATAAGACATTAGGTTTATAAGTTCCCAAAATTCACACTTAAATGTCCAATTGGACACATGGCCTAGTGGATAAGGTAGTTAGGTTAAGGTAGTTCTGGATTCCGGGTTCAATCCTGATTAGAGGCAGTAACATAGAAAAATAATTAACACAACTCCTACTCCAGCTATGGTTAGTGGAATGAGAACAGGATAACCCCGTGGACTAAATAAAGGCTTGTTACGTTCGAAGTTCTGTGATGGCTCTCGATTACGACAAGAAAGTTCCCGAGTTCGAAAAGAAGGTTCCCGAGTCCGAAAAGAAATACCTGAAGAAGGCCGGAGGGCATATTGGCCGAAACGTTGTACAAATAACATTGAAGATGGGGACAATAGTCCGAAATACGCAGATAATACTAATCATCAAGCCTCATCTCAAACATTCAGAGAAATAATAACAAAAAGGTTTGCCTTTTTCTTTGAAAGTGGATATTCACCCAACCCATTTCTCACGAGTTTAGATATGATATAAGGTCGTGAGTATGAGGCATGCAGAAAGAATCGAACCCGCTTTTTAGTAGTAAGGAATCTGTGAGACTAGCTTGCTGATGATTACATCACAATGGGTTTGTCACAAAGTTACAAATATGGTGTATCCAGCGAGGATCGAACTTACTTTTCTGTAGTAATGAATCTGCAAGACTAGCTTACAACCCATTACACAACGATGGGAGTATTACAAAGTCGAAACTATGTTCGATTCAGCTATTATCGAACTTACTTTTCAGTAGTAATGAATCTGCGAGTCTGGCTTGCAACCTATTACACGACAATGGGAGTGTTACAAAGACGCTAGTATGGGGCATCCAGCGAGGTTCATACTCGCTTTTCAGTAGTAATGAATCTGCAAGTCGAGCTTGCAACCCATTACACAACAATGGGAGTGTTACAAAGTCGCTAGTATGGGGCATCCAGCGAGGATCATACTCACTTTCACTCCAATGGGTGTCTGACAAGATCGCGCAAGTACGGGCTATTCAGTGACTAATAATGAGTCTCCGCAACTAGCTTACTAGTTATTACACCACAATGGGACGCTCTTTTTCTTTCGTATGAATACCTCGCCTAGTATAATGCCGCACTGTCGTCTGGGGCGTTAGAATGCACCGACTGCACCTCTGCAGAGGGGTAAGACTCCCCCAATGGGCCACCTGTTGGCCGTGGGTGGCGACCCGTGATGCTTAAGGATAGAGCCCAGGTGGATGAGCAGTTCATGACATGCAATACTCCACTTTGGCCCTATCTTGGGCTAGACGGGCGGTCGGAGAGGCCCCCTCCGATCAATCGGCTGATCACGTCAAGCCCTAGCTCCTATATGATTTTCTCAACCCTATTGCCCTTATGGCAAGCCCCAACCTTTTTTATCATATGGATGCTAGAAGGCGGTGGCTGCGGGTCTACATGTCCTGGGAATGACGTTAAACTCTATCTGATTGTGAGGTTCCAGTTTTGGAGGTTTGGGGAGTGTGGAGCACCCCTTCATCACCATTGCTCCCTGATCCACTGTGACCCGGAGTGGTAGTACCTGTTAGGGCCCCATCTATGGGTTAAATAGAAAAATGTATTTATAAAAAAAATGTATTATCCATTAAGAATTGATTTATTTCAAAACTTTATCGGCATTAAATGACCCACCGAGGTTGATATGCCGTAAAACAAAACAAAACAAACAAACCTAGTATAATGGCTAGTGAGTTTGCGTGGCATATCATAAATTGCACAGTTCTCACTGAATGTCATACTTTTAATCTCTTACCAAAAAAAGTTAAACTTAGTAAAAGGCGACTTGAATACCCTATTAGTGAGTTATTTAAGAGTTGACAAAGGAGGAAAACGTATAACTGTGGTAGCAGTATCTCATCTACTGATATGCATAGGAAATGCATATGCTGCAATTGACAGCTTATTGACCATATGGTAATCTGACATCTAAAATAAAATGGAAATTCTTCCAAGCTGTAGCCTTGTCTGTTCTGCTTTTACATAATAATAGGCATAGCCTATCATTTTTGTAATGAAGTATATTAAGTAGTTAAATGTAACGGTAATGAAAAAGTTTTACTGACAAGTCTTAACACCAAGTTCACCCGAAGGAGGATTCTCATTAGCTAAGGGGTTCAGGTGATAGGATGGGTCAATGAAAAGTTAGATTTAGAGTTAACTCAGTCGGACAGTTAACCCATCGGGGCCAATAGCGCCTGTCCGTCTGGGCTGCAACAGATTTTTCGCGCGCGCCGGTTAAATCATGAATTGGGGTAATGAAATCATGTATACACAATATATGCCTCAATTGATGGGTGTTAATATATATATACATATATATATATATATATATATATATATATAATATATATATATATATATATATATATATATATATATATATATATATATGTATATAGATACCACCAATTTTTACTGTGAATTTACAGCCCCCCTATATTTAACACAATAAAACTTGCATAAATGTTAATATTATCTTGAGACTTTTTTGTCCATTCGAAAGAAGAAACATAAAAAAAAAATCCCAAAGATTTTTAAAAGGTTTTTTCAGCTTACGAAAAACATTTTTGCACCGTTAAATCAATTGAAATTTAACGTAGCCAAAGGCAAGTTATAAATAAAGCCTTTTTTTAAAAATTCTATGAAAAATCAATTAATGGTCTGATTTTCACAAAAATTTCCATAATTACTTACTTACCTTTGAATGAAAACATGTCTGAAATAGTTTTTTTTCTATAATATATTAATGGAAATATTTTTACGAAGTCTACTGCCCCCTATTTTATTTAATGAAATATGAAAAAATGAACATGAAAAAAACGATTTTTCCTTTTTTTCTATGAAGATAAGAGTTTGAATAATTATATCAGAAGATTTTTATAAGACTCCATATCAAAGTTTTTTAGTAAAAGAACCATGAATACAGAATTCTGCCCCATCCCAGACGCTTTAATAATCTCCTTGGTCTAGCGCTATTGAAAAGGAGATAGACACCCTCGATGTTTGGCTGATACCGATATTAGGCCGCCCCGCCGACTTTAACTATTTCACTTATTTTTTCCCAGAAAAGGGAAAAGGGACGAAAAGTGTTTGATAATACTAAAATACTATGGTAATCCTAAACGTAGGTCTACATAACGCTGGGGACTTAGGGAAACTGTTCGTGCGGCGATTGGCAGCATGTTAGCATTTGTTAGCTCCTACGCCTTTTCCTGTCCCTGAACGCACCTCGCTACCACGCTCACTTAGCTCGGCAATCATTTCTGATGGAGCTTCCGATTGACGCTAACACCAAATGTGAAGTTCGTGAAGTTCGTGAAGTTATTTGATTTTTGATCGCAAAGGTCATTAAACCGATTGAAATTAATCTCCTGTTAACGGAAATATATGAAGATTCGTGCATTGATGTCAAAAACGTCCGCAAGTGGTGTAGGAAGTTTGCAACGTTGAAGAGTTTCCATACTTCCTCGACAAAATGGTGGTGACCTGGTATGACATGGGCATAAAAAAATTCAACGCCTTCAAATATTCATCGACCGAAATTGCGACTATGTAGAAAAATAGATTTTTTTTTTCAAATTTTAAAATAATATAAACATCCATGACAATAATCATTAAACGTTTGTATGGTGTGTAAATATTTTGGAGACTACCCTCGTGTAATAAGGAACCAAGATAGGACTTAAAACGAGGCAGAAAGACACCCCAACGAAGAGATACAGACCCCGCCGAAGGAGAACCCGACACGACACGAATATATATATATATATATATATATATATATATATATATATATATTATATATATATAAATATATATATATATATGGGAGTAAATATGGAAATAAATCCGACAATATTAAGAAATTTGAAAAAACAAGTGTTCCAAAATAAGATGAATTTATTTATCGACGCTTAAACGTTTCGGCTTCTTTAAACCTTCATCAGTATGTATTATGGAGTGAAGAAATTAATGGATATTTTATAGATCTCCTGTCATCTATAAAACATCCATCAATTTCTTCACCCCATAATACATCCTGATGAAAGTTTAAAGAAACCGAAACGTTTAAGCGTCGATAAATAAATTCATCTTATTTTTAGAACACTTGTTTTTTCAAATTTCTTAATATATATATATATATAATATATATATATATATATATATATATATATATATATATATTTATTCCTGGTGATGCGGATCATTCGATATGTTGTTTAATCGTAGTGATACAGATAAAGCGTAGCGAGAACTCGATGTGCCTAGTGCCACTGAGTGGAGGGACAGAGCAATATATTTAGTAAATGAAGGTAAAAAAAAAACTGTAAATTTGCGTCATTATAATACTTTATGTCAACTCTCAATGCAAGTGAAATAAATTATTGCAATGAAGCAAATTTAATATTTTTTATTTATTTTATATATATATATATATATATATATATATATATATATATATATATATATATATATATATATATAAAGTAATTGGTAATTTGCTTGAAGCATTGTTAAGTATGTTATAAAATAATATAATTCGAAGGCAATACAATGCGTAAAAAATAAAGACAAAAAAAATAAAAAAAATAATTTAAATTAGAGAACAAAGGGGATAAAAAAGAAAAAAAAAGAAATAGAAGAGAAATAACACAAAAAAAAAGAAAGAGAGGGAGAAAGAATAAGAAAGGAAAGGTGAAAGCGAAACAAAAGCTAAGTATGTAAACATTTTTCTACTAACGGTTTTTATCTATTTGTTCATTTTTGTTTTTAAAATTTTGACATCTCCACACGGTCGCAACATATTGCAACATCTTACCGGATGTCAGCCTTGTTCTCAACAAACTTTTAAGAAAGAAAAAAAAAAGAGAGAAATAAGAAATTACAGTTATTCGCCCATTCATAAAGGAGGAGAAGAAGAAAGAGGGGAAAAAAGGAGAGGAAAGGAAATAAGAAGAGAAATTATAACCACACAAATAAAAAAACATAAGCACGTCATTTCTGAAAATAAACTCTGATGATGAAGCTCTGGCTTTGAAATCGATAAGACATATAAAACATCTTTTTGTCTTTATTTTTTACGCATTGTATTGCCTTCGAATTTTATTATTTTATAAAGAGAGAGAGAGAGAGAGAGAGAGAGAGAGAGAGAGAGAGAGAGAGAGAGAGAGAGAGAGAGAGAGAGAGAGAATGAAAATATTTTATATCATATTCATAGCTTATATTGAACAATATTTCGATTCATAAAAATCATCATCACAGCTTGGTTTTAATGATGAAACGATCGCATGACTTGCATGCTTTTTGGAACATCAATGCTTTCGTTTTGAATATAAATTATTTTCTGTTTCTCTTTCGATGAGTCCGGATTAAAAAAAAAAGCTCTGATGATGATTTTTATAAATAGAAATATTGTTCAATATTAGCTATGAATATGATATAAAATATTTTCATTTTAACAGTATTGTGTGTTTTCATGTCCTTTTATCTATACTTATACCGTCGGATTCATTTCCTTACTCTTAACACACACACACACACACACACATACACACACACACACACACACACACATATATATATATATATATATATAATTTTAAACTGCACCAGGCTCTTAAGATCTAGAGAATGGGAAGTCATCCTATCTTGTGATATTAGTTGTTATGGTCCTATTTATGATCTGTTTAAAATGTATCATTTTTTAGATAGTAATACTTGAAACCATATAATTATGAAGCCCAACAGAAGATAGAAGACATTAGAAGAATAGAAGACGTTTGAATGTAATAGGAAGTATGCAACACTATTGTGTGGTTGAACAGCTTGGACTTTAACGAAACAACCGAAGAAAAACAAAACTAGATGAGAACTGTAAAAGAATGCTCCGGTCTTTTTTTGATAAATCCTGGAAAAGCCCCAACAAAAGTGTGGTTGTACTGCTATTTAGCTCTTCTCTCACAAATCATCCAAGTGAGAAGAGAAAGACATCATGGGCAACGGTTGGGGAAGTAAGGACAGATTTAAAAGAAACGGTCTCCATTGGACTCCAACCCGTGGGCACACCAGTATTGGCTGACGAGCAAAGATTAGCTCTGTTCGAATTTGCCAAGAGTGATGGGCGACAGGAATGGATGACGAGACATAGAGAGAGAGAGAGAGAGAGAGAAGAGAGAGAGAGAGAGAGAGAGAGAGAGAGAGCGAGAGAGAGAGAAGGGGGAGAGGGGTGGAGAGAGAAGGGAATCCGTTCCATCAGCGGGACTTGATGATACCATTGATGATTGTTAGGACTACACTATGTAGGTTAGAACATGAAAGGGTTCGGTTGGTTGGTTGGTTGGTTTTACGACATGTTAAACCTTGTTTGGTCATCTTGTCTCGAAGTGTAAGATATTGCTACTGTGGATGCATGAAATTTTGCTAATATATATGTTGTTCCCCTTTGTCAGCTCTCAAAAAACTCAATAAACAAAAAATCACGGAACGGGGCTTTACAAACATTGAAATTTTGACCATACCTATGTATTAGAGAGGACTGATTAAAAAAATATAACTGTAAGCAAATTATATATATTAAGAATAGTTAGTCGAAGCAATAATTACTTGCAAATATTTATTATCATTAATTACTTGAAACTATATAATTTCTTTAAAATTTCTAATTAATTATTGCTTCAATAACTATTCTTAATACAAATAATTTATTTAGTTTCACGTCCTTTGTACCCAGCCTCCTGAATCAAAATTCAATAAAACTTTGAAAAATGGAAAATAATGTAGTTTTTGTTGTATTATGAAGAGGAAAGGTTTTAAAAAAAACATGGAAAAATTATTTGTTTTACAGTTTTTAAAACCGTATAATTTTATGAATTAGACTTTCAAATTTATACAGTAGCCACGCGTAATTGATTTATGTAATAAAATGTTTATTTCATTGTTATAATTTAGAAATTCATAGAAAAAAGTTTTGCATGTAACTTTAGGCTTTATTCTCGAGGAAAAAATTAAATTAAATGAGAATTTGCAATTTTGAATCTTAAAAAAACCTTTAAAGAAAGGTGAAGGTGCTTTCGTGACGTAATATTGAACATATCAACAAATACTAACACTTTTCATCCATAGCTGGGACCTTGACAGACACTACCTTTGAATCTGCGTAGAACTGGACGTCATGGCAACGAATAGATGAAGATAGGAAATTTCTTTTTCACATGATACGGGGCTACCAGGCTTTACAGTTTGTCAAACAAAGAAATACTACATGATATTTCGTGAGCAGTTGTGCTTTGTCCTCTCACTGAACAACTTCTGTAGAGACTAAATTGTCTTCGGTGACCCAAGAATACCAAATTGTACTTGACGGCACCCCTTCCTCTTTTTTCTTCTTTCGTGGCAAATTATTTCTTTATCGTTACCGCATCTCGAAATCAACCGAATTCAAAAGACATTTTTGGAAACATGACAAGATGATTCGCGAAGATGAAGAACGTTTACGTGTTCTTGGATTTTGGCAAGCTGAAGAATTACCTCAAGTGTTCATTGGGTGCGTTCAGTATTGGTACTAATTAGGGTACTCCGTAGAGTTTGAGATGAAATAGATGTCCTGAGCGGCACCCCTAATTATAGATACTAGCTGAATCCGTTAGACAATATTTACTTATTCATAAGGATAATCCCAAAAGTAAGGTCTTCAAATCGCTGGAAATGCAAGGAAAGGCACTCAACATAGATAAGAAGAACAGAGAGAGAGAGAGAGAGAGAGAGGAGAGAGAGAGAGAGAGAGAGAGAGAGAGAGAGAGAGAGAGAGAGAGTCATGTATATCCGTGCTGTCCAGCACGACCTGATGATAAATGATGATGAATGAAATTCACTCAAGAGACTCGCCCATTCAATAAAAAAAAGATAGTTGCATGGTAACTCCCTACAGAATAATTCGTTTGGCTTCATTAAGGCGGAAAATATTCCGTTGCAACAGTTTTTTGGTATCCTGACTAATAATAGAACAAATGCGGCTGCTAAAAATAACCTTACTAATCACCAACGGATATTTTCTCTACAAAACTGGGTATCGTTTGTGTCAATAAATTGAACTAGCAGAAGTACCCGGTCCATGATCGGAGTGAAAGAACTTTAGGATCATAAGTGAGTGTGAGAGAAAAGGTAAAGAGAGAGGTGAGGGTGTAAAATAAACTTAATTCAGCAAATTCCTTATAAGATTTTTAAAATTTCACTAAGAATTTGCGTATTAAAATATTACTTTTAAAATGTAACCTTAAAGTGGTGAGTGTTTTGAAACAATCCTATTTTTTCTAAAAGCTTTTTGGTATATATCTATATTCAGTTCTTACTTGATTGTTGAGTTAATGAGATAAAAAATGTATTCATATAATTTATTCTCCTTTTCCCCTAAAAATGTAAGAATAAAATGATACTCAGAATTAAACAAGCGTCCTTATGTCTAGTGAAAAAATTTCATATATTAATTCAAGTTTATTCGTTTATTCTTTGAATAGTGTATTTTCCTTTACTTATGCTTTACTATAAAGAACTGTGTGAAGATTCCATAAATCTATTGATTTTTAATTATTGAATAATATCTTTTCATCAGTCAAAATCAAAAACTAAATTTTGTTCTTCTCCTTATCATAAACATATTAAAATATATGCGTGATTTTAATGCTCAATAATCTCTCTTTTTTTTACTTATAAGTTGGCACACACATACGAAAACAGACGTGACTCCTTTATATATATACATTTTTCTTTTAGATCATCTTTTAGAGTTGTGACATTATCAACCCACCGTCTTCGGGACGGGGGTCCAGTTCGCTTCGGCCACTGGACCGGAGTGTGCAATTAATAACGTCAATCCCAGGGGGCTATCCCCCAGGCAATACCTGCCCCTTGATTTAAAGGGGCAGGGCTGGGTTTATAGCCCAGCGCCTGAGGTGCCCCCTTGAAGGGAATGCCGACGGGATCGAAACAATTTTGTGCTCTACCACTCGTGAGCTTCGGCTTGTGTGTGGGCCACATAAAAATGTCCTTGTGTCACGCCCTCATAAGTGGGATAAGAGGCAATACCCATTTTTTAGAGTTGTGTATTTTTTTTTTTGTAACATCCTGTATTTATCTAAAGTGTGTGAAACAGTTACCGATGACGTAACATTAGAGAAATGTCAAAAGTCACAAAATATGCATTTAAAAATGGATATGGAAATAATTCTGTGTTTATTGCAAAGTTTGAGTGGCAGTTGCTCCATCAGAAGTGGGAAATTTCTTTACAAAAGGATCCCCCCCAATCGCTTCTGAGACTTCTTTTCTTACCCGGCGGCCATTTCTGTTTTATTCTAATTTGGTAGCTTTTTTAACAAAAAACAAAACAACAACTTCCAGCTTGATCTATTTCGGGATGTTTTTGAGATTTATGGCCGTTGTCACGCTACTTTGTTTTTGTAAAACGCCGATATGCTAATCGCCTTGAGCAGTCGACTCTAACTCTGGGGGGCCAGGGTTATTTAATTTGTCTATAGACGTTTGTACCCTCAATGTTTGTTTCTTTATGAATTTGTTTAAAAAAAATTTATTCGATTGGGTAGACGCCTGTATACACACGTCTAAGTCCGCACACATCGAAGACTCGAATGTAGTACCACACACACACACGTGCATACTCACACTCACTTATATACATACATTCAACATGCAAAACAAAACTCGTTAATACACATACAGAAACGTGGATGCC
Source organism: Doryteuthis pealeii (assembly GCA_023376005.1). NCBI lineage: Eukaryota > Metazoa > Mollusca > Cephalopoda > Myopsida > Loliginidae > Doryteuthis > Doryteuthis pealeii. The sequence continues at coordinate 16,076,576 of CM042137.1, forward strand.
CTTAAGAATAACATATAGGTATGAACAAATATAGAAACTAACATGATCAAACGCCTGTACAATAAAACGCATGTAACAGAAACTCACACACTCGCAGCTATCAGTTAAATAGTATTACAACAGTTATTCTATAAGGGTGACTTTAGCACTAAATAACCCACAAAGATTTATACACCATTAAATAAAGGAACCAACCAACCTTTAAAAAGAAACTCAAATACCCATGCACACGTACACATACACGTGCTCTCTCTTTCTTTCTTTCTTTCTTTCTCTCTCTCTCTCTCTCTCTCTCTCTCTCTCTCTCTCTTCTCTCTCTCTCTCTATCACACAAAATACACTCACACATACGTATATGCACACACCCACGGAGGCGCATGGACTAATGGTGAGAGTAGCAGGAAATGGACTCGTCAACCCGAGTTCAATTCCTGGACGAAACTGTTGACATTTCACATGGCGCTAATACCCTTGGGAAAGGTATGAATCCAATTCTCCCTCCAGCTATGGTTAAATAGCAGGGCAGACTGGACTCTCTAACCATGGCTAGGTAACCAGTCTAGGAGAATAAGAACTCTGAATTCAAAACCTGTTAAACTCCGCTTAAGTAATTGACTTTGTGTGGCATCCTGCTCGTGCGGAGGGGTTGGTAAATATATATATTATGCACACACCTATAGGTATCTCTCGTGGGGTAATGGTAAGCAAGGTACTCTGGCAAATCATGACTAGTGAGTTCGAGTCTCACTTGGCGCCAAATATATTGGGCTTTGTGCCACAACTAATGAAAGCTTTGTAAATAACTAAAGGACACCTCATGTGGTGTAATGGCTAGCAAGCAGGATTAGCAAACCATTGTTAGTGAGTTTGTTTCTCACTGGGAGCCCCATACTACTGTCCTTGTACCGCATCTAAACTACGCTTAGTAAATAACTACATACACACATCTTACTTTTTTTTCCCTGAATGCTTGATATTTTCATCAGTCTAAAAACGGCACACGTTGCGTTGCAGGATCTCTACAAAAGTTGTCAGAAACAAAGACAAAGACGATATGAAGAGATGACGAGTCAAAATCAGAAAAAAGGAAAAAGTCAGACACTTGGTCACAGAAAAATACCACTCACTTTACAATTGAAGTTTAGATCTACTTCTGGACTAGACTCAAAATAGGATGACATAAAGTGGTATTCTTTAGTCTATGAAGGAATTGCTAAGTCGTAGCCTATCCGAATTGAGCGATATCACTAGCCGCTAAATCTAAGTAGTTACTTATATTCTGTCGGTTACTGACTAACTGACTAATCCTTTTTAAAATGTCCAACTCACGTGTCTGACCGTTTCTTGGACCCACTTCAAGAATTATCGTGGTTGACTCTTTTTTGTCAATCACATAGACAGGCACCAGGTTCACTATTAGTGGGAGACTGCCACTTCATTACACACATCATACCGAGGTTTTCATTAGAGCAATATACATAAAATGATAGTTTTTATGGTCTATTTGTATTTGTGGGGAGTATCACGAAGTAGTTGTCAATTAATCCCAGTGATGAAAGGAATGGACAAACACATATTCACACTTTGATTCCCACGTTTATTGATACGTTAATAATTCAGATCGGTCATCTCAGAGAGTTTCCATACCGTTCCTCATAGAGGGGAGGTGATTCTTTGCAACTTCTAAAGTTTTCTTGAAGCCCACTCCCCACTTTTAATAATCACTTGTTTAATATATTAAACCGCCCTATTAGCGGGGCTTAGAATAGCTGACTACATTCCGCAGAGGGTAAGTACAACCCACAAAAAATAGGTGTTCCACTTTATGCTGATGAGGCTCTAGTTCTGGGGATCTGGGGAGTGTGCGGTACATCTTTATTGCAATTACTCATAAGTCCACTCTGACCCGGAGTGTGAGAACCTGTCAGGGTCCCATTTATGTGTCAAATAGGTCTGTATTGGTTTTTTTTATATGAACTAGCAAATATATGCACCATCCGGGTGCAAGTATTTAAGTTTTAATGTAATAAAATATTGTATTAAATTAGAAAAGCTAATGAAACTAAATAAGAATGCAGATAAAAAGATTTGAAACAGAGGGGAGTATAATAAAGAAATAGAACAACTGAAACTTAATATAACCTCACTCCGTCATTCATTGCTAAATTTTTCCTAATTTAACTATTTAGTTAAATTAGGAAGTAAAGAATAATTACAGTTTATTTTTTCTTGTTAATGGATTTCTTTTAAGATTTATCCTGAGATTTTAGATAATATTCATTAAGATAAAACCAAACAATTAGAAATCAATATACTAAGTACATATTTATTAAAATAGATTTTTAATATCAATATGCAAATTAGCCTTCCATTCACACTGTAAATGCTATTTGTTGTTATATATATAATACAATTGCATGTTATTAGTATGTAGATATTACCTACAGTATTATAATGTAAAACAATTTTATTATAATTGAGGTTTAAATAAAAATAAAATCCTGTAGAAGGTGACGTAAATAACTAATGGAATTGTTTCTTGCGTAGTAATATAGTTTCGGTTACAGACAGAAAAACACACAATCTCCATTAAATAAGATACATGTGCTATATAACTGTAAATTAAGTGTATTTAGTAATGTTACTTAAAGCTATAATTGTTAGTATCAGTTGATCATTAATAGGATAATTACTTGAAACAATAATAATTAGTATTAGATAAGAATAATTGAAACCCTGCAAGTGCATGCAAATTATTTGTATTAAACTGGGATAATTAATATCATATAACTGTGTGCAAAATGACTTGTAGAAAAAATTATGTTTACAGTTATGTAAATATTTTATCAATGTAATTTCTGGACAAATATTCTATATACAAATGAAATCTCTTGGTCATAAAATATCCTAAACCGGTTAGATGCCGTTAACAATCAATCAGTAAATAAATCGATCAGTCTGTTAAACTCTCAATACTTTATCTCAGAGAAATGGTAGTAGCTGGAGGACATTACATGAACTTGTTTTAAGCTGACCATCATTTTTAAGCATTCTGATTTCTGATATATATCCTTCCTAAATAGAAGCACCAATATCATCATCGATCGTTGTTACATACGAAATTACATATCCATATAACATGTGAACACAGCGCATCTCCCTCATATATATATTTTTTTTGGGGGGGGAATTAAAAGGCCTTAAATACCATGGGTATCGTGGTTATGGACCATTTCACTCGGCGACTATGCCCACGAGCTTCTTCAGACTGATATATATTCATAGGAAATAAAATATATCAGTGGTCTGAAGAAGCTTGTGAGCAATACTCGCGAGTGGAAATGGTCCATAACCACGATACCCAGGTATTTTAAGGCTTTTATTCAAAATAACTTTGCTCTGTTTACAATAATTAAACATTGATCTTTCATGCAACGGACCTGAACTCTACAACAAACTACTGGTAGAGAATTAGGACACACCTAGAATCACTTGTACCAAGAACTTGGTACCGACAAAGTATATAATATATATATATATATATAATATATATATCATATATATTATATGAAACAACTATGCTACGCAAGCAAATAGATAAACAAACATATTCACATACACCAACAATCCATATTTTTATGATCTAATTTACAGATGGGCATGGATAAAAAAAAAGTACCTTGAATATAACACGGTAAAATGGACATATTGTTGTGACAAGATGGTGTTGTCCAAATCTTCCACTAGTAAAATGCACACTTTAATGCGCACTTTGAAAATCAGCATTTGAAAGTCATTTCTTTTTTTACTGACTTGAATCCTGACCACTTGGGTCCAATTGGAAATGGGCTATAACGAAAACCCACTGTAATTTGCAATCCAGTCACACTCACACGCAAAGACACAGACCACACAGACACACATGTATATATATATATATATATATATATATATATATATATATATATACTTTATATATATAAATTGATAGAGAGAGTGTGCGTGTGAGAGAGAGAGATTGAGAGAGACAGAGAAAAAAAAGAAAAATAGAGAGCGAGAGAGAGAGAGAGAGGAGAGAGAGAGAGAGAGAGAGAGAGACGAGAGAAGAGAGAGAGGCATAACCAGGGGAAATACGATCACAAAGCTAACAGACATACATCGACATGTCAAACTTATACAATATTCAAATAATGTTTTAGAATTTTTTTAACGGGTACAATAACATTGTTATTTAAATTCGATTGCACCGTTCAGCAAAACTTTTGTTTTCAAAGACAACTGCATATGCCATAAATGAACGACAACAACACACCCGAAGCCTGGTTAGTGTCAGAGATAGTTCTCATTCCTACAGTGATAGAGGTCACTGTACAATCTTTGATCAAGGCTTTTAAATCAATGGTTGGCTGTCATTCCTTTTTGGGTTATTTAATGCTGAAGACATTGTTTTTAATTCTTCTTGTTGGTTACTTAATTTTAAAAGAAAACCCAGTTTGTGCTTAAACTCATTTCTTTCTAGAATACAGTACACCGATAGCACCTCTACAGAGGAGGTAATCTCTCCAAGATGGGCCAACTGTGTGCCGTATGTGGTGACCTGTGATTGCTTAAGGACGGAATCCTGATGGCCGAGCAGTTCATGACATGCAACATTCACTTTGGCCCTTACTTAGGCTGGACGTGCAGTCAGAGAGGCCCTTCCATCCCAATCGACCGGTCACGTCCAAAGCTCTAGCTTCTATAGTGCTGACCGACTCTATTGCCCTTATGGC
>CM042137.1:16081447-16123947 GCA_023376005.1 Doryteuthis pealeii
AGAGGCGATGACAATACTGGATGGCCATAGTGACGGTGGGACTGCACTGGCTGTTGGATTCATGACAGAGGCAACGTGATGTTATTAATACTGCTCGGCTATAGACTGTGTTACAACAATTTTTAAAATCTCCCTTATATACGTCTTTTTTAATCATGATTATATCGCAAATGATACAATTTTTTTATGTATTTTCCGCATAGAGATAAATTGTAGATACAGAGCGGAACATGTTTGCCCTTAAGTGTAATAGTGTAAAATATCCGCAGCATAGACAATAATATTTTAGTATTTTTTATCTAATAATGAGTAGACGTACATCTTTGTCGTCATCAGACAGTACGTCCCACAGTAAAAATATAAAGAAAAGAAATAATCTAAATTATGCACTAACAGATCAATATATTTACAAAGCTGCATATTGATTTCTCGCGAGAATTCCTCGTCTATTCAGGCAGTATATGCGATTTCGAGTATCCAACCGATGAACATGGCTCAGATGTTTTGAAATTGACTTTAACTTATATATCAAGAAAAAGGCGCCTCAATTGTTTTATCGTTTTTTTTTTTCTTGGTTGTGTAATATTATTGTGCTAGACACTCATACGCATTGCAGTCTGGAAGACTATAATATATTCTTGTCCCCTGAAGTATACAGCGCCTTGCTAGTGACTGTGAAGTAAAGTATAAAATATTCTCAACCACGATGTGCATGTGAAGGTGTCCTGAAGAATGTTGAGTGGGCCGGTGTTTGTTGCGTCCGATTTTCGGGACATTTGGTTCCATGATGTTGCGCATGTTGACAGCTTCAGACATTCCGCTAACGGGTGGAGCTTGCGCAACGAACACGGCCTGAGCAATTTTCACCTGGAAAGGGGTAATGCAACCACCTGAGATATTCATCATTTCAGAAATCAGTTTAAAACGCAATTTTTTGGGGGTGACCAATCGTCCTATTACAGAGAAAAGCCTACATATAGGATGTCCTTCGGAATTGATAGAATTGGTTAACCTAAAACGCTTTATCAATTCTACGTAAGGCAGTGTCTGACTTTATTCGCTGCGAACTCCAATGCGTAGGGTTAATAGATTAAACCACAGATCGTGTCTTGGCACATCTTTAATTCTGACCTAAGCACGAGACTCAAAGAAGTTATCTTTATTCAAGTTACTGGCTGATTACTTTCGGATTCAAGGAGTTTCTATAGAATAATAAATGGCATAAAAGTCGCCTAAAGTGTAATCAGCCAATAAGCGAGGGAGTCTATCCCTTTGTCAATAGCGCTAAACAAGAGAGTTTTTAGCGTCTGAGGATGGTGCGCACACATACACAGCTCATTACTTTATCAAATTCACTGTGCTAACTCACTGTGGACCCACTGGGTTGGGACGCCGGTAGAGGAATCATAGGAACCCTTGTGGTCTCTTGCCGAACGCTCTCGGACTGACCTATACCGGCCTTAAATAAACAAAACAAAAAAGCGTAATTTGAGGGAGATCTCTCATAGTAGTTTTGTCTAGAGACGCGAAGAGAGCTCTTTGTTTGAATTAGAGTTTTCATTCCCCTTGCGATGCAATAACACGTCTATACTATTATTTAGAGTTAAAGAGAAATATAGCTATGGAGTTCATGACCTTACTAAGGTATTAGCGCTATATGAAATGCAAGCAGTTGCCTTTGGATTGTGAACTCGCCTCGCGTCTACCCATCTCTAATGAATATGATATCAAAACAGCCTTCCTGCACTCCACAAAATAGTACGGAGCACTTTCTCTGCCTTTCTAAAAGTAACATATAAATAACAATCAAGTCAAATGTCTTTTTAGTAAATGTAATCATTTTCTTGACAACAATTATTTTTGAAATATTTCACTTCTATTGAGTTTATTCAAAGATATTCATATAAGAATTTTTCGATAGTTCTAAACTCAATAGCGTAAATCATTTTTTTAACGATAAAATTGAATTTATATGCAAAGTTCTTATATTTTCCCTTAAGGTGTCGATTTCCAATCAAAGAATTCTGAAATAAAAACAAAAAAACAAAAAACCAAAAAAACAAAACGAAAACAAAAACAAAAAACAACACACGATCTATTAAAACAAATTTTCATCTTTCTTTTCCACTTCAATTCCTTTCTGTGCGTATGTGTAGTGCATGTATAGATAGTGAGTAATGTGTGTGCTGACGGGTAGGATTAGCTATAAGCGTGCCGGCTATTGATGTTGATAATTAATGTGACGTTTGTCTGTCCCAACAATTCACTTGCGTCTCTGTCACCAGTCACCAGCTAGTTTCACTCTATCTTTTGATTCTTACTGTTTCCACATTCTCCTCTGATATCTATATTATTCTTACTCCTCTAATTCATTCTGTTCTCGTTCTTGGGGTTGTGTGATTGATTGATTCGCTTTCAACATCCAGTATGTTTTTATGCTATGTCCCCTCCGATTACTTATGCACATTCAGATTTGACGTATTTTTTGACAAGGTTGGTAGTTGGAGTAGTCTTATCTTGGCGAGAGAATAAAAACAATGTAAGGAAAATAGCACACATTTTGAACTGTGATATATAGTATATGGTCTGAACTCTCTGAATTAATTGAATTAAACAGTATCCTACAATTACTGCAAGCGTCGAGATTTTGGTTTGGATAATTAGATTTAATTTGAATCTACATTCTCATCTACTCGCTACTCTACTTATATCCTTTTTTATTTTACTAGATAATCAAGTTAGCAGGAGAGGAAACATAGAGCTAGAGGAAAGGGGGAACAATCTGTTTCTCAACATGGCTTAAAAAATAAAGAATTCCATCATTCCGCATTGATGAGTCGAGAGCATTAACATTTTTGTTGAGCTGCACTGAATAAGTCTATAATGCGGATTGCTAAGTTTTGTTATATTATTTTAATATAAATTTGACTCTAACAATAAGAGGCAGCACATTGAGCTTCTCGCACACTGCAGAAGTTTTTAAATAAGAAAAACACTATGTGTAGGAAGATTTTCTCTGGACTTTTGGATTATAGTATATATATAGTTATATATATATATATATATGATTAGTCGTATATATACTGTAATCTTTAATAGTACTCTATTGACCAATCATGTGGGGTTTAGAATACACTACCGGTCAGCCTGCAGATAGGTATAGATCCCCACTAAAAATGAGCTTTTTAAAGATGAACTCAGATACTGAGTACTGATGGTAAGGCTCCAGTTCTAGGTGGCTAAGTGTGGATGGAAGTAAGTCCTGTTATTTTCCATTATTACGTAAAGCACAGCTTCTGAGAATGAGAGTTGTACGGTAATAGGATAACTAGGGTACAAGTAGTCAATAGGTAATATTGAAAATCTGTCATTAAATAGACACACATGAATATTTGTTGCTGTGATTATCACACGCCAATTCTTTTAGAATACAGACGCTGACTTGAGTTTTCGGCGGTATATACGGAGTTTCGTTAAAAATCTCTACTAAAAGGGTGTGTCTTGGCTATGACAGGATCAGGAATAGGTGTGTGGCGTCCCTAGTTCTGGGGATATGATCAAGTTTGGTAGGAATGACCATCTTATTGTCATTAATTGACATAGCTCGGAGTTGTAATTATGTTAGGAGTTATCAGGTCATATAGGGTGTAAAGATATAGTTAGGAAATTAATCTTCCTTTAGAGTTATCTTCTCTATCGGTGCGATATCCGCTTGTCGGGACGCTCTGGTAGTAAGGCGGCGTTCATTCAAACGCTGTTTCCATGCTTTTAGCTACATCTCGAACGAGAAATGGTTTAGCTATGTTTATCCATTTTCTGGCGGGCTCGCCCTTGATTAAGTTAAGTGATCTCTATGTACGGACCCTCAAGTCCTTTGATGTATATATGTTGTAATGTAACCCTATCTTGTATTGTTATGTATGAGATATGTTATTCCATGTGCTCGATATAAAATGTTTTGTGTCCGAGTTGTTATGTTTAAACTAGTTAGCGAGGACTGTTGTTATAGGGTACACTCTCGCACTCTCTACTGATATTTTAACGATATTATTCCGTATTCGATAAAATGACAGTGCAAATTAATATGAAAATACGCAACAAAAAAACATAACATGAAGTAAAATGGTCGCACTAAATTCGGATCTCTTTCATCTTTGCCAGTGCAACAGTTCCCTTTTCAAAATTTTGCGAAAACGCAAGAGCGATTGTGTTAGTGCAGTTTTTAGTAGACGATATTGATGCTATCTCCGCAACACAATGTGCATGTAAAAGATTATTTTTGGTATCGAGATAAAGCTTAATACTGAAGCACGGAACACACTCTCTTGCATAGTTGATAATTTGATATATTAAAAAAAGATGAGATAAAAATCGATCATAACCGGACTACGTGGCATAACGTAAAAATCAATCAGCTCATCAATCCAGTGTGTGTTTTAAAGTGCAGTCCAGCATTGAATGTTTGTTAGGAAGAAACTATGTTTACACATCAGCATTCTGCTTCTTTTTTTGTCAGCAATTTGAAATTTTTTACGCATGCCGTCGTGAGAGTGTGTTGTTATGTTAATGTGAGTATTTAATAGTGATGTCCGTTCGGCGCTTACTGCAGCGGTCGACAGATATTCGTCATCATTGAGTATCAGCAGGTTCCTACATTCATACCTAGGAAAATAGGATCACGAAAGTACCAGAGACATCGAAATTTCTCGAGCACGCGAGAAAATCTAGAAACACCAGCTTGAAAAAGATATAGAAGAAAGCAACAAGTTTAAAAAAAGAGAAAGAAACTAGAGGTAATAATTTTAAGGCGAAATTTTTTAAATTTTTTTTTTTACTTGTGTCAGTGAAAAATAGTCGTAAAGCATTGATCATGTGAAATTCGTATGGTATATATCAGCACGATACAAAAAATAGGTCTTACCACGTGGTTAGAAAGCTAGTTTAACAGCCATTTCTAGTGTTAGAGTTCGATCTCACTAGGTCCGCTTCCACTAATCTAGTTGGGTCTAGATTATTCGTTTTAACGGCATATCAACTTCCTTATGGACTATTTATATATTCCCCCCCTACAGGATTAGTAGAGGCTAACATGAGATCAATTCTTAAGTAGAGTTAACAAGTTTGAATCTCAGAGTTTTTTCTTCTCCTAGACTCGTTGCTTAGCAAGTGTAAATTCCCTTCTACTCCTATAATTTACGCGTAGCAGGAAGGAAATAGTGTAACCATACCTTTCGAAGGGTTTTAGGCACTAATGTGAAATTCACATCAGCCTCGTTCAGGATTTGAACTTTTCTCATCGTGTCCATTTTATGGATTTTTATTTAACTTAAACTTGCTTTCTCCGGGTGGATCTTTTAATACAGGACTGGAAGCCGAAGATCTGGCCACTCCCTGAAGGTGCTAAGGACTCACAAATGACGAAGGACTGACTGCTACTGTTGGGTGTTTAAACGACCCATAGTGGCATGAATAATGTAAATATTATCCAGCAATAATCATTTGTTTGCATCAATTTTATGGTATCAAGTATCCCTATCTAATGTGAATGATTTGCAAAATCCTATCTATGTGACGCAAAGATTTTGGGCCTAATAGGTACACCAGTGTAGATACAAACGATAGGTAAGAGTGAACTGGAAGTACTTTCAAAGAAGGGTAGTTTCACACTTGTTTCCACAGTCGAGCTGGATAAATATTTAGTTTCAAGCGAGGATTATGACCCCTGTAGGGGATGAGTCGAAGTATTCTAACCCCGTCGACAGCACTATCCACTAAGATGTGGCTATGCGACGGACAAGCAAGCTTACCATTCTAATGTTATTTTCATAACAATTCAAAGTGAGCTTGATTCTCACAAGGTGCCAAACTATCATGTCAGCTGAGCTGCTGTTGAATACAACAATTGCACTTCTGAAAGCGATAAGTTCTCTCGCGGGGCACCTGTAGGCTGTGGGTGGCAACCCGTGATGCTGTAAGGACGGACACTGGTGGCTAAACAATGTCAGTGAACATGCAGAACATTGCACTGTGGTATTGGGCTAGACGGTTTGGTCGGAGAGAGCTTGTCAATTATATTATTCTATGTAACTATTCCAATTGGACATGGCGTAGTGGATATATGTGTTGAGTTAATACAGTTCTAAATGAAGTTATCTATCGGCTGCAGGTTCAATCCTGGTCAAGGGTGAATACTAACATAAAAACACAGCTCAACACTTGTGCTCAATCATAAGTTTAGCGAAATGAGCAAGTTATGGCGATGTGAGATTGGATAAAGGGTTGGTTAAAGATGTATGGCCTCCGCTTGATTACGACAAGAAGGTACAATGAGAGTTCGAGAAGGTTCCCGATCAACAAGAAATACATGAAAAAGAGGCGGCGGCGAGCGGGCCACACTGCCTAAATGTTGTACAGATAGATGAGGACAATAGTCCGAATAATACAAATAATACAAAATAGAAAAAATGAGTTTAAGAAATTTTAAATTGAGTTTAAAAAATCAATACCATCAAGAATGAATAAAAAAAACAGCTTCGGCATAAAATACCACCAGTGTGAATATGCCATACAAAATCCAACCAACAACAAGCGTAGTAACCTTCTTTAGTAGCATCGTGACCATATAAAATATAAGTTACTTTTCATGTGTGTTTATCAAACTATCACAGAACAATTTCCGCTCTGTCGACAGGCTTAGATAAGTTGATTGTCTACTTGCAGACTGACCAAAAAACAGAGGTATGAATACTGAATCTAATGCCGAAGCTCTCTAGTTCTGGAGATCTGGGAGTGTGGATTACCCCTTTTTTGTATGATCTCTTTCCGGAGTGATATGTCTGTGAAAGTCAATAATACTTTTTTTTTAAATAATTCGTAGGATAAGATTATGGGAAACTATATAACTCTGTGGGAATTATTTGTATCAGATAAGACTAGTTGATATAATATATTTGAGCACAAAAATGTAAATATTCAATGTATAATGAAAGCGATTCCTAATCTTAGGTAAAATAATTCCAGGTGAGTGACAACGCATAGAAATTAATCAACCAACATTCTCCACTGTAGGGAATTTGATCCTCAACATGTGCTCCACTAACGTGACCTCGTGACCGATTAATCATAGAGTATACAATGATCATATAACCAGGAATGAAAAGAATATAATTCTAGATCCACTAGAAAATATATGAACGGGGATGAAAAACTTTTAAACAACGAAAAAGAACAAAAAAGACAAACAAAAAAACAAAAAAAACCGAAAAAATCACACAAATAACACGAGGAAGAAGAAAGGATACTAATGCAGAATAGCACGCAATATATAATATTAGATTACCTATAAAAAGCATTACATTTCTTTGCATTTAACGGAAATTCCCGAAGCCTTTGAGACCCCAGGATTAAAGTTAGGGTAATAGTTAGAGTTAGTTTTAGGGGTACGTTAGTGTTAGTGTCAGTGTTAGGATTTGGCTTAGGGTTAGGCTACTATGGGAGTTTCTGTAATCTAATACTATTTATACGTAAAATGCGATTCTAATGATATTATCTCTTGCGCGCTATTCTGCATTTGTACCGAAGAAAGTAAAGAAAAAATGTGTAAGGTGAACAGATAAATGAAATGGGAGGGAAAGAATCTCAAAGATAAAAACAAAGAAGGTATAAAAAAAATCAAATATCCAACCCCTTCACAACGAGCAGGATGTGACACAAGGTCATTTTAAAGCGGAGTACAACTGGCTTTTCCTTCTAGATCTGTTATCATACCAAGGCAATAGAACGCCTATTCATGGGTCACAGATCACCGTGTCTAATTCCAACGACCATAACCGTTACGCGATGAGTGCTTCCAGTGAAAGGGAGTTGGTAAGGAGTAAAAAATAAATGGAAGATAAATAAACACTAAACAACGAAATTATTGTTTGACTGAACGCAAAAGAATGAAAGACAGAATGAAAAAGCTACGACGAACGAATTTCTTTTTTCGATAGAAAAAAACGAAAGATATCGAAGTAAGTCGAAGTATTCTCCCAGAACGATTCGTTTTTAAATTAAATTCTTAGACAGGTAACGTAGAATATCTAACTAATGACCACATTCGAGCATTTAATACAACGTCTGCCAATCTACATTTAACGTTACATTTCTTTTTTTGTCTTTGTTGATAACAACGTTTATTTTACACTTAACCTCTCTCCTCTCTCTTCCCACTTCTCCCAATTCTTCTCTCACGTTTTGATTTCCGGCGTTCGATGTAAATTGGTTCCAACTGGAAAACGGCTGTTCTGCTGAGAATTCTGGGTAAAAGAGAAGTAATACTGGGCTACTTACAAAGCAATAGATCTGCAAAGTAATATCATTTTTTTTCGTTAAATAATTCTTTGGCGCAATTTAAATTGGGATAAAGAAATTGTAACTTATTTTTTAGAAAACGATGTTAGTCTTGTCGAATTTGTGAATCTCTACGCATTCGAGACACATACCTTGAAAATCAGACATTTACAAACTTAATTTAAGGCGCCAATCACGCGTGATATTTACCGAACGATGAAGATGGCAATAATATATTTCTTTAATATTCTTCAAATAAAAACCATGATTCAAAAAAATGACAAAGACTGGATATCGATTATTTATATTTCTACTCGTATTAGTACCTGTTTGTTTCACTGGAGATATGGCCCACCCTGTCGACTGGAGGTGTAGAATACACCGAATGCACCTCTGCAGAGGGTACGACCCCACGCACCCAATGGCTGTTGGCTACGAGTGGCAATGCATAGATCCCGAGGACAGGATTGGGGCTGAGCTGTCGCTGAGCTGTCTCTGAGCCAGTATTGGAAATTCCATAGTTAATTATCTCCCCCTGCCGCTAGGGGGCGAATCGCTAACATCGAATGTTGGCGCTAATACCAAAAATTTCACTTATCACGGAGCACCCATTGAGGGTAGTCGCGTAAATAGCGGTCCCTGCACTTCATTCATCACTTAGCCCAAAAACAGGGCTTACTTCTAAGGACCGTTGACCTGGACGGAGGCATATTTTCACAGTACACTTTCGAAGGCACTAAAAGCACACTATCGAAGGCTGAAAACCAAATAGTCTCCTTGAAAAGGGCCCATTTAAAGAACTATTAACCCGGGCGAGAAGCTTCGAAATAGCATCCCCCATCACTTATCACAAAACCGGTTACGAGGAAGAACGAGAAACATCCGAAGAAACGTCTTATCAACATTTCCTACCGACGAACAGAATACCCCTGTTATCACCACTACTCCAAGAAGATTACCTAATTCAGTCTGGTAGCAAATACCAATAAAATTTGCATCAAGTTCTTGTATTATTTGTCAATACATGTATTAAATTTCCATTGTGTGTTTGTCTTCTTTGTCCGACAATTTGCCTACAACTACGGAAAAATAAGAGCTCCTTCGAAACCCGTAAATACTCTTACCAGGTACTAAGTTGTCCCGTAACATGCAACACTACACTTTGGCTCTTACTTGGGATAGACCCGTGGTGAGAGGCCCAATCCAATCAGTCGGGGGTCATGCTAAACCCTAGCAACTACATGATTGTCCCGATCGTATTCTTTACATTTTCTTATGGCAAACACCCAACCCTTTTTCTCATATAGGTGCTAGAAGGCGGTAGCTGAGCGTCAAACACCAGTATTTACTAATTCACATGAAGTCAATGGCAATAATTTCTACTAGTTGAATTAATACACATGAAGCTGATGAATTATTTCTACCAATTTATTAATACATATGAAGTTAAACAAATTATATATATATATATATATATATATATATATATATATGGGGGGATATGGAAGAAACCAAACAATATAAAGAAATAGGAAAAATAATGTGTTCCAAAAAAGGTGAATTTATTACGATATTCATGTCAACGCTTATAGGTTTTGGTTTATGTATAAACTTCTGCGGGATAATATAATAAAAAGAGAAAATCCTGTTCTCTTCTTTTTATTATATTTCACTGAAGAAGGTTTTACATAAACCGAAACGGTTAAGCGTCGGCATAAATAGCATAATACATTAATCTTAACTGGAATACTTTGTTTTTCATATGTATAGAGAGATATCTGGTCAAAAGTATGGAACACATGGTGAGGATCAACGTCACTATATATATATATATATATATATATATATATATATATATATATATGGGGGAAAATATGGAATAAACCAAACCATATAAAGAAATAGGAAAAATAATGTCTTCCAAAAAAGGTGAATTTATTACGATATGCATGTCAACACTTATACATTTTAGTTTACCTTCTGCGGGACAATATAATAAAAAGAGAAAATGACTTTTTTCTCCATATACATTTAAAATACTGTTTGAAAAATCCAGTTCTCCTCTTTTTATTATATTGCACTGAAGAAGGTTTTACATAAACCGAAACGTTTAAGCGTCGACATAAATAGCATGATAAATTAATCTTTACTGCAATACTTTGTTTTTCATATATATATACATATATATATATATATATATATATATATTATATAGATCTGGTCACAAGTATGGAACACATGGTGAGGATCAACGTCACTAGTCACTAATTATTGTTCTACGAAATCAGGTCATTAACCATTAAAACTTGCAAAAAGCAAAAGAAAATCCTAAGTAATATTTAGGTTTTTCATTAAGTCACAACAATGGGGCATCTGGAGAGGACTGAACTCATTATATCTTAAATAGTTTTGTGTTTAGTTTGTGCTTATGCCTTTGGGAACAGTATGAATCAAACTTTCTTTCCTTTCGTAGAGAAGATTGGATTCGGTCGCCTTGGTAGGCAACGAAACGAGCAGGAGAATCCGCAATTATAAACGAGACAACAAGATGCTTGATCTTACGAATGAGAAGGAAATAAACAGGACTTTAAACGATTCATACAGTAATAACAAAAAAAACTTATGACATCAACGAGTTCAGATTAAAGGATAAATTAATGAGGGTATTAAAAAAAAATTGCACTCAAAACGCGTATGCATACTTTTTATTAAAAATGCTTTTTTTCAATGAATTTCTTATATATGCAAAATTTGTGTGTATAAATAAATAACCTTTCCATAATTTAACCACTTCGTTTAAGAGAAAAATCATAACGTTTTTTTTTAAGTTAAGGAAACTCGGGAATGGTGCGTCAAATACTAGAGGATTATTATTATTATTATTATTATTATTATTATTATTATTATTATTATTATTATTATTATTATTTACTCCTTTAGAGTTTTCACATCACATGTTAGCTTATGGTCTTTCACTGGAGTCTGAGTGACAACAAGTCTCCTCAGGTCTCCAGGACTCTTCTGAGTATTCTGGCAGATTGCAGCAGTGCAGTGTTTTGAATGGTTTTAATTCTTCCTCTGATTTCCAAACTTTCCAAACCCTTTTCCAATCCTTTTGGGACCATTCCAAGTACACCATCTACAATTGGTATAACTTTCACTTTCGTATTCCATAACTTTTTCAGTTCTCTGGCAAGGTCCAGATATTTGTCCATTTTTTTCATTTTCCTTTAGCTTTACCCTGTGATCTGCTGGAGCTACAAAATCTACGAGTTGAAAAGTTATTTCTCTTTTGTTTATCAACACTAGGTCTGGTCTTCTTGCTGGGATAAGGTGATCCGTTTTTATTTCAATGTCTCAGAGAATTTATGTGTTTCCTTCTCAAGAAAAGATTCTGGTTTATGCATATACCATTTTGTTGTATGGTCAAAATTAAATTTTTTGCATAATTCCCAGTGGATTACCTTCCCAACCCAGTCGTGTCTAGTTTTGTATTCTCGTTGTGCTAGTTTGCTACATTCGCAGAGTGTATGGTTTACAGTCTCATCTCTAATTATTATTATTATTATTATTATTATTATTATTATTATTATTAGTAGTAGTAGTAGTAGTAGTAGAATATTGGTTTGAAATGAATTCCCATTGAAAAGTGAAGTTTGGAGACATTGGTTTTTGGAAAGCCATAATAATAACATCTGTTGCCGTGTCTATGATTTGAGCTCGTCACCTAATTTCCACTTTGCGATTCATGGCAGCTGCACGTCAAGAACCTCATTTTAATTTTCATCAAGCCAGCTTTGAGTGGTGCCTCTTTAATTGCAGATATATCCTCAAGCTTTAATTACATCCCGTAATTACAAGGGTCAAATATCGTAATATGATTACATGACGACATTTCGCTTCCATACGGTGACCTCAAGGACCTTCTACTTGAAATCTTATTCGCACAGTTTTGCTAAGGAGAGGTATAAGATCAAATCACCCATCAGATAAAGCTAACCCCACCAAATCATCATGTATCTATTCCGATCCGGTCTCAGCATATTGTTATGGTGAATACGATGAAAACTAGATTAATCCAATCGAGACCAGATTAGATATTGTATATCACTAAAATATGAGGTGTACACCCTTGTGCAAATTAATTGAAGTAAAACGAATAATTCAGTTATTATTATAATATACGCAATCTCTCTGTAAGGCTTGCTAGTGTGTCCGTGCAGCGTTACAATTTTCTGTAAGTATTCGGGGGTCTACAATGGGGCCTATGGAATCTACTAAGTCTTCTTACTAATTAGAAGTAATTAATCCCACAAGAATCCTAGAGAACATGCCCATATTGATATATTTAAAAATTTTTAACCTCAATATTCATGAGCTTATCAAATGTCATCAGCTTCATCCATCAGATTAATAAATGTGCTTCCTTGGTAAGTTATTGAGTTAGTGTTAGATATTTGCAGCTCTTTTTTACATGTTATGCTTACTTTACTGTTTATTTTACGGTTATTTTACAATTAACAGTTTTACATAAACGTTCGGGAAGAATTCGTTTATCAGATAATTGATTGAAACAAAACAATTGCAAGGTGCACTGTGGTATATAAGAAGAAGGTCTAGGATAGGACAGTCAAATTATTGTAGGTGTCTACTGTGGAAAATAATATTACCTTATTTTCACTTTATGCAAATAATGAAGATCATAAGCGAAAAACAATTACAGTGACCTCCCTTTGACAATAGCAACAGTGCCCTAGGCTCTTAGCCATAAACTGATGAGAAACCTCATGAGATTGGCTAAGGGCCTTTGTCAGCGACCAATCAGAGCACGTTTGACCGCCATTTTTTAGGCTGATGCCTTGAAATCACCCTCTTCAGGCTGGGACTCTCGTCGAAGCACGACGTATGGTTTTCACACAGCAAAGGCGTTAGGAGAACGATGGGGTCTTTTGAACAGCATGGAATTGCCACCGACGCGTAAAATCAAACAAACGAACTAGCAAGACATTCTACCTGGATTCAGATAAGTCACACGGGGCATTATCTCGCAATTCATACAATTTATTCATTTTTACATACATTCCTATTTTGCAACAACTGTACTTTTACATACATTTTCTATTGTAATACATTATAAAACTTACACACACATTTGTACCACAAGTTACACTTTGTATTTGTATCTTACGTCTTGCTATGATAAATGCCTTTTGTTTATAAGCCTTGTTGTTGTGTCGTTAACCTATTCTTTACCCTTACCTGACTGTCTTTCTTTATATTACGGACTTATAAGTTTGAGAAACCTTGAGTTAGAATAGTCAGAAAAGTCTTGTGGGCATGAGTAAACTTGTTGTCATCAAGACTTGAAAGAAAAACACCAGCTAACGATGGTGTGAAAAGCTCGCAAGAAAAAAAAATGATACATTTTATTATAATATTAAAACAGATATAGAAGAAATAAATTAATGAAAATAAATAAATAAATAAAATAGTGACTATACACATTTTTAAATATGCCAGATAAAATAAATGACAATGTCGTTAATTTCGCTTTACGAGATGGTGTTATTTATATATACTGAACTGCACAATATATATTAAAAACATTCAGCGTTTCGGTGACATATAATTTATCAATTACTAGATTACTTGTGGCATCAAAAAAGATGGTAATATTTAAATCATTTTAAAGTTGCATTGTATTATGATATATATATATATATATATATATATATATATATATGTGTGTGTGTGTGTGTGTGTGTGTGTGTGTGTAGATAGATAGATAGATAGATATTTAACATTATATTGCCCTACGTTTTATTCTAGTTTATATTCAATATTTTCAGAATATGAAATAAAAAAATGAAAAATTATATAAGGGTAAAAATAAATTTCTGCCTTCGCTGGAAGACAACAATTCGTGGGTGTGTTTGAATATCTAGTGTATAATTTGTCAAAGAAAAGAAATTGAACATATTCACACGCATTTACATATTGCAATGTGTTACCGTAGCAACAGATTTTATCATTATTAAATTATCTCCGAAATGGAATATTCGGATCTTGTGACGCACAAGTGTCTTATAACACACACACAGACAGACAGACAGGTACACACACACACACACACACACACACACACACACACACACACACACACACACACATACACGAACTCTCTGTCTCTTACACACACACACACGCACATTTATCCGTGTGTGTGTTTAATGTATTTGAATTGTATATATTAGAATCGGAAGTAAAAGTTTGGATTCTTGTTAATTCTTATGCATGGATAACATATCCGTGATATTAAAAATAAGACTTTGAAATATAAGACTTCAATTGGTAACAACAAAAGTTTAGTACATTTACATATGTACATGTATAATAAATCAATGAATACGAGTGATTGGGATATACTTCTAATCCCACGCACATATACACACAGACAAACATGCACAGTACATCTGGGAACATGAGCCTCCACCAATAGCAACAAATGGAAAGGTGACTGAGTTCTATGATAAAGTAATCCAGATATATAAAAGACAAGGCCATTAAACCAGATATTGTCATATGGAATAAACATGAAGAAACTGCTCTCATTATTGATGTAGCTGTCCCAAATGATTATGGCCTTAATCGAGCTGAGCGAGAAAAGATTACAAAATATCAAGACCTCAAGAATGACCTAAAACAACTTGGTCATTGAAAGAAATAGATATCATACCAGGTATGATTCATACCTGTTGTTATAGGGGCAACTGGTCTGGTGAAGCAAAACTTGAAAAGATGCATTGAAACAATACCAAGGAAACCAAGCTGCTATGAAGTACAAATAGCTGCTATCAAAGGAACATGCTCCATCCTAAAACGATTCTTAGGATACAAATACTATTTATAAAGAAATCAAGTGTTAGCCCCAGGACAGGGGTCCCATGACGTCTAGAAATTGTTATGAGAAAAGAAGAAAAAACATACAGACTCACAGACAGAAGCATACAACCAAACACGCACTCGCCTAAATATATATATATATATATATATATATATATATTGCATTTACATTAAAAACATTCAACGGATTAACATCACAGTTGATTTTATCAAATACAGATGAAAATTTAAAAAAAATATGTTTCAACCCTCTGAAGATAGGCATAGCCTGAAATATTAAGGGACCAAAAAAAAAAAAGGAAAAAAAAAAAAATTGAATATGTTTTTAAACATAAATGTGCAATATTTCGCCTTCAAATATATATATATATAATATATATATATATATTAGGTTTAAAGCGATGAACACACACGTGTAGTCGACTGTGATTAATCGGTATCTCGATTAATTTAGTGGATTTAACCCTGAGGATACGGATGGTGAAACTCGAGTAGGTTATCACTTGTACCTATATTGTAATAAATTATCTCTACCAATGTAGTGGGCACTTTTTTTAATTATATCGCTGACTTATCTCACTGAATTCTACACCATCTAACCATCGTCACCATATTCACCGGCAAGTCACCTTTTCCATTATATATATATATATATATATATATATATATATATACACGGTTTGTTTGGAATGGCTTTTTGCCGATAATTTTTGGGAGAATAATCTAAGAAGTCCGTTTAGTATAGGGGTTATGGGATCGGCCTGTCAGCTTGGCAGTCCGGTTTCAAATCACGCACAGGGCGGTCTTCCGATCTATAGCTCTGCTGATGAGGCCTAATAGGCCGAAATGTACATACAGAGATTGATTTTTCTCGATTTGTTTAGCCATACATTTAATAGGTATTCCCACCTAATTCATTATTAATTAATTAATTTTCAAAATTAGGTACGACTCCAATTAAGCACTTATTCTCCCATATATATATATATATATATATATATATATATATATACGTTGTGAATCCCAAATGTAAGGTTTCCTAAATATTTAGAAATCTGAGAGACGTTTATTGTTTATTAAAAATGTTTACTTCATCCTATAGATTTGAACATGTATCTATTTTTCGACATAATCACCATTTTGGTTGATGCTCCCTTAATTGCCGATGAGTTTTAGTCTGTCTAATGCCCCTTGAGTTCTAATTAGCGTTAATCTGAAGTTACATCAGAAACGATTGTCAAACCGCAGGCACGTGCACAACAAACCCAACAGCGTTGCCAATAGCTGCACGAACAGTGTTCCTGCGTCCCCAACGTTTTGGAGACCTTACTTTTGGGAATACCCTCATATATATCGTATGTACGCCTTATATATATATATAATATATATATATATATATATATATATATTATTATTATTATTATTATTATAGCGTCCAATACATTCAAAGTGCGATTACTAACACAGGTTTCTGAGCAGCATTTTACTGCAGCTGCCCGTCTTCATGGAAATGCCTTATGAAAATACATAGACTGTTCATCATTTTGCGTACGTGACCCCTCGTCTGGTCCGTTATTCTCTCGGCTAACAGACGAGGGGTCACGTACGCAAAATGATGAACTGTCCATGTATTTTCATAAGGGCATTGCCCTGAAGATGGGCAGCCGGAGTAAAATGCTGCTCAGAAACCTGTGGTAGTAATCGCACTTTAAATGTATTGTACACTATAATGAATAAATACAGCTCTTACAGAAGTAATCGAGCACTTTATTCTCATTTCTCCAATACTAAAAAAGGATTAACTATTTATATATATATATCTTATTATAATGGAGATTGTGTGTTTTTCTGTCTGTAACCGAAACTATATTACTACTCAAGTCACAATTCCCTTAGTTATTTACGTTACATTCCTCGTGACTTTATTTTTTATCTAAAACTCAATTATTAATAAAATTGTTTTACGTTAATACTGTTGGCTTTATCTACATAGCAATACCATGCAATTGTATTTATATATACAACAAAATAGCGGTTTACAGTGTTAACATGAAGGCTAATTTGCATACTGACATCAAAAATTTGATTTTATTAAATATGTGCTTGGTATTATTGATTTCTAATTGTTTGGTTTTATCTTAATGAATATGACTAAAAATGTCGGGTATAAATCTTAAACGAAATATATTAACAAGAAGAAATAACTGTACTTTTGTTCTTTATTTTCTATTTTAGCTAAATAGTTAAATTAGGAAAATTTAGTAATGAAAGACGAGAGTGATGGAAGAGAATGTTTCAGCTGTTCTATTTTTCGATTATACCCCCACCCTGTTTAAAATCTTTTTATCTTCATTCTTATTCAGTTTCATTAGCCTTTCTAATTTAATATATTCTATTACATTAAAACTTAAATACTTGCACCCAGAGGGTGCATATATTTACTAGTATATATATATATATATATATATATATATATATTACTTGACACGGATAAATCATATGAACTAAGTTACAATACAGCCAAAGATGCTGACTAAGAAGGGGGTTATTTGCTTCTCATCCCACTTATGAGGGCTTGACACAAGGACATTTTTATGTGGGCCCACCCACAAGCCGAAGCTCATGGGTGGTAGACATAAAAATTGCGTCGATCCCGTCGGCATTCCCCTCAAGTGGGCGCCTACTGGGATCAACGCTATTAATTTCACTTGGCCAAAGCACACTGGACCCCCAGCCGAGGCCGGGTGGATAGGTAAGGGTATTTGCCTCATCTCCACTTGTATGGGTTTGGCACAAGGCCTCGTTTTAACGTGGGCCCACCCACAAGCCGAAGCTCATGGGAGGGAAAGAACTAAAATTGCGTCGATCCCTTTGGCATTCCCCCTTAAGGGGGCGCCTCAAGCACTGGGCAATAAACCCAGCCCCGCACCCAAGGGTGCAGGTATTGTCTGAGTTGATGGACCCCTGGGATCGACGCTATTAATTGTACTCTACCAGGCGGACAGGGAAGAATCAGAGCACAGCACCTGGAACAGATACTACACTCTGATCCTCTCTATGCCAGGTAAGATGCTGACTTAAGAAGATTGATATTTCAAAATGGATGTGTTTAGGCACGTGAATAGTTAAAATAAAAGAACTAGTTGCAAAGTTTTAATCTAAATAAGATGGAACTATTAACTGGATGCCAGTTTTATAATTTGGGTGAAATGGTTATTTTGTTTTCATCTTATCCCAGTTCATGTCGAAAGGGTATTTCTGGTGGCCAATATATATATATATATGTTTATATATATATATATATATATATATATATATATATATATAATTAATCGCAATAATTAATGACTTGTCGTTATCAGAATTTCTGTATTCAATTTAGAAGCCGCTCATGCCGAAATTGTCGATTGAGAAGGGCTGTGCCTGACATCGTCTTTTTCTACTGGGTTTTCAGTTTTCGGGGTCCGGTTTAGCTCAGTCGGTAGAACATACAACTCGGAGCCACGAGGTTCCGGGTTCTATACCGATCCTCACCAACCCAGTACATGAGTAACACAGCTTGTGACTGCGAAAGTGGGGAGCTGACTGTAGGTGTGGCACCCCACCACAGACGCAAAAATTCTCCCTGGTCGAGCGCTAGTGAAAAAGGAAACATTTGTTCGCGGTTTGGCTGATACCGACTTTTCTACTATTCGTTTTGCGTACAATTTTGGGAATATCAACAATTAACTTGGAAAATATTTAGATTGTAATTTAAAAAAATCTTAATTGTAGAAGTGATTACTTAATATCAGCCGCCCTGACACCTGGGCCAGAAGAATAAACCAACTGTACCTCTGCAGAGGGGTAAGATCCCCCCCCCCACAATGGGGTTACCTGTTGGTTCGTGCTGGCGAAACTGGACGCTTAAGGATGGAACCCTGTTGGCTGAGCAGTCCGTGATATGCAACACTCCAGGATAGACGAGTGGCCTCTTCCAATCAATCTGTTGGTCGCGTCAAGCCTTAGCACCTATATGATTGTCCCCACGATATTGCCCTTAGGGAATTTGCGAGAATTGAAACGCAAACAACATCATTCAGGATTTAAACACTTTTTCTTTTCTTGTTGTAAAGTTTTTAAATGCCATCCTTGGCCAGTTGAAAAGAGCTTAAAGATGTCCTGTGTTATGGAATTATTTGGTAAGCGTATAAGTCCTATCCCCCGTATTGGTAAAGGTCCAGTGTTTTAATCCTATATCCGTCGTCAAAGGGTGTCCATGTAATTATGACCAGTAGAGTCGGGGTTAAGTATTGTATCAACCTCAGAGTACTGCCAGTGATTGGCCAAGAGTTAGATCATATGATTCTGTCCGGGTCTATAAGTAGGAGCGATGATATAGCACACACCTTATATATAAAAAGGTCAACACATTGAGTTTTCACTAAATTTATCAATATATACATATTACAATATATATAAAAAAACAAGAAAAACATTTTAAATTAGAATGGAAAATACTAGACCAATCGAAGCCATACATAAATGGTTAAAAAAAAATGCTCATTATGCACAACAGAAAAATTCCGTATCCTTCAAGGAATAAACTCCGAAGAAAATTTCCTAAACAACAAAACAGAAATTTTTCGAGCATGCCCACACAGGAAAAAATTCTTAATATGGAATTGGACTAACCAAAACATCAGACCGCCATAATTAAGAATTCATATATAAATAAACACACATAAACTAAAATAAATATAAAAATGAATAAAAATTTAAAATCACCATAAGAACAATGACGACAAATAGTGATGCCGTTGAATGACGAAAGCGAAATGCAGGAGCGATTAACGGATCGCGTGGACACGTGCCGGGAGTTTAAAACTGTCCATTTTTTTCAAAAGTCAACCGCCTCTGAAGACGAATAACACCGAAAAAGTGTTATTCAGAAGCCAATGGTAGGAGCGACTTTATAATTATAAATATATATATATATATATATATATATATATATATATATATATATATATACTATAAAAATGATAGAATATGTATCCCCCGGATACGACCCTTAAGTCATTAAATAATAGACATTGTCCACTGACTATGCTGACACATTTATTTTTAATAGATAGACAATAGCTGTGTTTACTTCTAGATGAAAAATGTGAAGGAAAAACATAAAAAGAATAACACATTAAAATCTCAGCACTTGGTTTGTTTCAAAAGTTTATCATAACAATACTGAACACATTGAGTATTATATTTCATCTTGTAATAGGCTTAGTGTGTGTCTATGTGGTTGCAGTAAAATCTTCGAAATATGAAACCAAACAGTTTCCAGCCAAATGTAATAAAAAGACATTTTTTGTTCAATATTGCTTTGTTGGATGAACGTGCTGTTATCAATAATTCGACCAGGATTTTGGCATAGATGTTCAAAATTGATTTTGTAATAATGCGACCAACGATCATAAAGAAAAGTGACAATTTTTACAATTAGTCCAAATATACAAAAAAAAATGTTGTTTGGCAACAACAACAAAAAACTACACATTAATGAAAGATATAAAAACAGAAAAGTAAAATTGAATATAAAAAGAAAAAATAGAAATTTAATAACTCTAACATTTTATAAGTAAGTGAAATAAAAAAAGGTGAGAAGAATCTAATAAAAAAGGTAATATACTCATCCGCGTAGAATAATTTACATATATATGAAATAAAATTGTGACTCACTCTCTTTCTCTTTCACACACACACACACACACACACACACACACACACACACACACACACACACACACACACACATATAATATTATATATACATATATAAATAATATATATCTATATCTATCTATATCTATATCTATTTCTCTCTCTCTCTCTCTCTCTCTCTCTCTATATATATATATATATATATATATATATATATATATATATATATATATATAATGTATGTATGTATTGACCCCTTCGGTTTTTTTTTTTCTTTCGTCAGTCATTTTTTCTTTTAGGTGCTATGGATGATTCGGCTTTTTTTTTTACATTTTTTCTCCGGCTTCGTATTTGTAAAATGTCTTTATTTTAAAATTGGATTATTTTGTTGTTTTCACCGTTTGTAATAAAACGAAAATTGAATTATACACACACACACACACACACACACACACACACACACACACACACACACATATATATATATTATATATATATATATATATATATATATAATAAGATAAATATTTAAAGGTTTTACATATCTATTTATTAGGTGACAAAGGAACATTCACGACCATATTGGTTTCATGCGATGGAATCATCAAAGGAACATTCACGACCATATTGGTTTGAAACATCTTCACCTGATGATTGCATCGCATGAAACCAATATGGTCGTGAATGTTCCTTTGCCACCTAATAAATAGATATGTTAAACCGTTTATATATATCTTATTTTATTATTATTATAACAGCTTTATTTTATATTGAGCACTCTAGCAATAATACTGCCTTTGGTACGCCATTCCCGCAAAAGCTGATACAGTGACCATCTCACACTATATATATATATATATATATATATATATATATATATATATATATATATATATATATAGGGCTATGAACTCTGTTTATGTCTTGTGTTGCTATAACAACACTTCAGATTACTCATTAATTAGACGAACAATTTTGAAATTACTAGTAGTTGGCTCAGGAATTAATATAAAAAAAAAAAAAAAACACCATCCATATCTTATATTAATTTTGATTCGTTTTTGTTGGGTTATTAATAATTTTTGGTTAAAATTTTGTCAGTGTTTTCTAACATGATTGTAAATCTATATTCGTATTATTTAAAACGGATCGTATATTCTTTATTTTTAAGGGGGTGCGTGGTGGCATGACTATCGTCGGAGGAAAATTGACGCGGTGAGACGAGTTCAAATCCTGGACGAGGCCGTTTGAATTTTGCGTAGCGCTAATACATTTGTGGAAGGTATGCATTGAACTATTTTATTTCCAGCTATGGATAAATAGTAGGGCTGACTGGGTTCTAAAAGCTTGATTAGGCAGCCAGTCTTGGCGAAGAAAACTCAGAATTCAAATCTGATAAACTCCGATTAAGAGATTGACCGTGTTTCACATCCTGCTCATGCGGAGGGATTGGTATATATATATATATATATATATATATATATATATATATATATTTCTTTACTTCTATAAGTTTTAGTTTGAAAACTTTATCACACACACACACACACTCACACACTTACACACACACACACACACACACACACACACACACACACACACATATATATATATAATATATATATATTATATATATATATATATATATCAATGTGTATGATTATCAGTATTATACTTGAAGAGGCCGTAGTAATCCAACGTATTGTGTTATTAGAAGTGTGTTCAATATCTGTTATAGAGTATTAATAGATAAATAAATAAATGTTTTAATTTATATTTATTTGCATTGGAACAATTTTGCTACCATTGGTTTCTTGCTGTGTAGCAGTCATCAGGCAACGAAAGTCTTTTGAAAAAAAAACAACACTTTTCAAAACACTTTCATTGCTTAATGACTGCTACACAGCATGAAACCAATGGTATTAAAATTGTTCCAATGCAAATAAATATAAACTAAAACATATATATATATATATATATATATATATATATATATATATATATATATATGGGATAACTCTGAATTCAAAATTCCCTCCAGCTATGGGTTAAACAGTAGGGCAGACTGGGCCCTTCAGCCTTGGGTAGGTAACCATTCTAGGAGAGGGATAACTCTGAATTCAAAATTCCTGAGGTCGGTTGTTGATTGGGTTTGTGGCAACCCCTGATGCACCAATTCTTTCCTATCCACTGTGCCAAAAAGTGTGGATAGTCCAACACAAGCCTTCACCACTATAAACAAATCACTGGGTGGATGTTCATTGTATGAACACTCATACGTCGAAATCGACGGGAGAGTCCATCATATATATATATATATATATATATATATATATATCAAATTTTTACTTGAAGGCACTTACAACGCATGTATCGCATAAAATTCGATACTTTTTCTTATAGAAAATGAACTTGACAAGTGTAATCCCAACAAAGGATGGCTCGATGTGTAGAATACCGTACAGACTGTTTCGACTTTATTAAGTCTCATCAGCGGTATATACTAACGATTTCCCTCCGACAGAAATCGAAACCGGGACCTCAGCAGACACAGTGAAACACTAGTGAAACACCTTATCGCCTCGGCCACAGTACACAGCTGACCATCCTAGCGAAATTAAGCTTGTCAAGTGATACTCACGCCTCTACCATAATAGGTAAGGGGGCGTTAATGAGAGAACAACAACAACAACGGTATTCTACACATCGAGCCATCCTTTGTTGGGATTACACTTGTCAAGTTCATTTTCTATAAGAAAAAGTATCGAATTTTATGCGATACATGCGTTGTAAGTGCCTTCAAGTAAAAATTTGATATATACTTTATCAGCAACGTTTCTAAATAAACAAACATCCAAAAATCTTATTCACTTCGCCGAAGGGCAAACGGTCAGTTTGTTGTTGTTGTTGTTCTCTCATTAACGCCCCCTTACCTATTATGGTAGAGGCGTGAGTATCACTTGACAAGCTTAATTTCGCTAGGATGGTCAGCTGTGTACTGTGGCCGAGGCGATAAGGTGTTTCACTAGTGTTTCACTGTGTCTGCTGAGGTCCCGGTTTCGATTTCTGTCGGAGGGAAATCGTTAGTATATACCGCTGATGAGACTTAATAAAGTCGAAACAGTCTGTACGGTATTCTACACATCGAGCCATCCTTTGTTGGGATTACACTTGTCAAGTTCATTTTCTATAAGAAAAAGTATCGAATTTTATGCGATACATGCGTTGTAAGTGCCTTCAAGTAAAAATTTGATATATACTTTATCAGCAACGTTTCTAAATAAACAAACATCCAGGGGTCTTATATATATATATATATATATATATATATATATATATATATATATATATGTGTGTATATGAGATGGCCAACAGAACTGCTGTGTAAAAAAAGTTGGTCATCTCTGTTACTGCCGAGTCTTACTTGTTCAGCATGCGGGCACTTGTTTATTGCTGGTAAAAATGCGCCGCTAATTACAACTACGTTAAATGATTTTGTTGAGGAAAATGTTCGCTCCCTAACGCTGAAAGTATGTTCCTTGTAGCCGTTGTAGTTTTTGTCGAAATAAGTAGGAGGTATTTATTTCGGATCTCCCTTCTCGTAATATAATATAATATAATATAATGCTTATTCTTAGTTGTAATTGGACGTATTCAGCGTATATTCAAACACTGGATATATCAACAAATGGCAACTCCAATAATTACCCAATCAAAGAAGTGATACATAGTCAAGATCTTATTCTTCTGTCGTAAATAACTTAATTACTTCTCGAGAATAAATTGGTTTTTATTTTTAAAGAAAGAGAGGGAGAGAAATAGAGAAAAAAAAATATCACCATGCTTTGCATGCGATAAGTTCCCAAAATATCGGAAGAGAAAAAAAAGAATAAAAATTAGAGGAAAAAAAAAAGGAAAATTATATTAAAGAAAACAAGAAAAAAAAACAGGAGAAACGAATTTATTGATTTGCAGTGATGTAGAATTAGAGATATTAAAGCCGGGTCCAATTTCACTTCTGGCAACCAACAGCTATGAAGGCTGATATCAGTGGTTTGCAAACGGAATGATTTTGAAATGAGAATAATCAATCTTGACTTGCTTAGAGAAAAAACAGAAAATGAATGGAAAATGGAAAAAAATAGTTTCATCTATTGGGTTCTCTATGAAAATAGGTGTTCAGTTTTGAAAGTCGGCCTTCTTAAGAAACAAAATGGAAGAATGTCAACTACCATAAAACACAAAACAACAACAACAACAATAGCAACAACAACAACAACAGCAACAACAACAACAGCAACAACAACAACAGAAAAGCTTCCAAACGTAAAGATTCACAGACATGCACATAGGCAAACACAAATACATATACATTGTTACCTTATCTTACGAGTTTAATTCCTTATGCTTGTGATTCAATGACAGATTTTAATTAAGCTGTTTCTTTCATCAAGACTGGTTAAAGAGCCCCTAATATTTATTCATAGCACGAGGGAGGGTAGTTCGATGTATACCTTTCTCAAGCTTATTAGCCCTATGTGAAATGTAACCAACGTCGTCCAGGATTTGAAATCGTTTCACCGAGACCATTTCGTACGACGATAACCATTACACTACGTACGTTCCTGTCTAGTTGTGGATCTAGATTTACAACAGCAAATTGAATTGACAGTCAGTAATCTTACACAATACAAAGTGCGTGATCTTTTAATGAATGTTTTCTTCCTATGTACAACCCCAGTCGGCGGGGATTAGAATATGCTGATAGCACCTCCTGCAATAATTAGATAGACTACACTATTTAATCTCTGTCGAACTGTCTGTATATCTGTATGTATGTATGTTCTGATCTTTCATTTTATTTATTTTCTCACTGTACCTTTCTCTATTCACCCTATTCCTTCTCTGTCAGTGTGCTCTTTCTCTTTGTTCAATACCCTGTCGGCGGGGTGTAGTATACGGTGACTGTCTCCCCTGCTTCCTGCTTTTGGAAGCAGGGCATAGTCAGCATATTTTAAGGCCAATCTACAGGGTGCTAGCAGCTGTATGACCAATTGACACCTATCACACAAACCATCTGAGTAAGACGAACATGACATACAGGTCACTGCTGGAGAAGCAGAGACGAACTCATAAGTAACGTTCAACTATGGACACCTGCACATGGACACACCAATGAGGTATGACCAGCAAGAAACTACATCGATCAGCTCTGTACGGATTCTGAAAGCTGCACTGAGGACTCACCTACATACGTTCCCTTTCTATAAAACACTTTTATGATCCGAATAATTCAAGAAAAGCTGAAGAATCCGAGTTCATTACTCCAGCGAAATATAGTACATATTTTTGTCTGAGTTTTGTTCTTTCATTCCTTATATTTTACCTCATTGTATATATATATATATATATATATATATATATATATATATATATATATACTAACCACTCCGCACGAATGTTACCTTACTAAAGAATCCAATCCGCTTTAGTATTTTACTCGCAGAGTGGAGATGAGATGGATTCATGCCTTACCAAGGGCATTATTTTAAAATGTACGTAAATATTTTCAGACTGAATTTTAAATCGGCTTGTTGATTTGCTTTTAATGCCACTAAAAACACGTGGGAGAAACATCAAGGTCTCTTTAAAAGGAAAATATCTGAACACCACAGGGCATTAAAGACGAATAATAAATTTAATGCTTTCTTAAATCACAGAAACGAAAACAATCATAACTCCAATCTAGATAAGGCGTACGTAATCAAAAAAGTACAAAACAAATCTGAACGCCAATGTTTAAAAGCGACTCTTATCTCACAGTACCAAACAATGGAATAACGCCCCAATCTATTTAATATATACCTTTTTTTTAAGACAAATTAATATTAAGACAAAAGAGAAGATGAATGAATAAACAGAAATCAAATAGATTTGATAAAAGGAAACTCAACGACTCCAATAATTTCCTTCTCCAATTATAATCTTCGATTATATTCTATAGTATTATCAATAACGCAGAAACTATATCCAGCCCTGTCGGCTGGGGCTGGTGAATACGCCAACTGTGCCTCTGCAGTGGGGTAAGACCTCCCCACAATGTATCAGAACTAGGGCTTCACCACTGGATGCTATTTAGTGTCATCTTTGGGTGGATCTTAAACCTCTGTAGGGGATGCAGTTGACGTATTCTAAGCACTATCGGCAGGACTATCCACTAATGTTGCCTTGCGACAGACAAAGCTAAATTTACCATTCTTTGTCATTTCCCAATTCCCAAGTGTAGTGAGTTTGATCCTCACAGGGTGCAAACTACAATGTCAACTGAGGCTGTGGAATACACCGACTGCACATCTGAAGAGGGGTACAATCCCCTCAGTGAGCACCTGTAGGTTGTGGGTGGTGACCCGTGATTCTTAAAGACGGAATCCTGGTGGATGAGTATCCCATGACTTGCAACACTCCGCTTTAGCCCTTACTTAAGCTAAACGGTCAGTCGGAGAGACCTCTTCGATCAATCGACTGGTCACGTCATTCCCTAGCACCTATATGATTGTCCCGGCCGTATTGCTCTAATGCAAAACCTCAACCCTTTTTATCATATATGAACTAGAAGGCGGTGACTGAGGGTTTTTATGTCCTGGTTATGAATCTAGTAGTAAAGTTCCAGTTCTGAAGCTCTGGGGAGTGTGGAGCACGCTTTAATTGGCAGTACTTTCAGGTCCTCTCTGATCGGGAGTGCTAGTATCTGCTAAGGTCCGTCCTATGGGCTAAATATAAAAAAAGCGTGTTTAAAAAATGAGATTTTTTAAAAATCTGAATACCCAACAAGAATGAATAAAACAAAATAACTCAACAAGGTTTGACATGCCGTAATATCAAACCAACCAAACAATCAACAAAATTTAACATTTTTCAACAATACACTTTAGTTAAATTTTAATAAAAAGTAAAGTCGGTATCAGCCGGATAGTGAGGGAGTCTACGCCATTTTCGCTAGCGCTAGACCAGGGAGTTTGCTTTTAGTAATGTGGAGTAACACGCCTACCGTCAACTCCCCAATGTTACCGCACAGATCAGATTACCCAAGCTGTGCAAATAATGTGCTGATTTGGTGAGAACTGGTGTCAAACCCGAAACCTTGCGATTCCTTGGCGAATAGTAATCAGAAAACACATTTACAAATAATTTTTTCAAATGTAAAATTTAAAAACTCTCAAGTGACAGATGCTCAGCGTCTGTTGCTGTGATGATTTAGGTCAACTAATTCTTAGTGCGTCTTATCGTGGTATAATAGTTGGCAAATAAGTTTTGCAGATCCATTACTACGGAAAACCGGGTTCCTAATCCTCGCTGGATGCCCCATACTTGCGACCCTGACACATCCTAATTATGGCGAATGGTTTTGTTAATGGTTAGCAAGCTAGTCACACAGATCCATTACTATTGAATAGAGAGTTCGATCCTCGCTGAATGTACCATAGAATTTCTCACGTTAGAATGACATTGTGTTAATCCAGTGGGAGGTCAAGATAAATATAAAAAAAATAACCCCTCGCTGGATGCCCCATACTTCCGACCTTGTGTCGCATCTTACACTTGGCGAACGGTTTAGGTGATATTGCGTGTCATCCTGGTGTAACGGTTAACAGGTTAGTCCCGCAGATCTATTAGTACTGAGTAGCGAGTTGGATTCTCGCTGGATGTTTTATACTTGGGATCTTGTGTCACATCCTACCCGTGGCAAACGGGTTGAGCAAATACTTACGCCAACAAATTCCGGTATAATTTCGAAGTTTCTAATAAAACCGTTAAGCCGAAACATGTCAGCGAATAATTGATCATTTAAACAATCCGATTTTTCTACACAAGATTTCACCACTATACAAATAAAATTGACCAGGTCGTTTTATATCAAGTTTGGTACTGTGAGATGAAGGCGGATTTTAAACATTGGCGTTTAGATTTGTTCTCCACTTAAAAAAAAATCAGTCGAACGCTTCCCCCCCCTTTAACTTAGCTCATACATTGTGCGTGACAGCAGAAACTTTTATAGAGGTGCTCACCCTTTCAAGATAAGCGTTCTTCATTTACCCTAACTAATATCTATCTATCTATCTATCTATCTATCTATTCAGTTTCTGTCTCAATTCTATTCCTTCCTTCTTTCATTTTTTCCATTAAAACAGACAAGCATATATAAAGCATTATCATTTTCACAATCTCACCAATTCTTTCTTTCTTTCTTTCTTTCTTTCTTTCTTTTCTAATGAAGCAGACGATAAGCATCTTATATATAGTGTTATCGCTTCCTCAATTTCTTTTTTTTTTCCAGACGATAAACATATAAACTTATGACTTCCCCTCTCTTTCCTTCTCCCTTCTTTTTTTCCATTGAAGCAGACTTAAGCATTTAATATATAGTATCATTGCTTCCACAATCTTTCTTTTCTTTCTGATTTTTTTAATTCTTAGTTTTCATTGACGCAGAAGATAATCGTTTGATATATAGTGCTATTACTTCCCTACTCTCTTTATTTTCTTTTTTTCCTTTATTTCACTGAAGCAGACGATAAGCGTCTAATATAAAGCATTATAGATTGTTCACACACTTCATCTTCTTTCTTTCTTTCTTTCTTTCTTATTATATTGGCTTCCTTTTACTATCAGACGTCTAGGTCCTTTATCTTCCCTTTCTTTCCTTGCAATCAAAACAGAATGGTCCATTATTTATCTGGGTGACGTAATATTCGAACACGTGCATTCATATCTTATCTATTCATAGATTACGTATTTTATGCTTTTATTGATAATTAAATAAGTTCTCTTAAAACTTAGATACAGTCAATGAATTGCGCAATAATTCTGATTTTCTTAGTTCCATACGCGAGTAATACATATGCGTATTTATCCTGTAAGTATATCGCAAATTTAATAAGCATTCGTCTAAAATTCTTTTTCATTTAAATCTTGTATTTTATTGATCAAAAACGCTGCCTCTCCTTTATGATTATTGATTTTTAGATCTTAGTTACAATCTGTTACATAAAACACAACTGTCTCGAAATTGAAAAAAAAAAAAAAAATTGATAATTTTCGAGTTAATTTTTGAAATTTAAAAATTTTATTTCTTAACCAAGAAAATTTAATTTACCTTCTGCGTTTTCTAAAACTTCTTCTCAAGACAGTTTGTATTCATGCTGTTAGTTTCTATGGTGTAAGTATTGTTCTTATATATGTTCATCTTTATACAAGGTAGTTTTTCGCAGAAATCGATGGATTTGATTAATTCATTTTAAACGGATAGTCAACCCATTTTGGGTCATTTTATGCCGAAAGCCGCTGAACCTGTTGATTGTACGTTTATATCTATTAATATTGGAGATTTGCTTCCGGTTTTTGTCTGTAACAAAAATTACGTCACTGCTTACGTCACATTGCCCAAAATCGTCATAACAGAAAAAATAGACTCAAAATTTGAACATGCAACATTAGACAATCCTCATTGTTTTTAAAACAAGTTTTAATAAATACATGACTGGTATTATATATCTATATAAAGTTTGTTTTATTTTAATACATATTTAAAGTTTACATTTCAAATTGTTTTATTTTTTAATCCTTTAATGAATTTGATGATTTTACTTATTTAGGGTACAAACTTGCTGGCATTGAATTTTTTACTCCCACCCCTCAGGCAATATGTTTCAAAAATCTATTTTTACATCGCCCGGAGGGTGTTTTTTTATTTTGTACTAGTTTATATAACTTGTGTAATTGCTTCTGAAAAGCTTTTTTGTACACGGTCTGATTGAATAAAAATATTTCTTACCCTGACGGGTACTATGAGTGGACCTGGGAGTAATGACTAGGAAGTGGTACTCCACACTTCCCAGATATCCAGAACAAGAACCTCATTATCATATGCAGTTTACTGTTATACACACGACACTCCTTACCAATCTGCAGACGATACAGTCAACATATTCAACGCTCCATGGACAGGGAGTGCAGAGTTCGAGCGTTAGTATGGGTCCTAAAGTTTCCTGAGGCAACCGCAGCATTACTTAGACCTTACAAATGAGAGGAGCCAATCCTGGTGCAATGGTTATCATCATAGGAAATGGACAAGGTTGTTTGCATTTCAACACCAAAGATGAACGGAAGGTAATGGTAACGGCAGCATTCGCCAATTTAACCAAGGAGACCATTGGAAACCATTGCCGGAGATTCCGATGTATTCTGGAGGCTGTATTTGAAACCAATGTTGATTTCGTTGAATAAATTTAATCAATAGCATTTCAAGATATTTTCAAGATATTCACTTTTGGTAAACACACACACACACACACACACGCACACAACACACACACACACACATATATATGTATATATATATATATATATATTCATATATATATGTGTATATATATATCTCTGATAAACTGAGTGTTGTTTTGATTTTAGCGTAATTCTGATAACAATCAACCCACCGCACCTTATAGATATGTTTATAATTAAGATTTATCACTAGAAGCGCTTTCAATTCCTAAAATCATAACAGTAGACTATGCACAAAAATTCAGATCAATTTCATGATATATTTCAATCATGGAATAATAATTCATAAACCAGACATTTGAATACTAGGTCTCATAAAAATCGACAACCTGAAACTGAGTCGTGAGTTTTTATCCTATTGTATCTCTCTCTCTCTCTCTCTCTCTCTCTATATATATATTATATATATATATATATATATGTATGTGTGTGTGTGTGTTGTGTGTGTGTGGGTGTGTGGAAAGAGGATTGGAATGAACGAGAGAATGATAGTAGAAATGTGAGGGAATAAAAGAACAAAAACTCAAACAAAAGTGTGTAGGATATATTTCATAACGCTTACTCACCACTTGACCTCCTCTCCTATCCCACCTCCTCCCGCCACACTACACTCTCTATAAAAAACACTGTATGATAACCTGATAATTCATTAAAAGAAATGATGATGCCGAGTCAAAGCTCTAGCGAAATTATATCCTACACACTTTTGTCTGAGATTTTTTCTTTTATCCCTCAGACCCCATATATGTAATATATCATATTATATATATATATATATATATATAAGAGAGAGTTTTATAAAATTGCTTGAAGCATTGTGTATATATTGATTGGAGGTTGATTTTGAGGCTATCACAATGCAGGTGAAAGAAAAAAATAATACGTAACAATGTGTTGTGTGTTAACCATAATTTATTCTGTTTCGAAGAAAATCTCTTTTCAGAAGATCACCCTGGAACTGAAGTCGTCTGTTGTGTATTTCTAGTTAAATGAATTCATTTGTTGAAAATGTTACAGATGTACTGTATTCTCGTGTTGCATGTTACGTGAATACGTTTTTTTTTAGTACGTGTGCGTGAAGTGTCATGCTCGTGTGCGTGAAAATGCGTGTAGACTGTGACGTTATGACTGTATCCACGCGCGGTGTGTGCGTATGAATAACCGTATCCACTGAGTATGTGCATTATGAAAGAGCGTATTTGTCTTTGGCTGCGCCATGGTGAGTATAATATTCATGTTGCATGTAATTTCTTCTTTCTTCTTCTTCTTCTTCTTCTTCTTCTCTTCTTCTTCTCTATTATTATTATTTATTATTATTTAGTTTATTTACTTATTTAATCTAATTCAATTTATTTATTTATATTAAAAAAAGAATAATATATACTATAATATATATATATATATATATATGTGAAACCTTCAAAATCAACTTCCAAACCAATATATATATATATATATAGATATATATATATATATATATATATATATTGTGTGTGTGTTGTGTGTGTGTGTGTACGTATGTACTCGGAAGTACGACAATTAAAATTGCAGAATGAGTAAATGGATATCCAATTTAAATACTTAGGGTATTTACAGCTCAACAAACGTGTAAAAGTGCCCCATAAAAACATCTAATATATGATAAAAAAAAAAAAATACTCGAAAATCAGACTCAAGTTTCTTGTAATAACAAATCTTCAGGGGTAATTTTTTTTTACTACAAAAACTCAAGTC
This sequence comes from Doryteuthis pealeii, assembly GCA_023376005.1. Taxonomy (NCBI): domain Eukaryota; kingdom Metazoa; phylum Mollusca; class Cephalopoda; order Myopsida; family Loliginidae; genus Doryteuthis; species Doryteuthis pealeii. The sequence goes on from CM042137.1 coordinate 16,114,460, forward strand.
TGTCTAGTTTCCACCATTCGGTTTTTAATCACATTAAAAACACACACACACACACACACTCATGTATATAGATATATATATATATGATATATATATATACTATATATATATATATAATATATATATAATATTCTAATCAATAAGAATACATCGGTGCTACATAAGTAAATTGAAAAAATAGAATTTTAATCACAATCTTAGCTTCACAACAAAGAAAAAATACTTTAGTACATTATTAAAAATATGTATGCAGATAAAAAATGAATTGGTAAATTTCTATAACAAAAGGATATTGTGAAAATAGCCCAAGTGTATAGCGGAGTTATAACAATTGCAAGATTTATGTCTGAAAGAAAAATAATGTAAACTCAAATACATTGAACATAACAAATGCTGAACAAAAAGAGTCATTTGATTTCTAAGTATAGACATATTAGCAAAGTTATTTTGTGCCAGTTACCACCTTATTCACCAATATTCCTACGTATTTAGACTGTTTAGATCACAGAAATCAATAAAATAATACCTATCGACGCATTTTTTTGTGACTACCACCCATGAGCTTCGGCTTGTGGGTGGGCCGACATAAACATGTCCTTGTGTCAGGCCCTCATAAGTGGGATGAGAGGCAAATACCCATTACCTATCTTCGTGTGTATGTGGAATGATGTGCACATGATACGATTATGAGGTCATGTGACAAAATTCTTATCCCTTAAATTATGGTTGTCTAGACGCCTTTTCTCCTCTTTCCGTCTGAGGATTGTGTACTCTAAATGAATCTCTGGGGAGGCACTCCTTCTATAATGGTTTTTGTCGCCGAAAATTGAGACGGCGATCTAGGTTCAAATCCTGTACAAGACTGTTTGCATTTCGCATAATGTTAATACCATTAGGAAATGTATGAATCTGACTGTTATCACTCAAGCTATGGGTAAATAGTAGGACAGACTGGACTCTTTAACCTGGGTGCCAAATGATGAGTTAACAAAAGAGCTAATGAAAGATAGCAAACTGTTGTATACCCTTTATTACTTCTTTACTTCTTACTTGCTTCTATATCTTGGACATCTATTCTTCTGACCGGCTTTGGTTCTTCTTCTGTCATCTTAACTTGGTCTGGTCTAGCGTCTGGTGTTGACTTGGGGACTTCGGGTCTGGTCTTCTTTTGGGGATTTCTCCTCATCAGAAGCCCTGTGTCATTGTTAGTTTTTAGATAATAAAACACAAGACTTCGATTTACTTTTGATCTTATTTTATTGTTAATCCCCAAACCAGACGTCTGCGCAGATCCTTACATCTTACGAGCTCGGCTTCTAAACTTCTAACTGAGTAAGTTACTTACTATCCTTAAACCGGAACAGGGTCTTCTATGCCCTCCGGTTCTCACGATTTATCCCCGGAAGGCAAGGTGAGAGTCAAGCGCCGTCGCTCACTCTCAGCCATCAGCTGCACTAATCCCATTATGTTTTCTACCACTATTGCCATAAATATTAGGTATCTAATAATTAATAACAAAAACTTATCGCCCTTCACAGTGGATCAACGAGGGGTTTGTTCTGCTGAGTTATAGCTCTATTCATCGTGTTCGGAAAGTCAGTTACAGAGGCGGAACACAAACGCAAACACAAATCAAACTTACTGAATTCTGCCGTAGACATCTACGCATGGACGCACAAGTACATCAATCTGTACGTATTCTGAATGCTGTGCGGAAGACCTGCCAGGTGCGATGACCGATAGAAACGGATGGTGAGATAATCATGAGAACTCGTGCTGTCACGTGCGCAACCTGATGGTGATGATGAGGGTGTATATACAGATTTTTGGACGGCAGATTCTCTTTTCAGCATCCAGTGCGCATGTGATGACGTTAGAAAGTTGTAAATATGAATATATCTCTGATTATAAAGGAAATATTAAAGGAAGTCATAATGTATATGCGAAGAGAAAAGGTGATTAGAGAGATTCAGTCTGAAAGTAGCATTGGAATTTGAAGTCAGCTTGTCTTAGTGGGCGATGAGAAAGGCTGGAAAGTGAAAAATAGAGAGAGAGAGAGAGAGAGAGAGAGAGAGAGAGAGAAGAGAGAGAGAGAGAGAGAGAGAGAGAGAGAGTAGAATGTATAATACAGTTCAGTAAAATTAGTCCGACTGAAATAATAAGAATGAAAGTAAACTCAGTTAAGTCCGACGCGTTTGCTCTCCCAACTGACCAAGTGTTCAGTCTGGAACAATCTCTCCCAGCAATGCTGTACTCTTCTCACCAACACTATCCAAATATCTTTTTTTCTCTCTCTCTCTTCCACTCGTCGCGACAGCCAAAATGCTACTGCAGGCTTTCTCCCCGGTTTGTGAGGGCAGGTCCTTAAATACACAATTACAGTGTTCATCCGGGCTCCTTACTCTGACTTGCCCGTGCAGCACGTTCGACATTCATCATCACGCGTCAATCCTCACGACGAGACTTCACATCTGGGTTACTCTGTACAGTTTAGTAATTCACATGCGTCAGGCCACGACTTACGATTAGGATGATGTGAGTTCAATCTCCCCACTCGCCTCTGATCTCATTCTGTATGCCAAACACAGTCGTACACGTTTTGAACCACTACGTGCGTGGTTTCTCTCGCCACAAAAATATAGAAAAAGAAAAAGTTAAATAATAATAGTTAAGATATATCTTAAAGCACTTAGAGAGATCCATTGCTTTCCGTTTCTAACATTCCTCCACATATACTATCACGCCGCAACAGAAGTAGCAAGCTGTCCTTCCTCGAGATGGACGTGACTTTTCTATTCAGCGAACAACAACTCTAAGTACCGTGCGACCCAAAAGTATGCCAAGGCAAAATCCTTGTTACAGACAGAAATACAGACAATCTCCATTATCAATAGATATGAGGGTATCCCATCGTGGTGTAATGGTTAGCAAGCTAGTCCCAAAGATCCATTACTACTATAGAAAGCTCGATTCTCGCTGGATGACCTTTGTCACATGATACTCGTGCGAGTAACTACTTAATGAAATATGATGAAGTGAATGTAGTGTTATATTTTTTAGCCTCGTAGGAAATAGAATCAGTGATCCAAGTTTAAATCCTGAACAAGACTATTTTTGTTACACTTCACGCTAATACCCCATAAACTCTGAGATAACTGATCCTCTCAGTTGACAACGTTACTGGAATCTGTAAGAATATCTTATTAAATGGAGATTGTGTGTTTTTCTGTCTGTTAACCGAAAACTATATTACTAATCGAGTCACAATTAACATAGTTATTTACATCACATTCTCCATGATTTTATTTATATTTAAAACTCAATTATTAATAAAATTGCTTCACCTTTTATTAGTGCTGTCCATATCTACATACAAATAACATGCAATTGTATTTATATATACAAGAAATAGCGGTTTGCAGTGTGAATGGGAAGGCTAATTTGCATATTGATATTAAAATGTGATTTTATTAAATATGTGCTTAGTATTATTGATTTCTCTAACTGTTTGGTTTTATTTTAATGAATATAAACAAAAATCTCTTCAATGAATCTTAAACAAAATCCATTAACAAGAAAAAAATAACTGTCATTTTATTCTTTACTTCCTAATTTAACTAAATAGTTAAATAAGTAAAATTCAGCAATGAAAGACGGGAGTGATGGAAGAGAAAGTTTCATTTCTATTTTTCTATTATACCCCCACTCTGTTACATATCTTTTTGTCTGCCTCTAATTTAATACGATATTTCATTACATTAAAACTTGAATACTTGCACCCGGAGGGTGCATATATTTGCTAGTAATAGAGAATGGAAAAGTATTAATGAGATTTTTTGTCACTGAGAAATTTTAGTATACAAATTATGGACTTGTTTGACTTTGAGAATTCAAGTGGTTTCTAAAGTTTTAAATTGAAACGTATTCTATAAATTATTCGGAGTAACATCTTCATCTTTGTTGATCTAGCAACTGGGTTTCAGCCGATCTAGTATTTAGCCTTTTGAGTCTCATGTGCAGTTCATTGAGTAAATAGTAAGTCAGTCTAGGTTTTTTTAGCCTTCCATGTCCATATTGACACAGAATGGATTACCCAAATAACGCTAGATCTAATTATCGTAAATAAAGAAAAGAAAACTTGTCGTATACCTGTCGGTATTGCTACCAATATTGAATCTAGAGAATACATAATACAACAAATATTCTTGTAGCACATGGAATGATACCCCAAGACCATTTCGCCCTGTCTTCAGGGCTTAGGATACGTTGACTTTATCCTGGAGGGTTAAGACCCAGTCAATCAGTCAACCAAAACCATTGCAAAATGTCTGGAAAATTGAATATGCGAATGAAAATCGAAATAATTTTGAACGGTGGTATGTTTGAAAACAGCTAGAATAGTAGAAAAATGTCTGCCTATTGAGAAGACGGAGACATGGTGTCCCTTTATCCTTGATGTAAACCACTTATTACTAATGGTGGGAAAATCTCAGATAACCATTGCACCAATATTTCAAAGAGAACCGGCATTAATAGTCATATTAAGAAAAGCGGGAAATGTAAGAGACTTAAATGTTGGTAGTTATAGCAGTCGTCTTGAACCAGCAGTTATAGTAGTATTTTAGATTGGAAGAAGAAGAAGAAGAAGAAGAAGAAGAAGAAGAATGAGAGAAGAAGAAGAAGAAGAAGAAGAAGAAGAAGAAGAAGATTGAAAGAAGAAGAAAAAGAAGAAGAAGAAGAAGAAGAAGAAGAAGAAGAAGAAGAAGAAGGAAGGAAGCTGGGAAGAAGAAGAAGAAGAAGAAGAAGAAGAAGAAAAGAAGAAGAAGAAGAATGAGGCTGGGAGAAGAAGAAGAAGAAGAAAAGAAGAAAGAAGAAGAAGAAGAAGAAGAAGAAGAAGAAGAAGAAGAAGAGAAGAATGAGGAAAGAAGAAGAAGAAGAAGAAGAAAGAAGAAGAAGAAGAAGAAGAAGAAAGAAGAAGAAGAAAAGAAGAAGAAGAAGAAGAAGAAGAGAAGAATGAGGAGGCTGGAAGAAGAAGAAGAAGAAGAAGAAGAAGAAGAAGAAGAAGAAGAATAGAGGTAGACATCTGGAGAGATTAATTTCCTCTACGTCTGAAGCAAATTTGGCAAAGCAAACGATTATCATTAGGTGCGAGACGCAATCTTGTTTATGTCTCGTGTGTTCGCAGTATTATGTGGGGTTGGCGAGATTTTCACGTCGGGTTGGCGAGGAAATTTTGTCCGACTCTAATCGCAAATTGGCTGAGGTGATGAGTGACGCTTTGGGAAGTGATGCAGGGATCGGCGTGTAAGGTGGTCTGCAACACCAGGGATGGTGCCGGTCATCATTAGAATTGGAGAATGACTGGAATAAAAGAGCCAACTGATGCTGTTTGCATTGTTTGTTTTTTGTTTTTTTTTCGCCCCCGCCACGATTAGTTTTATCTATTATTGTGTCCAGGAACGTTTTCTACCTCTATTATCAATCAGAGTATATTTTTTTCCTGTCAAGAAATATAACCTTCCTTGCTGTTGATCCATAAAATCCTGAAAGTTGATTTTAGCTCGTCGTAAATTTCATGCAGTCAAAAAGAAAAAAATCGCTGACGCCAGCAGATTCATTTATAATATTTTCAGAACCTTGTTTTTTCCAATGACTGCAGCAAGCTGATGGCTGAAAGAGCATATATAGAGGCAACGAAAGGACAGCCGTGTCTGCTACAGCACTCGTAATGATCATATTAGTGTATGATCGCGAAAATATGAAAGATTATAATTGGGTTGGAACCAATTTTCGTGTTTGATATTTCATAGAGAATACGGATTGATTGAGCGGTTAATTAATTGTTTTTAACCGTATGTCAACCCCGTTTAAGGATGTTCTATGACTAAAGGTTAAGGAATCACGCTCATTGTAGGTTCATGTTCATATTTCTTGTGCAGTTGTTTCTTGAGAATTTTCTTTGTACGTTCCTATCTAATAGAAATAATTATTAAACATTAGGTAAGAAAATGGGCTGGGTTAGCTCAGTCGGTAGAGCGTTCGGCTAGAAACCACAAGGTTCCTAGTTTGATACCGGCCCTCGCCAACTCAGCGTATGAGTAGCACAGGGATCTGTGCGGTAAAGTAAGGAGCTGATGGTAGGTGTGGCACTCCACCTCAGATGCTAAAAACAATCTCCTTCCATGTGATGCTTAAGGATGGAATCATTGTGGCTGAGCAGTCCATGGCATGCAACATTCAACTTTGGTTAGACAGGCGATCGAAGAGACCTCCACTTATTACCCTTATGACAAACCCCCAACTGTTTTTATCATATGTGTGCGGTGACTGAGGGTCTTAGTGTCATGGGTATGAAGTTAGACTGCATCTAATTGTAAAGTTTTAAATCTAGAGCTCAGGGGGAGTGTACTCCTTCATCGTCATTACTCCCTGGTCCACTTTGATCGGGAGTGATCATACCTGTTAAGGTCTGATCTATGGGTCGAATATCTGGTATCATTATTCTACTCCTTGCGAATATTTCACACCAGTTTTACCTTGATGGTTTTCACAGAAATATGAGTGACAGCCATTTCCTCAGGTTTCCAGGACTCTTCTAAGTATTCTACCTGATCTTAAAAGTGCTGTGGTCTAGATAATCTCATTCCTTCTTATTATAGAAGCTTTTAACGGTGATAGGCTTGTTCCCGATAATTATCCAAATTTTCAATTCCTCCACAACCTTTGAAAGGGTATTTGAATCTGTACCAAGTATGCCAATAATGATGAACATAAACATTTCCTTTAATCTTCCACATTTTTTGTATAATTCTCTGACAATGTCCAGACATTCGCCCATTCGCCCATTCTTCTTCTTCTTCTTCTTCTTCTTCTTCTTCTTCTTCTTCTTCTTGTGTTATTGTTGCTGTTGTAATTATAATTTTCATTAACCTAACTAAAATATCGAAAGAAATGTTGCAGAACAAAACAAGAAATGAATTACTGAATACAATTAAAACAAATGGAAGTATTTATAAAATAATTCACGAATCAAAATGGAAATCATCTTTACAGTAACTTAAAAAAATTAGCATATTACTGGAAAGAACAGAATAATTAAATTAAAAATTACTGAATGAAATAAACATTCTTCCAGTAAAATGATTTCGTATTCATTATAACATATAGTTAGAAATAATGCATTTTAGTGTAAAGAAAAAACAAATCAAAACAATGTTAATATAGAATCTAGACTTGTGTAAATAATTATAGTCATCTATAATTGGTTTCTATGTTTCCTGCTATAGTTAAATATTTCAATTATTCCAAAAAATATATCACTTCAATGAATCTTCAATAATTAAAAAATGTATACAAGAACGTTGTGCTAGATCTTGTTATTGAAAACCGTGTCAAGTCTAATTCACTGACGTCACAATAAAGGCAATAAAAATACATGTTTGAATAGTGTCATATAACCGAAATTTTATTCTATTCAGAAAAATTGTTATAAATAATGCTACAATAAATTGACATCGTTGGAAACAACCGATTTATTAAAGTAATTTATTAACCTATTTTTTTCAATAAATTCAATAGTATTTAATGTTGTTAGATACGCGAAAACAAAAACAGAAAATGCATCATAAATCATGTTGATGTCAATGAGCTGAAGAATTTCCTTTAAATATTTTTCTTCTGAGAGGTATCGTGAAGATAACAAAAAGATATTATCTGCATTATTCGGACTATTGTCCCCATCTTCAATGTTATTTGTACAACGTTTCGGCCGATATGCCCTCCGGCCTTCTTGTCGGACTCGAGAACCTTCTTTTCGATCTGGGGATTTAAAAAAAAGAATCATACATAAAAATGAATAAGTAGATATTCTAGCCAAAAACAAGACATTAGGTTTATAAGTTCCCAAAATTCACACTAAAATGTCCAATTGGACACATGGCCTAGTGGATAAGGTAGTTAAGTTAAGACTTGTCTAAGTGACAGTTATCTCTGGATTCCGGGTTTAATCCTGAGTAGAGGCAGTAACATAGAAAAATAATTAACACAACTCCTACCCCAGCTATGGTTAGCGGAATAAGAACAGGATACCCCCGTGGACTAAATAAAGGGGTAAGTTCGAAGTTCCGCGATGGCTCCCGATTACGACAAGAAAGTTCTCGAGTTCGAAAAGAAGGTTCCCGAGTCCGAGTAGGTTCCCGAGTCCGACAAGAAATACCCAAAGCAGTCCGGAGGGTATTTCGGCCGAAACGTTGTACAAATAACAATGAAGATGGGGACAATAGTCCGTATAATTCAGATAATACTAATCATCAAGCCTCATCTCAAACATTCAGAGAAATAATAACAAAAAGGTTTGCCTTTTTCTTTGAAAGGGAATATTCACCCAACCAATTTGTCACGAATTTAGATATGATACAAGGTCGTGAGTATGAGGCATGCAGAGAGAATCGAACCCGCTTTTTAGTAGTAATGAATCTGTGAGACTAGCTTGCTGCTGATTACATCCCAATGGGTTTGTCACAAAGTCACAAGTATGGTGTATCCAGCGAGGATCGAACTCACTTTTCAGTGGTAATGAATCTGCAAAACTAGCTTGCAACCCATTACACAACGATGGGAGTATTACAAAGTCGAAACTACGTTCGATTCAGCGAGTATCGAACTTACTTTTCAGCGGTAATGAATCTGCGAGTCTAGCTTGCAACCCATTACACAACAATGGGAGTGTTACAAAGTCGCTAGTATGGGGCATCCAGCGAGGATCATACTCACTTTCACTCCAATGGGTGTCTGACAAGATCGCGCAAGTACGGGCTATTCAGTGACTAATAATGAGTCTCCGCAACTAGCTTACTAGTTATTACACCACAATGGGACGCTCATTTTCTTTCGTATGAATACCTCGCCTAGTATAATGCCGCCCTGTCGTCTGGGGCGTTTGAATGCACCGACTGCCCCTCTGCAGAGGGGTAAGACTCCCCCAATGGGCCAACTGTTGGCCGTGGGTGGCGACCCGTGATGCATAAGGATAGAGCCCAGGTGGATGAGCAGTTCATGACATGCAATACTCCACTTTGGCCCTATGTTGGGCTAGACGGGCGGTCGGAGAGGCCCTTTCCGATCAATCGGCTGGTCACGTCAAGCCCTAGCACCTATATGATTTTCCCAACCCTATTGCCCTTATGGCAAGCCCCAACCCTTTTTATCATATGGGTGCTAGAAGGCGGTGGCTGCGGGTCTACATGTCCTGGGAATGACGTTAAACTCTATCTGATGGTGAGGTTCCAGTTTTGGAGGTTTGGGGAGTGTGGAGCACCCCTTCGTCATCATTGCTCCCTGGTCCACTATGACCCGGAGTGGTAGTACCTGTTAGGGCCCCATCTATGGGTTAAATAGAAAAATGTATTTATAAAAAAATTGTATTATCCATTAAGAATTGATTTATTTCAAAACTTTATCGGCATTAAATGACCCACTGAGGTTGATAT
>CM042137.1:16128947-16188947 GCA_023376005.1 Doryteuthis pealeii
TAATTACTTGAAACTATATAATTCTTTTTAAAATTTCTAATTAATTGCTTCAATAACTATTCTTAATACAAATAATTTATTTAGTTTCACGTCCTTTGGCCCCCCAGCCTCATGAATCAAAATTCAATAAAACTTTGAAAAATGGAAAATAATGTAGTTTTTTGTGTATTATGAAGAGAAAAGGTTTTAAAAAATACATGGAAAAATTATTTGTTTTACAGTTTTTAAAACCGTATAATTTTATGAATTAGACTTTCAAATTTATACAGTAGCCATGTGTAATTGATTTATGTAATAAAATGTTTATTTCATTGTTATAATTTTAGAAATTCATAGAAAAAAGTTTTGCATGTAACTTTAGGCTTTATTCTCGAGGAAAAATTTAAATTAAATGAGAATTTGCAATTTTGGAATCTTAAAAGAAAAACCTTTAAAGAAGGTGAACGTGCTTTCGTGACGTAATATTGAAACATTCAACAAATACTAACACTTTTCACCCCCATAGGTGGACCTTGACAGACACTACCTTTGAATCTGCGTAGAACTGGACGTCATGGCAACGAATAGATGAAGATAGGAATTTTCTTTTTTCACAATGATACGGGGGCTACCAGGCTTTACAGTTTGTCAAAACAAAGAAATACTACATGATATTTCGTGAGCAGTTGTGCTTTGTCCTCTCACTGAACAACTTCTGTAGAGACTAAATTGTCTTCGGTGACCCAAGATACCAAATTGTACTTGACGGCACCCTCTCTTTTCTTTTTTCTTCTTTTTTTCTTTTATCGTTACCCGCATCTTCGAAATCAACGAATTCAAAAGACATTTTTGGAACATGACAAGATGATTCGCGAAGATGAAGAACGTTTACGTGTTCTTGGATTTTGGCAAGCTGAAGAATTACCTCAAGTGTTCATTGGTGCGTTCAGTATTGGTACTAATTAGGGTACTCCGTAGAGTTTGAGATGAAATAGATGTCCTGAGCGGCACCCTAATTTATAGATACTAGCTGAATCCGTTAGACAATATTTACTTATTCATAAGGATAATCCAAAAGTAAGGTCTTCAAAGCGCTGGAAATGCAGGGAAAGGCACTCACATAGATAAGAAGAACAGAGAGAGAGAGAGAGAGAGAGAGAGGGAGAGAGAGAGAGAGAGAGAGAGAGAGAGAGAGAGTCATTTATATCCGTGCTGTTAGCACGACCTGGTGATAATGATGATGATGAAAATTCACTCAAGAGACTCGCCCATTCAATAAAAAAAGATAGTTACATGGTAACTCCCTACAGAATAATTCGTTTGGCTTCATTAAGGCGGAAAATATGCCGTTGCAACAGTTTTTTGGTATCCTGACTAATAATAGAACAAATGCGGCTGCTAAAAATAACCTTACTAATCACCAACGGATATTTTTTCTACAAAACTGAATATCGTTTGTGTCAATAAATTGAACTAGCAGAAGTACCCGGTCCATGATCGGAGTGAAAGAACTTTAGGATCATAAGTGAGTGAGAGAGAAAAGGGAAAGAGAGGGGTGAGGGTGTAAGATAAACATAATTCAGCAAATTCCTTATAAGATTTTTAAAAATTCACTAAGAATTTGCGTATTAAAATATTACTTTTAAAATGTAACCTTAAAGTGGTGAGTGTTTTGAAACAATCCTATTTTTTCTAAAAGCTTTTTGGTATATATTTATATTCAGTTCTTACTTGATTGTTGAGTTAATGAGATAAAAAATGTATTCATATAATTTATTCTCCTTTTCCCCTAAAAATGTAAGAATAAAATGATACTCAGAATTAAACAAGCGTCCTTATGTCTAGGTGAAAAATTTCATATATTAATTCAAGTTTATTCGTTTATTCTTTGAATAGTGTATTTCCTTTACTTATGCTTTACTTATAAAGAACTGTGAAGAATTCCATAAATCTATTGATTTTTAATTATTGAATAATATCATTTCATCAGTCAAAATCAAAAACTAAATTTTGTTCTTCTCCTTATCATAAACATATTAAAATATATGCGTGATTTTAATACTCAATAATATTCTCTTTTTTTACTTATAAGTTGGCACACACATACGAAAACAGACGTGACTCCTTTATATATACATTTTTCTTTTAGATCATTCTTTAGAGTTGTGACATTATCAACCCGTCCTTCGGGACGGGGGTCCAGTTCGCTTCGGCCACTGGACCGGAGTGTGCAATTAATAACGTCAATCCCAGGGGGCTATCCCCCAGGCAATACCTGCCCCCTTGATTTAAAGGGGCAGGGCTGGGTTTATAGCCCAGCGCCTGAGGCGCTCCCCCTTGAGGGGGAATGCCGACGGGATCGAAGCAATTTTTGTGCCTACCACCCGTGAGCTTCGGCTTGTGTGTGGGCCCACATAAAAATGTCCTTGTGTCACGCCCTCATAAGTGGGATAAGAGGCAAATACCCATTTTTTAGAGTTGTGTATTTTTTCTTTTGTAAACATCCTGTATTTATCTAAAGTGTGTGAAACAGTTACCGATGACGTAACATTAGAGAAATGTCAAAAGTCACAAAATATGCATTTAAAAATGGATATGGAAATAATTCTGTGTTTATTGCAAAGTTTGAGTGGCAGTTGCTCCATCAGGAAGTGGGAAATTTCTTTACAAAAGGATCCCCCCCCCCAATCGCTTCTGAGACTTCTTTTCTTACCCGGCGGCCATTTCTGTTTTATTCTAATTTGGTAAGCTTTTTTTAAAAACAAAAAAACAAAACAACAACTTCCAGCTTGATCTATTTCGGGATGTTTTTGAGATTTATGGCCGTTGTCACGCTACTTTGTTTTGTAAAACGCCGATATGCTAATCGCCTTGAGCAGTCGACTCTAACTCCTGGCGGGGCCAGGGTTATTTAATTTGTCTATAGACGTTATGTACCCTCAATGTTTGTTTTCTTTATGAATTTGTTTAAAAAAATTTATTCGATTGGGTAGACGCCTGTATACACACGTCTAAGTCCGCACACATCGAAGACTCGAATGTAGTACCACACACACACACGTGCATACTCACACTCACTTATATACATACATACAAACATGCAAAACAAAACTCGTTAATACACATACAGAAACGTGGATGCCCTTAAGAATAACATATAGGCATGAACAAATATAGAAACTAACATGATCAAACGCCTGTACAATAAAACGCATGTAACAGAAACTCACACACTCCCAGCTATCAGTTAAATAGTATTACAACAGTTATTCTATAAGGGTTGGCTTCAGCACTAAATAACCCACAAAGATTTATACACCATTAAATAAAGGAACCAACCAACCTTTAAAAAGAAACTCAAATACCCATGCACACGTACACATACACGTGCTCTCTCTTTCTTTCTTTCTTTCTCTCTCTCTCTCTCTCTCTATCTCTCTCTCTCTCACACACACACACACACACACACATACACGTACACATACGTATATGCACACACCCACGGAGGCGCATGGACTAATGGTGAGAGTAGCAGGAAATGGACTCGTCAACCCGAGTTCAATTCCTGGACGAAACTGTTGTCATTTCACATGGCGCTAATAACCTTGGGAAAGGTATGAATCCAATTCTCCCTCCAGCTATGGGTAAATAGCAGGACAGACTGGACTCTCTAACCATGGCTAGGTAACCAGTCTAGGAGAATGAAAACTCTGAATTCAAAACCTGTTAAACTCCGCTTAAGTAATTGACTTTGTGTCGCATCCTGCTCGTGCGGAGGGGTTGGTAAATATATATATATGCACACACCTATAGGTATCTCTCGTGGGGTAATGGTAAGCAAGGTACTCTGGCAAATCATGACTAGTGAGTTCGAGTCTCACTTGGCGCCCAATATATTGGGCTTTTTGCCACAACTAATGAAAGCTTTGTAAATAACTAAAGGACACCTCATGTGGTGTAATGGCTAGCAAGCAGGATTAGCAAACCATTGTCAGTGAGTTTGTTTCTCACTGGGAGCCCCATACTACTGTCCTTGTACCGCATCTAAACTACGCTTAGTAAATAACTACATACACACATCTTACTTTTTTTTTCCTGAATGCTTGATATTTTCATCAGTCTAAAAACGGCACACGTTGCGTTGCAGGATCTCTACAAAAGTTGTCAGAAACAAAGACAAAGACGATATGAAGAGATGACGAGTCAAAATCAGAAAAAAGGAAAAGTCAGACACTGGTCACAGAAAAATACCACTCACTTTACAATTGAAGTTTAGATCTACTTCTGGACTGGACTCAAAATAGGATGACATAAAGTGGTATTCTTTATTCTATGAAGGAATTGCTAAGTCGTAGCCTACCCCAATTGAGGGATATCCCTAGCCGCTAAATCTAAGTAGTTACTTATATTCTGTCGGTTTTACTGACTAACTGAATAATCCTTTTTAAAATGTCCAACTCGCGTGTCTGACCGTTTCTTGGACCCACTTCAAGAATTATCGTGGTTGACTCTTTGTTGTCAATCACATAGACAGGCACCAGGTTCACTATTAGTGGGAGACTGCCACTTCATTACACACATCATACCGAGGTTTTCATTAGAGCAATATACATAAAGTAAGTAAAGTCAACGGGGCGGCCTAATGTCGGTATCAGCCAATCAGCGAGGGAGTCTATCCCCTTTTCAATAGCGCTAGACCAAGGAGATTGTTTTTTAGCATCTGAGGTGGAGCGCCACACCTACCATCAGCTCCTTACTTTACCGCACAGATCCCTGTGCTACTCCTACGCTGAGTGGGCGGGGACCGGTATCGAACTAGGAACCTTGTGGTTTCTAGCCGAACGCTCTACCGACTGAGCTAACCCGAATGATAGTTTTTATGGTGTATTTGTATTTGTGGGGAGTATCACGAAGTAGTTGTCAATTAATCCCAGTGATGAAAGGGATGGACAAACACACATTCCCACTTTGATTCCCACGTTTATTAAAACGTTAATAATTCAGACCGGTCATCTCAGAAAGTTTCCATACCGTTCCTCATAGAGGGGAGGTGATTCTTTGCAACTTCTAAAGTTTTCTTGAAGCCCCCCCACTCCCATATTTTATAATCACTTGTTTCAATATATTAAACCGCCCTATTAGCGGGGCTTAGAATAAGCTGACTACATTCCCTGCAGAGGGGTAAGCTACAACCCCACCAAAAAATAGGTGTTCCACTTTATGCTGATGAGGCTCTAGTTCTGGGGATCTGGGGAGTGTGCAGTACATCATTATTGCAATTACTCATAAGTCCACTCTGACCCTGTGTGAGACCTGTCAGGGTCCCATTTATGTGTCAAATAGGTCTGTATTGTTTTTTTTATATGAACTAGCAAATATATGCACCCTCCGGGTGCAAGTATTTAAGTTTTAATGTAATAAAATATTGTATTAAATTAGAAAGGCTAATGAAACTAAATAAGAATGCAGATAAAAAGATTTGAAACAGAGGGGAGTATAATAAAGAAATAGAACAACTGAAACTTAATCTTACCTCACTCCCGTCATTCATTGCTAAATTTTCCTAATTTAACTATTTAGTTAAATTAGGAAGTAAAGAATAAAATTACAGTTATTTTTTCTTGTTAATGGATTTCTTTTAAGATTTATCCCTGAGATTTTAGATAATATTCATTAAGATAAAACCAAACAATTAGAAATCAATAATACTAAGTACATATTTATTAAAATCAGATTTTTAATATCAATATGCAAATTAGCCTTCCCATTCACACTGTAAACTGCTATTTTGTTGTATATATAAATACAATTGCCTGTTATTAGTATGTAGATATTACCAACAGTATTAATAATGTAAAACAATTTTATTAATAATTGAGGTTTAAATAAAAATAAAATCCTGTAGAAGGTGACGTAAATAACTAATGGAATTGTTTCTTGCGTAGTAATATAGTTTCGGTTACAGACAGAAAAACACACAATCTCCATTATAATAAGATACATGATGCTATATAACTGTAAATTAAGTGTATTAAGTAATGTTACTTAAAGCTATAATTGTTAGTATCAGTTGACTATCATTATTAGGAATAATTACTTGAAACAGTATAATAATTAGTATTAGATAAGAATAATTGAAACCCTACAAGTGCGTGCAAATTATTTGTATTAAACTGGGATAATTAATATCATATAACTGTGTGCAAAATGACTTGTAAGAAAAAATGATGTTTACAGTTATGTAAATATATTTATTCAAGTAATTTCTAGACAAAGATATATATACAATGAATCTCTTGTCATAAAATATCCCTAGACAGGTTGAGATGCCGTTAAAATCAATCAATCAGTAAATAAATCGATCAGTCTGTTAAACTCCTCAATACTTTATCTCAGAGAGATGGTAGTAGTTGGAGGACATTACATAACACTTGGTTTAAGCTGACCATCATTTTTTTAAGCATTCTGATTTCTGATATATAATCCTTCCTAAATAGAAGCACCAATATCATCATCGATCGTTGTTACATACGTAAATTACATATCCATATACATGTAAACACCATCTCCCCTCATATATATATTTTTTTTTGGGGGGGGAATAAAAGGCCTTAAATACCATGGGTATCGTGGTTATGGACCATTTCCACTCGCGACTATGCCCACGAGCTTCTTCAGACCACTGATATATTTTATAGGAAATAAAATATATCAGTGGTCTGAAGAAGCTTGTGAGCATACTCGCGAGTGGAAATGGTCTATAACCACGATACCCATGGTATTTAAGGCCTTTTATTCCCAAATAACTTTGCTCTGTTTACAATAATTAAACATTGAGCTCTCATACGGAACCTGAACTCTACAACAAACTACTGGTAGAGAATTAGGACCCACCTAGAATCACCTTGTACCAAGAAACTTGGTACCGCACCAAAGTATATATATATATATATATATATATATATATGAAAACAAATATATGCTAACGCAAGCAAATAGAAATAACAAAACATATTCACATACACCAACACATCCATATTTTTATGATCTAATTTACTGATGGGCATGGATAAAAACTAAAGTTACCTTGAATATATACAACGGTAAAATGGACATATTGTTGTGACAAGATTGTGTTGTCCAAATCTTCCACCTAGTAAAATGCACACTTTAATGCGCACTTTGAAAATCAGCATTTGAAAGTCATTTCTTTTTTTTTACTGACTTGAATCCTGACCACTTGGGTCAATTGGAAATGGGCTATAACCAAAACCCCACTGTAATTTGCAATCCAGTCACACTCACACGCACACACACACACAGACACACACACACACACACACACACACACACACACACACACACATATATATATATATATATATATATATATATATATATATATATATATGTATATATATATATTGATAGATAGTGTGTGTGTGAGAGAGAGAGATTGAGAGAGACAGAGAAAAAAGAAATATATATATATATATATATATATATATATATATATATATATAGAGAGAGAGAGAGAGAGAGAGAGAGAGAGAGGCATAACCGGGGAAATACGATCACAAAAGCTACAGACATACATCGACATGTCAAAACTTATACAAATATTCAAATAATGTTTTAGAATTTTTAAACGGGTACAATAACATTGTTATTTAAATTCGATTTCACCGTTCAGCAAAACTTTTGTTTTCAAAGACAACTGCATATGCCCATAAATGGAACGACACAACCACACCTGAGCCTGGTTAGTGTCAGAGATAGGTACTAATTCCTACAGTGATAGAGGTCACTGTACAATCTTTGATCAAGGCTTTTAAATCAATGGTTGGCTGTCAATCCTTTTTGGGTTATTTAATGCTGAAGACATTGTTTAATTCTTCTTGTTGGTTACTTAAATTAAAAAGAAAACCCAGTTTGTGCTTAAACTCATTTACTTCTAGAATACAGTACACCGATAGCACCTCTACAGAGGAGTGTAATCTCTCCAATGAGGCCAACTGTGTACCGTATGTGGTGACCTGTGATGCTTAAGGACGGAATCCTGGTGGCTGAGCAGTTCATGACATGCAACATTCACTTTGACCCTTACTTTGGCTGGACGTGCAGTCAGAGAGGCCCCTTCCATCAATCGACCGGTCACGTCAAGCTCTAGCTTCTATATGACTGACCCGACTCTATTGCCCTTATGGCAAATCCGCATATCTTTTCATCATATGTGCTAGAAGGGGATGGTTGATGATCTTATTGTTCTCGGTATGATGTTAAACTGGATCTAGTGGTGAAGTTCCATTTCTGCAGTTCTAGGGAGTGTGGAGTACTTTTTCATTGTGATTCCACCCAGTTCCACTCTGACCCGGAGTGGTAGTACCTATTAGAGTACTATCTGTGGGTTAAATAGATAAGAATGTGTTCTACAAAATCACTTTCACCAGCATATTCCAGATTTTTCAATTTTCTGGCAAGGTCCAGGTATTTGTCCAACTTTTCGTTTTCTTTCAACTTTACCCTGTGTTCTGCTGGAACCGCAAAGTCCACCAGTTGATACGTTCTCTTCTCTTTTTTTTTTTTTTTGTTAATCAACACTAGGTTTGGTCTCCTGGCTGGGAGATCCGTCTTTATCTCGATGTCCCAGAGAAATTTCTGCGTTTTATTCTCAAGAACAGATTCTGGTTTATGCATATACCATTTGTTTGTATGGTCAAAATTTAATTTTTTGCATAGTTGTTGTATGGTCAAAATTTAATTTCTTGCATAATTCTCAGTGAATCACCTTCCCAACCCAGTCGTGCCTAGATTTGTATTCCTGTTGTGCTAGTTTGCTTACTATTCACTTAATACATAGTTTACAGTCGAAATTGATTTCCAACTGTTGTCTGGCACATTAACAACTTATTTTCAAACAAACTATTTCCATATCAATCATATATACAAAAACAAAGAAGATTTGGCATTAAATAACACACGGGGTTGATATGCCTTTAAAAAAATCAATTTTCTGACAAATTAGTTTTCCTCTAACCGGCGTTTGATATTTATTTTCTTTTAAAATTAACATGTAATTTATTTATACAGAATTTAAAACAGCAAACAATTGAAATAAGTTTTCTCAAAACTTAGCTGAGCACCACTTTTACTTAGCACAGTCTTAAGTAACATTACTATTTGATGTAGGTACCAACAATTTATCTTGAGACCATCACATCAGACAAGTACCCAAAGATGATCCCCTTTGTACTCTCTAAACTGAATTAAGGGTTAATTGAACCACGTATCGTGAGAATCTGTATTACGCCTCAAAGATACGTGGTTCAAAGTTAACTGACCTGAAAAAATGTTAAGGTTTTTAAACAAAATAACTCGTGCGTTATATATTTTATTCATTAATATATCAACACAGAAAGTTTCATTAAATTCGGTTAATTCCCTGATTTTTTGGCATTTTTTTTCTTTCGGCGGGGTGACATACGAATGTGGAATTTAGGTCCGTTAATTTCGATTTAACCGAATTAAGATCAATATTCAAGGAAGTAATATGGCCTGATCCATTGTTGGAATTTACTAACCTTGACAGTTTGAAATAAGGTCAAAGTATGGGCCACCCAGAGAGAATTGAATCACCTGCTTCATGCTTGAGAGAGTAATGTATTTCGCATTAATTCCAATGACTGATGTTTGAGCTGAGAAAAAAGAATCTAGGATTTTGAATGATAATCAGCTGATTATCGTTCACTTCTGATCTTTATTTCACCGAACTATTCACCAGCGTGAAACGCATAAAACAAATTCATTTCTTTCCACATCTCAACTCAAATTCTGTTATCAACTTTAGCGGTTTTAAGTCCCGATTTACAAAAATGTATGGAAATTAACTGCATTTCAATACTTGCTCTGGTATATTTATTTTGTTTAATGGCATATTAACCTTCGTAGGTTATTTAATGCCAAAGGTATCCTCGTATTCATTTACCAACCGATCGTCACAAGCACGATGCGACACAAGGTCAACATTTAAGAGGAGTTTAACACGTTTCAGTTCAGAGGTTTCCTTCACCTAGACCATTTTTATATCAAAGTTAAAGAGCCCAGTCTGTCCTTATATTTACCCATGGCTAAGGGGATAATATTTGGATGTATATAAGCCATAATTATAGAAGAAAAGTAGCGGTACTATTTAATCCATAGCTGGGGCCTGCGTAATATAACGTATGCGTATATAATATTATTAATAATATAATAAAGTCATAACTACTCTTTAAATATGTAAAGTTTGCTATCAGAAAAGCAGTGGCAGTATTTAACCCATATCTGGGGCCCGAATAATATAATATACGTATGTAATATTAGCATTAATATAATAAAGTCATAGCTACTCTTTAAATAAGTAAACTTTGGGATCAAATCGGACATTATGAAAAAAGGCATTTTGGTGACACCAACCCTTTAGCAAAACATTTCAATCTGATATTGTTGTTTTGTCTTTTTCATAATCTTTCGTGTATTGAATTAATTCAATTATTTTGATTAGAATATCACCAAATCACACAGACAAATTTCTCCATAGTAAATAATTTTCTACATAATTAGCAAGATGCAAACCATCTTCTAATAAGAAAAAAAAGACATTAACTTCCAAAAATTAAATTCTTAAGCAGCCAATAAAATAATGAGTACCGTATTTTTCGGAACATAAGGCGCACTGGAATATTAGACGCAGTATCAGTGAACGGATCTATTTTCATATATAAGGCGCACTGGAATATAAGACGCAGTATCAGTGAAAGGATCTATTTTCATATATAAGGCGCACCGGAGTATAAGACGCAGTATCAGTGAACGGATCTATTTTCATATATAAGGCGCACCGGAGTATATCAGTGAACGGATCCATTTTCATATATAAGGCGCACCGGAGTATAAGACGCAGTATCAGTGAACGGATCTATTTTCATATATAAGGCGCACCGGAGTATAAGATGTAGTATCAGTGAACGGATCTATTTTCATATATAAGTCGCATCGGAGTATAAGAGGCAGTATCAGTGAACGGATCTATTTTCATATATAAGGCGCACTGGAGTATAAGGCATAGTATCAGTGAACGGATCTATTTTCATATATAAGGCGCACCGGATTATAAGATGCAGTATCAGTGAACGGATCTATTTTCATATATAAGGCGCACCAGAGTATAAGGCGCAGTATCAGTGAACTGATCCATTTTCATATATAAGGCGTACCGGAGTATAAGGCGCAGTATCAGTGAACGGATCTATTTTCATATGTAAGGCGCACCGGAGTATAAGGCGCAGTATCAGTGAACGGATCTATTTTCATATATAAGGCGCACCTGAGTATAAGGCGCAGTATCAGTGAAAGGATCTATTTTCATATATGAGGCGCACCGGAGTATAAGGCGCAGTATCAGTGAACGGATCTATTTTCATATATAAGGCGCACCAGAGTATAAGGCGCAGTATCAGTGAACGGATCTATTTTCATATATTAGGCGCACCGGAGTATAAGGCGCAGTATCAGTGAACGGATCTATTTTCGTATATGAGGCGCACCGGAGTATAAGGCGCAGTATCAGTGAACGGATCCATTTTCATATATAAGGCGCACCTGAGTATAAGGCGCAGTATCAGTGAACGGATCTATTTCATATATAAGGCGCACCGGAGTATAAGGCGCAGTATCAGTGAACGGATCTATTTTCATATATAAGGCGCACCGGAGTATAAGGCGCAGTATCAGTGAACTATTTTCATATATGAGGCGCACCGGAGTATAAGGCGCAGTATCAGTGAACGGATCTATTTTCATATATGAGGCGCACCGGAGTATAAGGCGCAGTATCAGTGAACGGATCTATTTTCATATATAAGGCGCACCTGAGTATAAGGCGCAGTATCAGTGAACGGATCTATTTTCATATATAAGGCGCACCGGAGTATAAGGCGCAGTATCAGTGAACGGATCTATTTTCATATATAAGGCGCACCGGAGTATAAGGCGCAGTATCAGTGAACGGATCTATTTTCATATATAAGGCACCTGAGTATAAGGCGCAGTATGAGTGAACGGGCGGAACGGAGTATAAGACGCAGTATCAGTGAACGGATCTATTTTCATATATAAGGCGCACCGGAGTATAAGGCGCAGTATCAGTGAACGGATCTATTTTCATATTGTTATATAGTAAGGTCACGTGAGTATTAGGAGGAGAGTCCGTCGTCTAAGTACTTCAAGTAAGTTTTGCACAGAGTAATATGTGTGTTCTTAAATAGTGGCTAGAGCCACTGTTAAGGTAACGGGGGAGATGGGTCATTCCATTATATCACTCCGCCCCTGAGCTAAATTCTTCCGTTGGAATTTAACTTTTAATATTTCTTCTTTTTTGGATTTGGACGTAGTCATTTTACCGCTTTCTTTTCTCTTCAGCTTTTTCTCCTCACCACGTTTCTCGGGTTCGTTCAGATCCTCGTCGCCAATTGTTATATAGTAAGGTCACGTGAGTATTAGGAGAAGAGTCCGTCGTCTAAGTACTTCAAGTGAGTTTGGACCATCGCCACTGTTAAGGTACGGGGCAGATGGGTCATTCCATTATATCACATATATAAGACGCACCGGAGTATAAGGCGCATGAAGCAGAACAAGGCAGTTGAATTTTTTTTCTCGACCCAATTTTTAAGAGACCACACAAGTAGTTCCGTTACAGCAATCTGAACATAGAAATTGGTTCGAGGTCACAAGGTCTAAGCACAACCAGGATTCAGACATAATGCGCATTGAATTATAGGGCGCACTGCCGATCTTTTTTAGCAAATATAAGAATTTTAAATGCGCCTTATAGTCCGAAAAATACGGTATATATATATATCTACCTACAGCTTTGAAATCGGACACAATTGGTGAGTGTATAGTATTTCTTAAAAATCAGTCTATTTTAACTCGGACATCCACCATTTTTTCATGCTTTCGTGTATTGAATTAACAAAAATACTTTTGGAGTAAAGGTTTATAGAAATACAAAACAAACAAAACTACTTTTGATGCAAGAAACGATAACGGGCGCCTGCAACAGAGCACTGATACACAAATAAGTAGGGCAGACAAAATAGTGTTTCTTCATTCTAATCGAATGCAATAGTGCATGGCGAAGCTTAGTAAATTTTGGTATTGAAATGGGCGCTTAGCGTAGAGTGTTGATTAGTAAGATGACCGCGCAGACAATTGACTAGAGTAGTTAATTCGATCCTCTGTAGATGGCACCACTATCACTTCTGGCATTCTGCCAGACTAACTTAATTTTAGTCAATATCTGTCTACACAGAACTTACCCTTGCATTATAATACATAAATATGCACGTAGTAAAAGAACAATAGTTAAGTAGGTGTTTATACATAAACTTGAAATATATATATACAATGGTGAAATAATATATTTATCTATCTATCAATCTATCTATTCATCTATCAATTTATACATATATATATAATATTAATTTATATATATATATATTGATATAGATAATATTGTATACTATATCCATAAGTAAATAGTACTCAATATCGTGGAAAGAGCATGTATATCTAATAGCATGTATATATGGGGTTGAGAAAGGAAGAGAAAATATATTCATACTAGGAAAAGTATCCTGTGCCCCAAATACGAACTTGGAACAAAGATAATTATTTTGCAATATTTGTGGTCAATTAAAAAAATGGTGACAAAGGGTAATTTTTAATACAAAAGATAAACCCATAAAAAAGAAGGAAAAGTCCTCTTGGTGTAGTGGCTGACTTGCCGGACTGTGACATCGAAGTAAGCATTTTAAAACTTCAGTCGCATTATTACATTTACTTTCGGACTATTACATCTCATCCCCCAGCGATTGGTTAAATAGTACCACTACCGTTCTTCGTCAAGAATGGCTGGCATTAATGTCCCACGAAAGTCGATATTTCAACAAACAAAGAAACCAAATCTACCCCCCCCAAAAAAAAAAGAAAAAAAGAAAAAAAAAGAGTTTTCCCGGAGTTATCTATAAAATTATTTAATTTAAGTCGATAACGCTTTAGAGATAAATCGATTTAAACATTTTCGTTTTTTATTTCGATAGTTTGTCCTCACTAAACAATAAGACTATAAAATTATTTTACCTTCTAGCTTGTAGAACTATTTATTAACGTAATTCATAATTAAATGGGAATAATTATTTTAGCAAGATGAAATATTTTTTTAATTTGAATTTTGGGAACATAAACCTACTTCTTCAAGCAAGTTAGCCATCCACAAATTATTATCTACTGTTAGAGATCTCATATCAATAAGATATTTAAAAAATACTTGGAAAACTACCTTGGCGTAGTGGCTAAGATTCTGTACTCGATATCGTAGTAAGCGAGTTTTAACCCACAATGGTATTATTTCTAACTAATACCCTTGGGAAAGTATGAACCTTTCATCTCCCAGTTATTAGTTAAATAGTACGGCTTTGTTTCTCTTGTGGCTTTGGCATTCAATAACCCACGAAGGTTGATATACCATTAAGTAAATGAAACCTTAAAATATACTTTTATCTTAAGTCGATAAAACTTCATCATATTATTCATTTTGTTTTTTGTTCGAATTATCAATATTAACTAGGAAATTATTTTACCCCCAACTTTGTAGAACTAACCATAAACCTAATTGAGACGGTTGTAGTCTTATGATCATCGACGTAGGAAATGGATTCGGCGACCCGAGTTCAAATCATGGACGAGGCTGTTTGCTTTTCCCATCGTGCTAATACCCTTGTAAAGGGTATGAATCCTTTTCTTCTCCCTTCAGCCATGGACATATGGTATAAGCAGCTGGGTTATTTAACCTAGGTATCGCAACCGGTCTAGGAGGCGAAAACAAACAAACACACACACACACACGTATATACATAATATATGGAGGCGCGTGGTCTAATGGTTAGAGTCGTAGGAAATGGACTCGTCAACCCGAGTTCAATTCCTGGATGAAGCTGTTGGCATTTCACATGGCGCTAATACCCTTGGGAAAGGTATGAATCCAATTCTCCTTCCAGCTATGGCTAAATTGCAGGACAGACTGGGCTCTTTAACCATGGCTAGATAACCAGTCTCGAAGAAGGAAAGCTCTGAATTCAAACCTGTTAAACTTCGCTTAAGAAATTGACCTCAGTATGCAGAGTCAGAGATTTTACCACTGGGCCACCGATACGCAGTAAACGATACATGCAAAATTAGCTTGTCAAGGGTAAATACGTCACTATATATACTACAGAGCAGAGTGGACGTTGAGAAGATTGCAAATTTTTTTATATATATATATATATATATATATATATATATATATATATATATATATATATATATATATGTGTATGTGTGTGTGTGTGTGGTGTGTGTGTGTAAACATAATTCTAATGTATAATTAAATATGAATAATTATTTTACCAAGAAACTTATTTTTAACTTGAATTTTGAAAATAAAAACCTACCTCTCATCGTCATTAGGTCGCGCTGAAAGCCTGTATTCCCATAACTCTTTCGCATCAGTCGTCCCTATCGGTCCTCGCTCCTGACAGGTCTTCTGTACAGCATCTAGAAATCGAACAGAACTAATTGATGTAGGTATTTTCTGGTCAGCTCACACTGGTATGTCCATGCGTAGGTGTCCACGGGATAATAAATATTTTTTACTCCAAGTGTTCTTATCTGGATGAGACTCAACTTTCTCAAATTCTATCTCTTAAAAGTATCCATACTAAACTTTGAAATTCTGCATCAACTAAAATTTTTCCGCGCATAGAGTTTTTTGGTTTGGATTGGTTTGGTTTGGTTTGGTTTGTTTTACGGCATATCAACCTCAGTGGTCATGTAATGCCGATAAAGATTTGAAATAAATTCATCCTTAATGGTTTGATTTTGTTTTTGTTTTACGGCATATCAACCTCAATGGGTCATTTAATGCCGACTACGTTTTTGAAATGAATTGGTGATAATGTTTAATTTTCTGAAATTTTTTGTTTTTGACATATTTTTTGTGAATGGAACTTTTAGATGATTCTTTTTAACATATATTTTTGTGTTTTCATTTTTTGGGGAAGATTTTTAGATTTTGTTGTAGATATGTGCTTCTTTTATGTATCCAAGTAGTTTTTCTGGGTTTATTTGGTAGAAATATCTGTTTAGATTTGTTGTTTGGTAGTATTTTTTTCGTATTTGTTTTAGGTTGCTACATTCTGTTAAATGTGTTTGATTGTGTAGGGTTTTTGGCATGGTATGAAATATGGGGCTGCTTCTTTTTTGAGGAGGTATGATGGGTAATGTATGAGTGTCCTATTCTTAGTCTGGATAATATTACTTCTTCTTTTCTGGATATTTTGGTTTGATTTATTTGAAGTTTTCCTATTTGTGGCATTATTTCATGTAGTTTGTTGTTTTGGAAGTTATTCCAATAATTTTGCCATTTTTGTTAGTACATATCCCTAATAGATCCTTAATTTTCTTATAAACACATTTTTCTATTTAACCTATAGATGGGACCCTAACAGGTACTACCACTCCGGGTCAGAGTGGGCCAGAGAACAATGGTGATGAAGGAGTGCTCCACATTCCCCAAACATCCAGCACTGGAACTTCACCATCAGATATAGTTTAACGTCATTCTTAGGACATGAAGACCCTCAGCCACCGCCTTCTAGCACCCATATGATAAAAAGGGTTGGAGCTTGCCATTAGGCAATACGGTTGGGGCAATCATATAAGTGCAACTACATGACCAACCGATTAATCGGAGGGGGCTCTCCGGCCCGCCCGTCTAACCTAAGTAAGGGTCTAAGTGGAGTGTTGCATGTCATGGACTGCTCATCCACCAGGATTCCGTCCTTAAGCATCACGGGTCGCCACTTACGGCCAACAGGTGGCCCTTTTGGAAGATTTTTACCACTCTGCAGAGGTACAGTCGGTGTATTCTAACGTTAAAGCTGAGAGTGCGGTGCGCCTAAATTGTAGACTGACAAAGTATCTCTAATTATTGTAATAGATTTTTATGTGAGTATCTGTTCTATTGCGCATGTACAATACTTGCCTCATTTGAAATCACAGTAAGTTCAACGCCTTCCTTTAGAGTGAGCAAGGTCGGCTCACAGGTTATTATTACTTCATCTCAATCTCCACTGGAAGTCTTATAGTTGCGACCTTGTTATAAACAATACAATAACCTGCGTAGTGGATTCAGCTGTATCAGATTTTCCGACGCGGTCAGGGGTCGGTGTTCGAACCTAAGTAAAACCCAGTGTTTCAAATGTCAACTTTTTAAGACAGTTAGGTCTACACACTTAAAAGAATGATGCAACACAATTTTCATATCCACATTTAATCATATATCGTTCAGCGGTGATATGTTTCTCGTATAATCGTCGACAGTGCTAATACCCTTGGGAAAAGTATGAATCTAATTTTAGTACATATTTACCAAAATCTCAACACGAGAAGGTCGTAGCACAAGGTCATTTTTTAAGCGTGGTTTAACAGGTTTGATCGAACAGTTTTCTTTTTCCTAGACTGGTTGCCTGAGATTAAAGAACCCATTCTGCCCTACTATTTACCTATAGCTGGAGGCAGAATAGTTTGATTCATAACGTTCTCAGGACTGTTGATGCTATGTGAAACGCAAACACCCTTGTCCAATCGGTAAATAGTAGGGCAATGAAGGCTTTTTTATATTGATATGGCAACCGGTCTAGAAGAAGAAAAGCTCTGAATTCAAACCAGTTAACTCCGCTTATAAATGACCTTGTGTCACATCCGGCTCGTGCGAAGGGTTCGGTAAATATGTACTGTATTACCCATAACAGGAGGGGGGATAATTAGATTCATACATTTCATAAGGGTATAATCGCTATGCAAAATACAAACTGGCTCGACGATTACTTTTACACGATAAACACCTCACAGCTGAACGATATAGGGTTAAATGTGGATATGAAGATTGTGATGCGCCATTAATTTAAGTGTATGAACCAAACTGTCTTAAAGATCAACAGCCCTGTCGGTGGGGCTTTAGAATACACTAACTGCACCTCTGCAGAGGGGTAGGACTCCCCCCTCCAATATACCACCTGTTCACCGTAGGTGGCGACCCGTGATGCTTAAGGATGGAATCCTGGTGGATGAGTAATCCATGACATTCAACAGTTCCCTTAGACCCTTACTTAGGCTAGACGGGGGGTGGAGAGTCCCCTACCGATCAATGGGGTGGCCATGTCAAGCCCTAGCATCTATATGATTGTCCCAACGCTATTGCCCTTATGGCAAACCCTAACCCTTTTTATCATATATCTGCTAGAAGGCAGTGGATGATGGTCTTCATGCCCTGGGAATGACGTTAAACTCTATCTGATGGTGAGGTTCCAGTTCTGGAGGTCTGGGGAATGTGGAGCAACCCTTCATTACCAGGTCCACTCTGACCCGGAGTGGTCTCATCTGATAGGGGGGTCCTATCTATGGGTTAAATAGAAACATTCGTTTAAAGAAATTGAGTATCCATTAAGAATTACTTTATTTCAAAACATTGTCGGCATTAAATGACTCACTGAGATTGATATGCCGTAAAACAAAACCAAACCAAACCAAACTAAAAATTAATATCTGAAATTGTGTTTTTCTGTGGAGGGGTTGGGTAAATACATATATCGGTCAGATCAGCTTAGCTATCGTATTCACCGTATTTGTTTTATGCTAATGAGATTTATGCTATTCACTGCAAAAAATACTTGTCTCCGTTTGTACTTGAAATCTTTAGAGCAAAAATTGAAAATCACAACTCAATGTAAAAGATTTTGTGTTTAAAGAAAACGATCGCCGTTTCAGTTCCAACCCAGTAAATAACAAAAGGGCGAAACAGAATTTCAAAATATTTCGTGGTTTATATCTGACGATGAATATCTATTTAGATACGATTTCAATTGTAAATAATTTTGACTCACATCTGGCCCGCCCTTTGATCTAAGCCGACACCTTCAAAGAGGAATTAGTAAATAAGCGCCTGTTCATGTCCAAATCTGATTTGAAAGCAGGTAAAAGGAAGATCTTAATCAGGTTGTTTCAAAGACAGACAGATTTAGAAGGTATTCATCAATGTGTGTTTATATATATATATATATATATATATATATATATATATATATATACATTTATATATATATATATTATTGATAGTATAGATTATTGTTGAGTTATTACACACCACACACACACACACACACACATATATATATATATGTAATAACTCAACAATATACTATATATATATATATATATATATATAGATTATATTATTCAGTTATTACACACACACACACACACACACACACACACACATATATATATATGTAATAACTCAACAATATTCTATAATATATATATATATATATATATATTATTGATAGTATAGATTATTGTTCAGTTATTACACACACACACACACACACACACACACACACACACACATATATATATATATATATATATATATATATATATATATATATATAAACATTCGAAAATGTGTATTAAACGAGACGTTCCCCAACTTACAAACATATATATATATATATATATATATATATATGTGTGTGTGTGTGTGTGTGTGTGTGTGTGTAACATTCGAAGCAACTTACGATAAAGTTACGTTCTAGAAGTTGATTGTATCTTGGTTAGGTTAGGTTATTTTCTTTAATGACATATCAATTCCTGTGTGTTATTTAATTCCAACTCTATATTTGTTGTATATATAATTTGTTAAAAATGTAGATTTTATCTTGTAATATTTGTAAGTCGTTATTTAGTTTTACGATTTTTTGTTAGCATCCATCCTTCTACGAGAGGCGATGGAACAGTGTCCAATTTCTTATTATTGGAATTACTTAGCCTGGGCAGGTTTATATGGAGGAAGAGCTGTGACCCAAGCAGCAAATAACCCCTCTCCACACTGCCGCTGTGATTTAAAGGAAAGGTAAGGAACATATGCAGTTTAGCTGCGGTAGTAACGCAGGAGTTGCTGGGTAGCACTGGATTTCAGCATCATCCTACCTTAGGGACTCCGGGACCTGATTTGTTTTAGGGAGTTACTCCCCTAGCCTCTTCTTGGGATGAGGTAAAGTCTCTAGGCACTGGAGGTTTTGTATCAGACTTTTCTTTGTCTTAGATGGGTTGTTGACCATGGCTAAGGAGCTCCTTTAACCCATTTGATGATTCGTGTTAGTAGTAAGTACCCCAATACTACTACCGTCGGTGTTCATGAAAAATATATGATTATTACCATTATGATATTATCTTTTTTTTAAATTTTATTCCACTTAATATTCCCGATATCTTATAACACACACACACACACACACACACACACACACACACACTCTCTCTCTCTATCTCTCTCTCTCTCTCTCTCTCTCTCTCTCTCTCTTCTTTCTCTCTTTCTTCGCATACACTCTCTCTGTGCTGTTGAAAACTTAAAGTTGAAACAGTCACAGTAGTGTTACAAAAAGCGGCTATACGGTGACTTGCCTCCTACCAATCTAACCATCCAGGTAAGCGGAACAAGACATGCTTGACACTGCTGGAGAAGCAAGGAAGAACGTCTGAATGAGGTTTTATGGACACCTACTCCTGGACACACCAGTGTAGGTCGAACAGCAAACACCTAGATCAATCAGCTCTACGTGTACGCTGAATGCCGAGCGCAATACCTGACATTAGCGATGGGTGGCGACAGAGAGTCATAAGAACCCGTGCAGTGAACATGGCATGATGATGATGGTGATGATGATGAGGAGGAGGAGGAGGAGCAGGATGATGATGATGATGAGGATGATGGTGATGATGGTGATGATGATGATGATTGTATTTCTAATTTTCTTATAATTGCAAACTTTGTTTCCACAGATGTTTTTACTGCTTTTTAGCACTACTTTTATCATCACTTGTCTTACGCTTGCCATTATTCGTGATGGAAGGGTTAATTTTATTACAACCACCATCACCCCCCCCAAAAAAAAAAGAAAAGAAAAACAACACAAAAACAAATGAAATACAGGAAGAAATGTTACGAACAGCTAGAACACAACAAGCGAACCAGATATCAAATTGACGCTGTGGGTATGGGTGCCGTGATTTGGCGAAGTAGACTTCGATGTTATCTGATATTGGTTGCAGTAAAACATCGAACTCCACTAAAGGCGCACAACTGAAAATTCGGAATGCGGAAGTATTAAAATAAAAAAAAATAAAAAGAAAGATTAACTAACACGGGAGTCTGTTTGTATGTCCGGATGTTCGTAAATAGAGTAACGTCTGTACATAAGTAATAAATTTATTAATTTTTATTTTCAGGACAGAATTTAGATAAAAACTAATAAGTTCACTCGATTAGAGATAACATTTCGAAATGACTACACCGAGCAGAGCTTATAGGAATTTAATAACAGAAATCAGCATTGATAAGAGTAGATATTACATTGGCTTAGCTTATGGCTTGTGTGACGAACTTGCTAAACAACAGGCGCTAAAATGGAAGATATACAATATCGTCCATAAATACGTACACCCATAATATATCTGTATGAATAAGGGAAGGATTTTGTATGTCTGACTGTTGGTTAGTCTGTCTGTTTTTTTTTTTTTTTTTTTTTGTTCTTTTTGTTTTTTTATACAATGACCGAGCACACACCCTTTTATAAAGGAAAATTAGTGGAGACCAGCAAAGACTAAAGTATAATGAAATACACATCTATTCAGTCCGAAATGGAGTTAAAATACTTTTTACCTCACATTTTCCATACGAAAATCTAAATTAATATATAATAAGAATATAAATCAATTATGTAGTAAAAGATGATTTGTAAAAAATGTTAAAAAATAAAACAATTTAATAAAAAACATAATAAAAATCAAATTAAAATCAAATAAAAGAAAACAATACAAAAACAGAATAATAATAAGAAATAAACAACTTCAAAAATATATTAAAAAATATGTAAAATAAAAAATATATTAAAAAATAAAAGATTATAAAACAAATATATAGAAAGATAATTTTTATTAATCTATATATAAATATTGATAAGAGATTTATTTTTACTTTATTTTTAAATCTAGGGCCGCTTTGCCGAGTTTTCTTTTAATATTTAATTTAGATGAAAATTAACTTGGTTACATTGTCTAGGGTGAACTTATTTGTGGACGGCACTTCATATTTTTAGCTTAGTTATGTTACGGGTTTACAATTGTGAGTCACCTTGTGAGGATCAAATATACCTGTTGTAGTCTATCAAAACGTGTATATATCAATACGCTAGTACCTACCTACCTACCTGTGTCATACTTTAGCACTCCTTGATCAGGAGAAGCTTCACAGTGAGGATGTTGGTAGGGGCCAGGATTTCGGTAGGGTGATTGGCGTCTTCATCCCAGCCAAATAATGGACCATTCCATTTTAATTGTGAAGAGAAAAAGAGGAAAAAGGACATGCGACACACCAGAAAAAATATAAGAAAGAAAGAAAGAGAAAAATGGAGTGGGAGAAAGATAGATAGATAGATAGATAGATAGAGAGAGAGGGAGAGGGGAGAGAGAATGAGGGGGGTGAGAATGCTGAACGATAATCTGTTTGATGGAATGTACTGAAAAGATTAAAAGAAGGAAAAAAGAAAGAAAGAAAGAAAGAGAGAGAGAGAGAGAGAGAGAGAGAGAGAGAGAGAGAGAGAGAGAGAGGGGGGGGTAAATCAAACCTATACTTTTTTATTGAACTATTTTTTCAATAATTAAATATGCATATTAAACGTTGTAATAGTAAAATTATCTTACTGTGGTATATCCGCAGGTCCTGCTAGTTTAGGATAACGCCCCTGTTTAATACGTTTTATGAACACGCGTTTTGTTAATCGCATTTGCTATCGTTTCAGTTGTAAACTGATCATTTGGATTATTTTCGTTCTGATCAAGATAAACCTACCTAGTGAGCATACAGGCGTGCATGTGCGCGCCTATGCATATGCGTTTACTTCAACTTCTAGAATGCTCGATATTAACAAAACTTAAAACCATACAATGCTAAAAGAGGTGAAATGGAATTGAGAAGACAGGGAAACATAAATAATGCACGTGAAGAAGGCATATTAGGGACGAACGCATCTTACATAATTTATGAGGTAATCATAAATTGCTGACAAGACCCTGTTGTTAGTTTGAAATACGTTCGTTGAAGTTAAAAGCATAGGCGGGTAGATATCCGTTGGATGATCCCAACTGACCCCTAGAGAGTCGCAAATCTCACGCGCGATGAGAAAAACGTAGCTAGTTAGATTCAGTTTCAACCTCAGATTGACGCAGAGTAGACGTGCTACTGCGAGGTTGATTCTCCCGCGCAGCGAATACGAATGGTTAAATAAATCTTGATCAAGAAAATAAAAGTCTTGTGGGTTGATTAATTGCATGACTAAAAAATTAGCCCTTAGAAAAAGCCCTTAGTAAGGAGACAGCTAGACGACAACATGACGGATAAAGAAGGAGGAAACATGGTGACTAGACGTAGCAAGAAGAAATGAACAAGTAAGTCTCAACTCTGTAACTCTCTCTCTCTCTCTCCTCTCTCTCTCTCTCTCACACACACACACACACATCCGAGTCTCCTCTCTCATGTGTACCGATGTTTGACGTACGATATTATAAGAGGGTATAGATATCCGTTGGATGACCCCAACTGACCCCTAGAGAGGCGCTAATCTCTCGCTCTATGAGAAAAATGCAGACCCCAAATTGTAGTCTCTTGCTTTCTGGCACAAACAGGCAGTAGTGTTGTTCAGTTTTATTGATTTATCAACCGTGAAAACTTATTGGCAGCTGCAAAAAGTACAAAGCCTTTTTATGCATCTAATATTTCTTTTTTTCTCCTTTATTTCCTTATGCTTATCATTGCTGGTAAATCATGAGATTAACCTGTGAAACAGAGCGTAATTATTTAGAAAAAACTATCTCAGTTCAATAACTATTTAAGAATGTATTTACCAATTCGTCCGTACGAGTAGAACGTAACCAAGGTCAAATCTTTAGGTGGAGTTTATCAGGTCTGAATTCAGAGATTTCCTTCTATTCCAGTTGAGAGTCTGCCCTATTAGTTACCTATAGCTGGAGAGAGAATAGTTACTTTTACCAAGGGTATTGGCGTTATGTGAAATGCAACCAGTCTCATCCAGGTCACCGTGCCCATTTCCTATGGTGATAATCCATACACAGCTGGCTTTTTCACTGCTTCAAGTACCAAATAAAAATAAACAATAAATTATCCAATATATTTTTCGTCTAGTCAGAAGAATTGCTCCGTTGTGGTGCATTGACGAAAGATTCCGAACACGAGATTACAACGAATTCCCATCCGGAAAAAGGGGAAAAGTCAGACACGTGTCAAAGAAAAATTTACACTAAATTTATTACTTGTACTAGCAAAATAAAAAAACGCCCTCTGGGCGACGTAGAATAATTATAGCCTGAGGAGATGGGAATTGAAAATTTGATATCAGAGAGTTTGTATCATAAGTAAAGTAAAATCATCAAATTTATTAAAGGAGTAAAAACTAAAACACATTTATTAAAGGAGTAAAAAATTAAAAAATTGAAATGGAAACTTAGTTCTGATAACTTTAAATATATATTAAAATAAAACAAACTATATATAGATAGATTATACCGGGTATGTATTTGTTAAAACTTTAAAAAAAAACCCAATGAGGACTGTCTAACATTGCATGCTTAAATTTTGAGTGTATTTATTTTATGTTATGACGAATTTAGGTTGTCTGACGTAAGCAGTGACGTAGTTTTTGTTACAGACAAAAACTGGAAGCGAATCTCCATTATTGATAAGATTTCAACTTTCCTCTACGCCGGTCCCAAAGACAGGAAGACGGGAAGTGGTATTTTTGAGTCTATAAAGGAATTGCTAAATCGTATCCCACACCCAATGTGGGATAAAGCTGTTGAGCTAACTTTAAGTCGTTTTTCTCCTATGCGAACTAAATCACTGTCTCTTTTCAAATTTTACCCTCTCGTGTAACCGTTTCTCGCATCTATCGTGAGATTTTTCCTGTTTATCTCTTTGAGATCGCTCACACAGCTGGTCACCATGTTCACTATCGGTGGGAGGCGGCTTCTTCATTGAAAGAGATGCTGGAGACTATTTTCCGGAAATCCCAAGCAAATATTTGGTTTTAGATTTTAATCCATAACCAGATCTTTTTATCATTTTTTTCATTGAATATCGCATTTTAGAGTATATATATATATATATATATATATATATATATATACATTTTTTAAATAGAATAAGAGTAGGTATCAAACAAAACCGTTTGCCAAGGATAGGATGTGACACAAAGTTGCAAGTATGAGGCATCTAGCGAGGATCGAACTTGCTATTCAGTAGTAGTGAATCTGCGAGACTAGATTGCGCACCGCTATACTATAAGGAGAAACCCTTGGTTTTATCAAATAAAATAATTTAATCTAGAAAACTTGAAATAAATTCGGTTACTAAGATTTTTGCTAAATACCTCGGATTGAATCGAGAATTCATGAATTTTGAAACGAAAAAACAAACAAACAGAAAGCAAAAAAGAAACCTAAAAACCAAAAAGTAAAGGCTTATACTCGGGATACTCCATTAGCTACCGATAACGAATGCACTTAATTTTATGAACTGGGATTTTACATTGCGCTTATGCTCTTGGGAAAGGTATGCATCCAACTATTCTCTCTCAAGCTATGGATAGAATTTTATGGCTCACCAGTCTAAGAGAATGAAAACTCTGAATTCAAACCCGTTAAAGAAATTATACTTCTGTCAAATCCTACTTGCGCGCATGGGTTTGCAAATATATACTTTTATGCACTGGGGAAAATCTGTGGCAAGGATATCCACTGTAAAAAATTGTTTTTAAAAAAGTAGTGGCCTATTGTCGGTATCAGCCGGACATCGAGGGATCTATCCCCTTTTCATTAGCGCTAGACAGAGAAATTGTTTTGGTGTCTGAGGTGGAGCGCCACACCTACCATGAATTCCTCACTTTGCTGCACATATTTAGCTGGGTTACTCACGCACTGAGTTGGCGAGGGCTGGTATCGAACCCAGAACCTTGCGTTTCCGGATCTTTCGTAGCTGCCTTCAATGAAATCACCATTGTATTCTTATTTGAAACGTTATATTGTTCCTCGTGTTCTGGCATGCAAATGTGCAGAGTGCGAATTTCAGCCCGTTCGCTTCTTTGAGAGGATCACATGACACCAGCACACTTATTAGATAGGGAAGGGTTAAGGGGTTAAATGCGGGATTTTCAACGAGACTTGTCCTTAGTGTCAATGGTCACTGAGGTTAATAGAGTATCTTCACACTAATCACACGCTGGCTATTCACCTAGGCGCAAACCCACACACCCATTAACACTACTCACGAACCTTTTAACACTTCAGATGTAGCAATTCATCAGCGCACCACACGTCTCAGAATCAGCATTATTACAACCGTTTAGCGGACATTTCAAGTCACCTTTTTCCCACAACTTATCGAATATTTTTCCCTGTTTCCATTCAGTACAAGTAACTGTAAATCTTTCGTTGTTCTTACTTGTATCTAATTAGTACATATTCTTTTTCTCCCTATTTCCGTATGCTTAAATGTAATCAGCTTCGCTTGGTGCAACCATTCCCAAGTTGTGTCTCTGCACATAATAAAAAACAGACATGACAGTGATTTCTACAACTTGATCATGGGACTAAAAACTGGTGATCTCAGTTCGGTCTACATAAATCTGTATATCATTTAGAAACTTACAGTAAATATTTTTATATATATATTTTTCAGCTGTCATTTATATATATATATATTTTTC
Source organism: Doryteuthis pealeii (assembly GCA_023376005.1). Lineage (NCBI taxonomy): Eukaryota > Metazoa > Mollusca > Cephalopoda > Myopsida > Loliginidae > Doryteuthis > Doryteuthis pealeii. Next base: position 16,155,905 of record CM042137.1, read on the forward strand.
AGCTGTCATATGGAATTTGATACATTATAGATACTAGCAAAATAAAAAGACACCCTCTGGGCGATGTAATAATAATTTTTTGAAAGATATTGACCGGGAGCTGAAAATTCAATGTCATAGAGTGTGTGCCATAAGTATGTAAAATTGTCAAATTTATTAAAGGAGTAAAAAAGAAAGAAAGACAATTTGAAAGGGAAACAGTTCTGATAACTTTGAATATTATATTAGAATAAAACAATCTATATATAAATATATAACGCCGGGCATCTATTTATTGAAACAATGAGGATTGTCTAACGTTGCATGCTCACATTTTGAGTATATTTATTCTGTTATGACGTTGGATTATGTGTTGGGTAATGTGACGTAAGCAGTGACGTAATTTTTGTTACAGACAAAACCGGAAGCGAATCTCCATTATTAATATAGACATTAAAAGACAAGCTTGCTAATAATAACTTCACATTGAAGCGCCGTCCTGTCGGTTGGGTCTGTAAAATACGCCGACTACACCTCTGCAGAGGGATAAGACCCACTTAATAAGGCAACCTGTTGGCCATGGTTGGCGACTCATGAGGTCGGGATTTGTGGTTGTTGAGCGGTCTGTGATCTAAGTACTATGTGGTCCCATGACATGCAACACTCCACTTTGACTTTTACTTTGGTTAGACCGACGGTCGACAGGCCGCATCCAATCTAACACAATAAATATTTTTAGGAGAATATGTGCTTAATTGAAGTCATGCCTAATTTGAAAATTAATTAGTTATAATTAAATGAATTAGGCGTGCATATCGGTTTAAATGTAAAGCGTAAACAAATCGAGAAAAAGTCAATCTCTGTATGTACATTTCAGCTTATTAGGCCTCATCAACAGAGTTATAGACTGGGCAGTGCTTTGTGCGTGATTCGAACCCTACCTGTCAGGCTGACAGGCGAGGTCTCTAACCATTACACTAGCTGGCTTATCCAGAGTAAACTATCTTGAGGGCTATGAATAGATGAGATGCACGTGACGTCATACAGATGAAAACCAAAACCAAAACAACAATTACTTCTTAATCATTAATATTGTGTCGTCGCCTTTTTGCAATTTCTTATTTTGAGAACATTGCAAAACAATGGTTATTGGCTGAAAATTTGTGAGTGACACAAAGAATCAGGAGCAACGGTTTAAGTAACTCGGGGGTCTGTGCTACTTGAATATGACCAGAGAACACAAATGTATACATCAATCAACCAGTGAAAATGACATCTCTATAATATAGACCAGTGATTCTCAACGTGGTCCAGCTGGACCATCTGTGGTCCCCAGAACATTTCTAGTGGTCCACAGAGAGTTCCAAGCCACAAAAATGTTTTAGCCATTTCACAAAAATTTAACTAATTTAGCGCTTCTTATAATGACCCTCCCCAGTTGAAAATCTCTATTCAAGCGCACGTCGATGATCGGCGGAAAATGAATTGTCTTGTCTTACTTTAACACATGTGCTAGCCGCTCGCAGCAACATTCAAGAAAAGTAGGATTGGTCCATGGGAATTTTTTGAATAAAAAATGGTCCATGAGCCGAAAAAGGTAGAGAAGCACTGATATAGACGACAAGAAAAATGGTAGAAATAACACATTTCAAACAAATAAAAAAATCTCAGCTTAATTAAAACAAACATATACAAGTTCAAGTTTTAGATGTAACACATTTCAAAGAAGAAAAAAATTTCAAAGAAAAAATAATCTTAATTAAAACAAGTTCATTTTCTATCTGATGATCTCCGGGTATGGTGCTGATACCTGTGCTAGTAAGAGCACACACAGAGAGAGAGAGAGAGAGAGAGAGAGAGAGAGAGAGAGAGAGACAGACAGACAGACAGACAGACAGACAGACAGACTATGACGATTGCATCGCCTGTAGAGGAGTAATAAAAGTAAAGTAAAGTCGTCGGGGCGGCCTAATGTCGGTATCAGCCAGACAGCGATGGAGTCTATCCCCTTTTCACTAGCGCAAGATCAAGGAGATTATTTTTACTTCTGAGGCGGAAGGCCACACCTACCATCAGCTCCTTACTTTACCGCACAGATCCCTGTGCTACTCATATGCTGAGTTGGCGTGGGCCGGTATCGAAATAGGAAACTTGTGAATCCTAGCGGAAATTCTACTCCCAAGATTGGCTTGTCCTGGAGTATGACATGAAACTGAATCCACCTGTGAGGCTGCAGTTCTCGAACTCTGGTGAGTGTGGAATGTCATTATACCCAATTCCCTCTGAACTGGCGTGCTAGTAATTAGGTGCAAAAAAAAAAGATTATTACTAACTAGGAATTGTTACTTGAAACCATATATTTGGTTCTAAATTATTGGTACTACGAATATTTACTTGAAGTAATTATTGTTTACAAAAGATTCAAATCATTAGTTTGCCCTATCGGGTGGAGCAGTAGAAAACACCAACTGAACCTCGGCAGTGGGATAAAATCTCCTCAATTGGGCCACCTATTGTCTGTGTGTGGCGACCCGAGATGCTTAAGGACGGAATCTTGGTAGCTAAGCAGTCCATGACTTGCAGCAGAACACTTTGACCCTTACTTAGGCTAGACGGGCAGTTGGAGAGGCAATCTCCAATTAAATAGCGGGTCACGTCAAGACCTAAAATCTATGATTTTCCCTACCCTATTACCCTTATTGCAAACACCCAAACCTTCTTGACATATATATGCTATAAGGAGATGACTGGGGTCTTAGTGTCTTATGTAGGACATAAGTAGAGCTGAATTTAGTAGTAAGGTTACAATTCTAGAGATCTTGTACCTATTCATCATAAAGTCCACTCTGACTTGGTTAAGACCCCATCAATAGGTTTAAGTGATGAAAAATTGGTTTAATATTCTTTTTAAAAAATTGAATACCCAACAAGAAATGGATAAAACAATACGTCTTCGGCATAAAAATAAGCAAATTTTGAAATGCCGTAAAATCCAACGAAGGAAGGTACCAACCAACCAACCAACCCATTAGTTTCTTGATACCATTGTGTTCTTTCTGAATTATTAATACTATGAATAATTCCGTGAAGCTATAATTGTTTACGAATGATTAAAATCATCAGTTACTTAAAACCATATAACTGATAGAAAAAATCGCCTTTCTTTGTGATTAAATGAGCTAAAAAGGGTTGACATGCTGTTAAACGAATAAACCAACTAATGAACTATATACACAAACACACACCGTTTTCCCGCTCTCTCAAACAACAGCACACACACACACACACACACACACACTAATATATATATATATATATATATATATATATATATATATATATATATATATATATTCACATGAATGCCAGCGTTGGTGCTTATTAATCACGATAGCGTGTCAAATCTCATTTAAAGAACTTAGATCATAATTGTGTGCAACTAGATAAATAATTTGGAGTAATTTATATTTAAAATTTAATAGTTATCTCCCTTTGGAGGTCGTACTGATCGAGACGAAGATTAAATTCATTGCATACCCAAAAGTGTTTAGTCACGAATTGGATTGAAAATTGCTTTCATTTCTAAGTAATTGTACTTACAAACATCTACCTATAATTTAAGATTTTTGCTATAAAATAGTATACTTCTCACAGGTCTGCTCGGACCCATAATTGTGGTGCCAGTTGGTGGGTTCCATCTATGGATGAAGTGGATCTTTTTAAAAAGCATTCATATTTGATCGATACACTTGATTCATAATAACTGGAATACTTATTTGTACTAGTAAAAAAAAAGTCCTCCGGGCGGTGTAAAATCTAATTTTGGAAAGATATTATCTGAGGTGGATAGGAGTTTAAAATTTAATGTCAGAGGGTTTGTATCATAACTAAGTAAAATTATCAAATTTATTAAAGGAGCAGAAAAATAAAACAATTTGAAATAGAATCTTAGTTCTGTCTCCCTCAGATAAAATGTTGCAGGCATCTATTAATTATTAATTAAATAATTATTTTCTATATTTCACACATAGATTTTACACAACATCATAGGTATTTATTTATTTTTAGTTAACCCCTAGTTACTGAAAAAGGTGCGAGAGAAAAGAATAATTTTAAAAATTGATTACAAATTTCGCAAATCATTTTTACACTTAAAGTAATACTATATTTTTGAATTAATTTCATTTGTTGTTGTTTATTCTATGCATTGACAATTTTGGTTAATGTGACGTAAGCACTGACATAATTTCGAGAACAGAAAATAAAGATCGAATCCCTTTAAATATACGCTCCTACTTTTGGAGCGCTGGTGGTTGTCGTCAGTGATGTTATCCGCATGGGTCTTCCAACATCAGACTTCCCTCGCCATTCTGACCTTATCAGAGGTGATCACGCCCTGATACCCCCACCAATATTATACGCTAAAAGACGTTTGACTTTTTATTCTTTTGGAAGACTGTAAAATTCTAATCTAATTAATAATTATTAATAGATTAAATTATTTATATTATTAATAGTTACTTGCAGCTTATGTAGACTCCAGTTGAGATAACAATTAATGGATATTTTCATTTGCGTTGGTGTCATTTAAACTCCCCATACGAATTCTTTTTTTTTTTTTGCTTGTTTGGGTTTACTTAAACGGAATGAAAGAAGGAGAAACAAATAACCTACTAATACTTAAATATTCAGCAAATAACCTACTAATACTTAACTATTCAGCTTGCAAGAAGATTTGAGGAAGGTGCTTCCTTGTCAAGAACTAGTTGTTTTCACCTTCAAATCCATCTTTATTAGGTCTGTCATCTTTTCGGGCCAGGAAACCTCCTCTGTTCCGAGCATGCTCAGATTTTGTTTCCTGTCAAAAAGGCATTCTGGATATTGGTATTTATTTTATATCTTATTCTATTTATTTTTTTTTTTGATTTTTACTATCTTATCTTATTAATTTATTTTGTTTTTTATTGTTACTTTTTTCTTTATTTATCATTCTATCCCCAGAATCCATAATTGATTACAAACGATTATCATTAATTACTTGAACCAATATAGCTGTGTGCAAACAAATGACTATTATAAATAGGAACAATTTCTTGAAACCACATAATTATTAGTATCATAAAAACATTATTGACATAACTGTATGTAAAAAACAATTAAGAAGCAACTACACAGAAAATGTAAATATAAATGTACAATAAATCTAATCCCTTAATCTCTAGGCATAAAATAACCCTAGACTGATTAGCAAGCCATTAAAAGTGAAATAAAAATGAAACATATCTACAAAAAGCGGATTATAATATTTATATATTAAGAGAAAGTTGTCATTGCTTCACTTTAATCTTGCTAAAGGCATGAACCCACTTTATTTTCTCTGCTTTTTGTACTATTACCAGATATTGAAGTGTTTGTGTTATAATGGTTATCTCCGAAGGTAATGGACACGGCGAACTGAGTTCAAATCCTGAACAAGTCTATTTGCATTTAACATAGTACACTTGGAAAAGGTATGAATCCAATTATTCTCTTAAGCTATGAGTAAAATGTAGGACGTGCTGGGCTCTTTAACCTTGGTAGGGCAATCAGCCTAGGAGAAGGAATACTCTGAATTCAAATCTTTTAATCTCGCCTTAAAAACTGACCTTGTGTCGCATCCTGCTAGTGCGTAGGTGTTGCTTACATACATATCCTTGCCAGATATCTTGGCAAAGTCTTTCATCACTGTGATGCCATGCTGTTTGACAGAGTAGAAAGTAAACGATTGAGTAAGGGGTCAAACCATTCTCCCATATATATCTTAGATCACCTGACATTAACTGCAGAAAGCAGCAACCCTCATAATCAACCTCAGCAGGAGTCAATAATCTATGACTAGACGCACAGCTTTATGACGGCGTCAAACAAATTTATAATAAAAATATTATCAGTAACCCTGGGGATTTAGAGATTTTAGTATGCTTAAATTAGTCGAACACAAGATCACATGGGTAAAATTAGAGGGGGTTGATTATGTTGCGCCAGTATTCCGAGTCGAGAATGAGACTTGAATAATATAAATACAGGATGGCACACAAAGTACTGCAACATTTGAAAAAAATAATTCGTTTTTAATTTGATTTTATATAAACTTGGTAGAACAATTCAAGTACCTTGGCAGTAATATCACATCCACAGAAAGCGATGTTAATGCACGCATAGGAAAGGCATGGTCCGCTAGAAATACACTATCCGTCATATGGAAATCCAAACTCACAGACAAGCTAAAGAGACAATTCTTCCAAGCCGTTGTTGTGTTAGTGCTGCTGTACGTCTGCACCACTTGGACACTAACGAAGTGCCTAGAGACGGGAGCTGCACAAGAGTGCTGCGTGTGATCCTAAACAAAACAAAATTGTGGAAACAACACCCAACGCGAAAAAAACTGTACGGTCACCTGCCCATATCACCCAAACCATCCGAGTAAGACGGACAAGACATGTAGACACTGCTGGAGAAGCAAGGATGAACTCATAAGTGACGTCCTCCTGTGGAAGCCAGCACATGGGCACGCCAGTGTGGGTCAGCCAGCAAAGACGTAGATTGACCAGCCCTGTGCGGATACTGGATGCTGCGCCGAGGAGCCTCTCGAGAACAATGAGTGATGATGGAGAGAGATTTTCATGGATATCCGTGCTAATAGCGTGACATGATGATGATGATGATGATGATGATGATGATAAGTAACCCAAATAAATTGAAAATTTCAAGTTACAATCTGAAAGAACAAATTTAAATGACAGGATTTTACTATTCAACTGAGAGCTTTATCATTTCAACGAAAATATTTTTTTAGTAGCAGTATAATTTTAAGACATTCAGAATTTGTATGGTCTCCCAATTTGTTTGCTTTGTCTGCTTGGGTTTTTTTGTGTATGTTTGAATAAGCTTAAGACATTGCTACAGCTTAAAGTAATATTCTTGCTGAGATAAGAGGATTGACCCCAGAAACCTTGAGCAAAACCATACAAAGTGCTCGAATTAAGGTGCAACTTTGTATTCGTGAAAATTGAGGGAAAATACAAGATATAATTATTCTCAAATAGGTAAAATATATTTCCTTGAACTATATTTTATGACTCATGCGACTAAATAAAAAAATCATGTGTCAATCTTTTATGGAAAACCTGTATAAAGTATATAGCATGTGCATAAGTAGTAACGGTTATCGTCAGAGAAAATGGAATCAGCGATCCGAGTTCAAATCCTAGACGAGGTTGTTTGTATTTCCCATAGAAATAATACTCTTAGCAAAATGCATCAACCATCTGATATCACTCTCTCAGCTACGGAAGGATAGTAGAAGAAATTGCAATCTTTAAACTTAATATGGCAACAAGTCTAGTAGAAGAAAACCTCTGAATACAAACCAACTTTACCCTGCTTACAATTTAACCTTGTGTCCCATCCTGCCCGTGGTAGAAGTTGATACATATTTATATACTATAAAAATATCTGAGGTAGGGGTTATCGTCCTTGTTCTACAAGCCTCGCTATCAAACAACCAATCAAAGGCCCGCATTCTTTAGTGGCAAATTCCAAAGAGACAAATTCTTCCTTTTCTGTTCAAGACTACCCGAAGAAGACGTACGAAAAAGCTTCTCCTATATTCTTCTGAGCGAGCAGATAGCCGTGGCAAAGTGACTCCGATAATTCACCTACCTCAGGATTTCAGCTAAGTGGACTATTATTTTATATAAAATTCGCGCAGACAAACTTTAGTTTGCTACAATTTATGTTATGTATGTCCGAAATACATGTTTTTATTCGAATTTTAAGTTGTGTTTGTGTTTTATTCTTTAACTCTTGTCTGTTAACACTCATGGACTGAATCACCACAATACAGTATGAAAAGACAACTTCAATAATCTGCTGGGAACTCCCTAAAATCATGAAAAATAATACCCCAAACATTACTGACAGCCAACTAGACATCAAGTTAGGAAACTTCACAATGATCGAACTTAGCAAAGTCATAAATAGTAGAAAAGCAGCAGGCTTCGACGAATTTCCCCTCGAATTACCCCCTGAAAGACAAGGAAATTTTATCACATATTTAGTCAACTATGCAATGGTATGTATAAACAAAATGCAATTGAGAAATGGACGGAAGGCAGCATCCTCCCATTCCCCAAAAGGTGACCTCAGTATCATTAAGAACTACAGAGGTATAACCTTTACTTCTATAGCTGCTATGATTTATAATACCCTTTTTTTAATCACATTCAGTCTGAATTGGAGGAAATTCACACGAAAAACCAAAATGGGTGTCGTAGAAATAGGTCCAGAAATTCACAGATTCTGACTATCCGTCAAATCGTAGAAGGGTTTCGAACAAAAAACATCTTGAAGCAACACTTCTGTTTGTAGATTTCTCCAGCATCACACAAGAAAACAGCTGTATGGTCACCTGCCTCCTATTACACAAAATATCCAGGCCAGACAAACAAGACATGCTGGACACTACTGGAGAAGCAAGTACAACTCATAAGTGATGTTCACATGTTGACACCATCACATAGACACGCCAGTGTATGCCCACCAGCAAATACTTATTAATTAGCTCTGTGTGGATAATGGATATCGCGAGGAATTCCTGCCTGGTAAGATGACCCATAGGGACGGTTGGTGAGAAAGAGTCATGAGAATCCGTGCTAATAGCGCTGTCTGGTGATGATAATGATGATATACAGTACATACTGATTTTTCACACTCCCAGTTATCGCCGTTAGTGAGTTTAACTCTTTTTGCCTGCTTTAAACCGCTCACAGTAGCTTTCCGACCACTGCAATCCTATCGGAAGCTGCTGGTAACAGCTCTCGTATGTGTCACTTGAAGGACTCAGATTACAATAATAATATGACTTTAATCAAATAGAATGAGTTTTAGGTTACCAGAAAGTGAATTTTGAAATATCCCATCATACAACTAAAAAATACCAAGAAAATCTAGTACAGCCGTCGCGGGAATTTGGTAAGCAAACAGGTAAGGTGGAAAATTGCCTTATTTTTCGACTGGTTATTGGACTTTAGTTGCTTCATGACAGGCGACTCAGTTCGCATCGTGACATGTTCATGAGTTCATAGTGTTATGGACTGAATATTTTCAGTAATTTAGTTACTCTATGTTACAGTAATTTCTCTATAATAATTACAACCTTCATTTTCATGGTCCACAGTTTCCTCAGTTTCTAACAATGTCTAATTATTTGTCTATATTTTTTGCTTTCTTTCATTTTCACTCGGTGGTCGGCCGTGACGACAAAATCTACGAGTATAGGTTCTTGTCTATTAATACTAGGTCCGGTCTCCTGGCTGGGATTAAGTGATCCGTCTGTACCTCGAAGTCCCACAGAATATTATGCGTCTCATTCTCCATGACAGGTTCAGGTTTTTGCATATAACCCTTTGAAAGGCATCAATTACAATTGGTAAGACATTTACCTTCATGTTCAGCAGTTTTATCAGCTCTCAGGCCAGGTCTAAGTATTTGTGTAACTTTTCGTTTTCTTTCACCTTCACTCTGTGATCCACCAGGACGGTAAAACTCACGAGATGACAAGGTTTCTTATTATTGGTCTCCTAGCCGAGATTATGTCTGTATCTCAAAGTCCTAAAGGATGTTTTGAATCTCATTCTCTACGACAGACTTCGGTTTGTACATATATCATTTAGAATTTTGGAAATTGGATTTCTTGCACAATTCGCAGTGGCTTACCTTTCCCAGCCCGCGGTGCCTAGTTTTGTACTCTCTTTGTGCTAGTTTGCATTATTATTATTATTATTATTATTATTATTATTATTATTATTATTATTATTTACTCCTTGCGAGTTGTTCACAACAGTTGGGGTTTTTTCACATGTCTGAGTCATAGCAAGTCTCTTCAGGCCTCCAGGATTCTTCTTAGAATTCTAGAAGACCAGGCTTTTATTTATTAAAAGAAAAAAAAACAGGTGATTTTTCCGTTCCGATGGAACACAGAGTAAAAAAAATGAAATAAAACGCAAAGATAGACAAATACTTGGAACTTGCCAGAGAACTGAAAGGAAACTGTGGGACATGAGAGTGAAGGTGATATCAATTGTAGTTGGTGTACTTGGAATGGTCCTCAAGGACTTAGAAAATTGACTAGAAGAATTAGAAATTAGAGGAAGAATCGAGACCATCCAGTCAACAGCATTGTTAAGATCGACTAAAATTCTTAGAAAACTCCTGGAGGCCTGGCACTTGCAGTCACGCAAACTCCAGCGAAGAATTCACATGGAGTCATATAATAATGCAGCCATGGGTACTCTTTGGACGTACACAGGAAATGACTTTGGGCTAATGGGTCTAAAAACGAAACTATTTTTCATAGAGTCTAATATCTTTGCGCAGTTTGTTCGAGCAGGCAAAGCAAGGTATCGACCGAGAATGTTAGATTAAAAAAATATAAATATCAAAAATACAGTACGGTTATGATAATAGTGAATATGATTTATTTAAATGTTTAAAAAAAATGAATTGACATGTTTTTTTTATAAGTAATCAATACTTTTAAAAAGAGAAACATGGATTTTTCTTTTTTTGACGTAGAAAAAATACAAACAATATTTGTAAAGAAAAATAGTTTCATATTTTTAAGACTTTTGTTTTCTCTTTACGTCCAGACAGTCGTGCCTTATTTAAATTTGGAACGCTGGAGTCGAAGAGATTTTTCAAAATGATTAAAATCGGTGTGTCTTTCTTTAAATACAATGGACTTTCATAATAAAATAACATTTCTTGCATTGGATGTTTCGCATCGAAAAAAGTAGCCCCAATGGAGTTACCTCTTAGCTTTGGTTGGCGACTCGTGATGCTTAAGGATGGAATCCTAGTGGCTCAGAAGTCCACAACATCCTATATTTCACTTTGGCTCTTACTTAGTTTAGACAGTCGATAGCTGCATTGTCAGCTGGGGCAATAGAATACACCGACTGTACCTCTGCAGAAGGATACAATTCCCCAAATAAGGCCACCTGTTGGCAGTGGGTGGCGACCCATGAGGAGGGAATCCTTGAGGCTGATCTGTCCATGCAACATACCACTTTGTGACTTAGGTCAGAGGTCCGTGAGGCCCCTCCGACTAATCGGCTGATCACTTCAAGCCCTAGAACCTATATGATTGCCTAACTATATTACCCTTATAGCAAACCCTCAAACTTTTTATTTTATATGTGCTAGAAGGCGGTGGCTAACGATCTTAGTTGTCCTTGGTATGACGTTAAACTGCATCTAGTGGTGAAGTCCCAAATCTGATGTTCTGAGGGACTGTGGAGTACACCTTCATCACCATTACTTCCAGGACCAACTTGCCCCGGAGTGGTATTACCTGTTAGGGTCCCAACTATGGTTTAAATGGATTAAAAATTAGTTTTAAAAATATGTTTTCAAAGAATTGAGTTTGAAAATAAACCCAAATACCTTAAAAGAATGAAACGCATTCGGCATAAGATAAAACAAGTGTTAACATGCCGTAAAATCCAGCCAACTAACCAATAAAAAATATGCATACTACTTTTGATGAGCGAATATATACGTATTTATGTTTCAGAGCTCTTTATTATTTTATTATAAATAAGTAAGTAAAGTCATCGGGGTGGTCTAAAGTCGGTATCAGCCAGATAGCGATGGAGTACATCCCCTTTTCACTAGCGCTAGACTAAGGATTGTTTTTTAGTGTCTGAGGTGGGGCGCCACACCTACCATCAACTCCTCAATTTACTGCACATATCCCTGTGCTACTTATACGCTGAGTTGGCGAGGGTCGGTATCGAACCAGGAACCTTGCGATTCCTAGTCAAGTGCTCGATTGAGCTAAACCGGCCTTATAATTCTTATTATACTCATCTAGAAATATTCCTCTGGTCCTCTTCTTCTTGGGTTGACTTATGTTCGCTTGAGTATTCCTGGGGTTGTACATCATTGCGTCCATCCTCTGTTAGGTCTTTGAGATAAACTCGATAACATAGTTAAATTTCGACGTCTTTATTTTCCCCAAGGTCAAGTTTCCAACCCACGTCCTTAATTCTTCTTAAGTGTCCAGCACCTCTTGTTTGTCTTGCTCGGATGACTTTTTTTTATATTAGGTTGGTTGGTTTGTTTTGTTTTACGGCATATCAACCTCAGTGGGTCATTTAATGCCGATAAAGTTTTGAAATAAATCAATTCTTAATAGATAATACAATTTTTTTATAAATACATTTTTCTATTTAACCCATAGATGGGACCCTAACAGGTACTACCACTCCGGTCAGAGTGTACCAGGGAGCAATGGTGATGAAGGGGTGCTCCACATTCCCCAAACCTCCAGAACTGGAACCTCACCATCAGATAGAGTTTAACGTCATTCCCAGGACATGTAGACCCGCAGCCACCGCCTTCTAGCACCCATATGATAAAAAGGGGTTGGGGCTTGCCATAAAGGCAATAGGGTTGGGAAAATCATATAGGTGCTAGGGCTTGACGTGACCAGCCGATTGATCGGAGGGGGCCTCTCTGACCGCCCGTCTAGCCCAAGATCCAATTATGGAGTATTGCATATCATGAACTGCTCATCCACCTGGGCTCTATACTTAAGCATTACGGGTCGCCACCCACGGCCAACAGGTGGCCCCATTGGGGGAGTCTTACTCCTCTGCAGAGGTGCAGTCGGTGCATTCTAACGCCCCAGCTGACAGGGCGGTTTATATTAGGAGGTAAGTGGCACTAAATCTGGTTTTGTGGGGTATTTTCTTTTTTTTTCTCCTGGATTTGTTCAAGGCAGAATCCATGTGTAATTCCCATCTAGCTTTTTTCTAAGTGTTTCCTTAAAACCTAAATGGTGCAGTCATACAGTAGCACTACCACGGCTACAGCATGGAAGAAAATAATAAAATTATGTCAGTTAATCCTGTTTTGCTTGTGGTATTAACTCTTTGTCTACCAAAATTTTCTCCATGGCTGTACAAATTTTCTTATTATTTTTTACCATTATGATGGAATATTTCAAAGTTCGTTATCTATTCACACCAGAGCTCATTTTATTCAAATAAAAAAGACAGGTGTGTTCACCTATTGATTTTTCAGTGCAAACAAGTGACACCTGCGAGAGCCACTGCGAGCGGATACGGTAGTATGAGAGTGTTGGGAGAGCCGCTGTGAGCGGGTTAATGTAGTCAAAGAGTTCTGAGAAACATCATTTTTATTCTTTAGATGAATGTCTTAGAAATCTACGTGATTTTTCCAGTGTCACAGAGAAAAAAACACGCAACATGAACCAAATAAAAAAATGATTGACTTATAGATGTTTATTTGCTTGTAGCATAAATACAAAATTGCGTTAACTTGGGTAACGTTAAAAAGAGCTCAATGATACGCTATGCAATATGTGTTACGAATGCAAAAATAGGGCAAGGCACATATTCTCTTTTGTTATTATTGATTTTGTCTAGTTTATTCATCGCTTTATTGCTTTTTTACCACAACGCTGTGCTAAAAGTAAAGAAAAGAAAAGGTAGAATATTGCCAACAACACAAAAAAAAAAAAAGAAAGAAGAAAAAAAAATCAAATTTAATCACAGACATGTAATACTTCATCTCAGTATCTCAAAACGACTTCAGAACATAACAATTAGACACCAATTAGAATTACAAATTAATCAACAATACAGCGTGAAACAGATGAAATTAAGATTTGTGCGCATCCTGCCTAATTTTATCATTGATAGATGAATATGAAGCACAAAATTGGAATCGAGATTATCCGAACTTTATTTATATATTTGTTGTTTGTTCATGGCATATAAACCTTCAGGAATTATTTAATGCCAAAGCCATCCTTGTATGAATTTACCAACCCCTTCCAGGATGTAACACAAGGTCAATTTTGTAAGAGGATTTTAACAGGTTTTAAGTTTTTCTTCTCCTAGACTGGTTGCCAATCCCTACTATTTACTCATGAAATAGAATAGTTGGATGCATACCTTTCCATTATATGAAATGTATACCTCTTCATTCGGGATTTGAATCTCATGTTGCCGAGTACATTTCCTTTGACGATAACCATTACACCACGCGTCTACATTTTATTTTGCACAGTTTTGTGTTAACAAAGCAATTAAGTCTCCATTGTAGAACAGAAAGGTACTATCTAACCCATAGCAGGGTATTTAGTGGGGTTCATATATTTCCCAAGAGTATTAGTCCGAAAGTGAACGTAAAAGCGTAATTGGAGTTCGAACTTGCTTACTACAATATCGCAGTCTAGCACGTGACGCCACAAGAACTACACACAAAATGTATTTTTATGTTTAACTCTTAAGTGAAGGGACGTGTCGTATGAAATCAACTTGGTGACACGAGTTCAAATCCTGGACGAGGCTGTTTGCATTACACATAGCACTAATGATCTTGGAAAAGGTATGTATCGAAGTAATCTTCCCCCAGCCATGGGTAAATTGTATGGTTGACTGGGGTCCTTAAATTGGTTAGGCAACCAGTCTAAGAGAAGGAAAACCCTGAATTAAAAACCTATTAGAATCACATTCTTTAACAGTGGTCTGCTGGTCTAGCTTGCTAACCATCACACAACTTGAATATTCTTACTGAAATATAAGTTGTTATTTTGTAAACTAAGCTTAGTTGCATCACAAGGACAGAAGTAATGGGTATCCCACAAGAATCGAACTCACTAACAGTAGTCTGCTAATATCCCTGGCTAATCACTACACCACTTGGGGTGCTTAACTGTATACAATTATAGCATTTGCCGTACAAGAGTATCCGCTATTTTATCAGAACGAGCAACATTGCAGGAATTTTGCATTGGTATACAGTTCGATACCCCAATAACTGGAGATAGACTAGTGAATATTCTGCGGAGAGTGGGATGTACAGGTTATTCTTGACTCTAATTCAGAGTTTGAAACGAGGGAAATAGATGATTTAATTACAATTATGACATAGCATTCCACGGCATTGACAGGAAACTAAGTATATGTATTGTTGATGACAACACACACTGGGAAACTTTTATTGCATTTAGTTCCCACTGGAAGGATCAAAACTGAACAAAATTTCCCATAAAATGTAACATTCCCTCATCTCACATGCAGAGCTTGAAATGTGTGCAGTTGACGATGGTGAGGGTAAATACAATTGCAGTTTCTTTATAGTATAGAATTCAAGATGCGAATTTCCATTGTGAATTACACTGGTTATTGCGTAACGAGGCTTCCATAAATTGCTAAATCCTCACCTTTGAGTTATCAAAATAATTAAGACTACAGCAAATAATGCTTTTTGGTGAATTTCTTTTTTTCTCGATTATTTGAACTAGCAAATAAAACGCCCTCTGGGTGGTGTAAAATTAATTTTTGTAAGATATTGCCTGAGATGGGTGAGTTAAAATGTTAGAGGGATTGTAACATAAGTAAGTAAAATCATCAAATTATTAAAGAATAAAAAAAAATAAAGCAATTTGAAATTAACTTAGTTCTGTCCCTCAAATCAAATATTGCGCGCATCTATTAATTATTAATTAAATAATTATTCTGAATATTTAACTCATAAATTTTATACAAAATCGTAGGTATTCCTTTATTTGTAAATTCTGGGTTAACCTCTTGTTACTGAAAAAAGTGCGTGAGTAAAAAAATATTTTTTTAAAAATTGATTGCAGGGATGTCCTTTTTTCTATACATTGACGATTTTCGGTGTTGTGGCGTAGTTTCGGTTACAGCCTAATTGCGATCGAATTACTTAAAATTTAATCTGTACATAGATATTATATTAACAGTGTGTATCTGTGCAATGATTTTTATCATTCTTTTTTAAATTTTATTTTACCTTATTTATTTATTTCTTTTTTAAATGTGAGAAGATAAAGAAGAGAAGATAACTAAGGAAGTATAACAAACAAATATTTACGTAGAAATATTTCAGATGCTTCGTCTACAAAAAAAAAAAGATTTAAAAAGTATAAATATTTCGACTAAATTTGACCTGGATTGCTCATGTTTACATCTTTGAATTTTTGGACTAACTCCATTGGTGGGTATTTATCCAACCCGTTCGCTATACATATGGATCTATGAGACTATCATTCACCACGATGGGACACCCAACTATCTCCATTGGTATATGAATTAGTTTGGTTTCATTAAACAATGTCATATGAGTTTTCGCGGGTTATTTTATATCAAAGCCATCTATACCAAAGCCAATATATTTACCAGGCCCTTTGCACGAGTAGGATATGGCACAAGGCCTATTTTTTATGGAGTTTAAGCGGTTTGAATTCAGCGTTCAAAGCCAACCTTGTAGGAGAGAAGTAGTGGTACTATTTAACCCATATCTTTGGGATCTTTTCCAAGTATATTCGTACAAAAAGGAACGAAATAGCGCGACTGGGGTTCGAACTCGCTTACTACGATGTCACAGTCCAGCACGTTTGCTACTACGTCACGGGGCCTCTCCGTGATATAGGGATTATGTTCTGAATTGCTATCATTGTTGTTGTTATTTACAAAGTCATAGATTGCCTACATTATCAGCTATTACTATGTGTGAATTGATGTCACTAACATGGCTTTTTATGCAGACAATCTTTTGTACTGTTCTTACATGCTACAGTCCGGCCCACATTTATATTATCTTCAGAATCAGATACATTAGTGACAGTATCAGGTCCATCTCTCTAGGCTAGAAATATTTTTAATCACTTTGGAGTGCATGATGGGATATTTTAAAATAAATGTATTTGTTTGGTTCAAGACAATTGCTCGATGGTGATGATTGCAGTGAAAACAATGATTATCGTGGAATAGCTGGAAGAATAGTTTGCAAACAAATGATCGCACAAAATAACCCTGTTCCAATTAGTTTGCACTTAATCATTGCAAATATAATACAAGGAGATTAAAAAGTTTGATATCATTTCAGATGTACGGGCGTCTTTCAGATAAATTTCATAATTATAAAAAAAATTATTTTTTAAAAATTTATTTAAATTATTTAAATTATTTAAATTATTTAATATTATTTAAATTATTTAAATTTTTATTTAATTATTTAAATTATTTAAAAAAAAAAATTTAGATAAATTGATATCATTTCATAATTTGGTAACTTGACTAATTATCGTTCAAATGATCTAAAATTTTAGTGGTTTCGTCTATTTGTTTACATATCAACTGTTGTGGGTTATTTAATGCCAAATACATCCTTGTAGAAAAAGAGTAGTGGTACTATTTAACCAATGTGGGGAGATATGCTTCATACTTTTCCCAAGGGTATTAATCCGAAGGTAAAACCTATTGCCCTTATGGCAAGCCCCAACTCCTTTTTTATCATATGGGTGCTAGAAGGCGGTGGCTGCGGGTCTACATGTCCTGGGAATGACGTTAAACTCTATCTGATGTTGAGGTTCCAGTTCTGGAGGTTTGGGGAATGTGGAGCACCCCTTCATCACCATTGCTCCCTGGTCCACTCTGACCCGGAGTGGTAGTACCTGTTAGGGCCCCATCTATGGGTTAAATAGAAAAATGTATTTAAAAAAATTGTATTATCGATTAAGAATTGATTTATTTCAAAACTGTATCGGCATTAAATGACCCACTGAGGTTGATATGCCGTAAAACAAAACAAAACAAACCAAACCGAAGGTAAAAGTAACTGCGCGACAGAGTTTGAAATTGCTTACGACGATGTCAGAGATCAGCTCGTTAGCCATTACACCATAGGGACTCCCCAGTCTCAGCATGAGTTGAAACGTTTCAAAAGTTTTTATTTAATATTGAAACACTTTTTCCCTTCTAGAGGATATTTCTATACCTGATAATAAAAGAATAAAAGATTGAATTTAGAGTTGTTTCTACACACGCTGTAAAAATGTGAGATCATTTCGCCGCAGGTAGGATGTGACACAAGTTCGTAAGTATGGGGCATCCAGTGAGGATTGAACTTGAACTCAGTCGTAGGTATATACCCTACCCATTTACCATAGGTTGGATGTAAGACAAGGTCAAAAATGTGGGGCATCTGGCGAGGATCGAACTCGCTATTCAGTAGAAAGTATTTACCCAACCCGCTCACCACGGATATGATGGGAGACACGGTCACATATAAAGGCCATCCAGCGAGGATCGAACTCGTTATTTAGCAGTCATGGATCTGCGTGACCGGCATGTTTACAATTACACCTCAATGGGACGTTGTAAGATTATTAAAGTAAATCATTTTTTAAACACCCTGTAAAATCACTTGCAGAATGATTTTTATGATTTTGATGTCATAGACAAAGTGATTTAATATTCTTTTTTCTTTTCATTATGTCTATATTATAACTTAACGAGTCTAACGAGATAAAAACTTTCCACCAAACAGTCGCGTCGTGAGAGTTAATCACAACCAAGATTATAGGTGATAAGACAACTAAAAGTCACTTATAAATAGCTGATACATTCTATTTAGTTTCTCAAAGAGTTTAACAAATTCAATATTAATATCCACAACAAAATGAATTTGCTTTTCTTTTACCAAGAAAACAAAAGAATATTGAATTTGCATCAGAAGGGAATAAAAGGGGACGAGACAAATGTGCAGCTGACTCATATCACCAGATCCTATCACTTCCCCACAAGTCCGGTCGCACGTGCATTGACGGCCGGTGGTTGGGGAGAAGAAAAAAACAAAACACTGTACTAGAGAATTACAATATTAGAGAAAAGAAAACTCTTTTTTTATTAAAAGGTAAAAATTAAACATGGTTATTTCTAAAGACGCGTATTTAACTTTTTTTTTATTATTGAAATTGAATGATTTATATATGCTTGTCAATTGTACGCATTTCGCCTTTGCCGACCAGTGGTGTGTGCTTCTTAGTACGAGGGCAGAAACATTAACTTGTTTGTCCTAGGGAGGAAATGGGGTAAAGTCAGCCATTCGGTTGCCATTCTCACGTCCTGACGCCATTTCCGGCGTCAGGTCCCAGCCGCTTGCCTACATAATATGGCAGACACAGAAGACGTAACGACTATGCTGTAGTATTTACATTTATTTTTCTACCTTTTTTGTTTGGTTTTGTTTCTGTCTCCAGTCTTTTTTTTTTTATCTCAACGTGTGCCATTTTGCATCAGTAGGTTATTTGCTATTTTTTAATAGACTGACTGTGTTCTAAGGCCAACTTTCTGACTGTTAACCTGATGAAGGTAGACGGCCTGATAGTCTTTTTATAGGCGCGCTAATACGTATAATACATATACAAACCATAAGTAACGTACAAGTTTAAATTAAAACTACTTGTTGGATGGTGTGTATTTTTTCCTAATTGTTAGATTTTATTGTGTTGCTTCTGACTAGCAATATACAACTCTTTCAATCTGTAAATGTGTCAGTACTACTGTCTGTTTACACCACTTAGACATTAAAAAATGCTATTTCTCAGAATATTTGAGATAAGGCTTGATAATGAGTATTATTTGAATTATTCGGACTATTGTCCACATCTTTATTTTTATCTGTACAACGTCTCCTGAGTTCGAAGAGAAGGTTCCCGAATTCAAGAAGGTTCCCAATTCCGACAAGAAATACATGAAGAAGGCCGGAGGGCACATGGGCCGAAACGTTGTACAAATAACAATAAAGATAAGGTCAATAGTCCGAATAATTCAAATAATACAAATTGAAAAATGCTTGGAAAAAAGGCTGGATGGGAATCCAGCCTTTTTTCCAAGCATTTTTTAATTTGTATTATTTGAATACTACACAAAGATGCTGCGTGCCGTTCTGAAAAAATCCTGGACCCCCCCCCCAAAAAAAATAGATGTACGACCGCTTACCTCCTATCAAAAAACTATAAGACGGATAAGACACGCTAGACAAAGCCGAAAAACAGTATTTTGCCAGTGGAAACATGATACGACTCATAAAACGCTTGACCGGAGTGTCCACTCCAGTAAGACCTGCCCTGCTGCTGTAATTAACTTAATCCATTCAATGCCTTTCACTAAATAATAAGTAGGTGCTTTCTACTATTTATACACTCACTCACATACACAGATTCACACGTACACACATACACATCATACCTTTTACGGCAAAACTCCATTTTCCCGTGTTCCCCCACACACGTATAATCAAGGACCTTTTGACATCAGTACATATAAATCACAAACATACGTTTGCAAGTATGTATTTAACCCCCCCCTCACCGAAATGGGACGACCAGCAAGAAATTACATGGTCAGATCTGTGAAGAAACTGGATGCCGTGAGAAGGAAATTTTAGGAGCGATGACCGATAGGAATGAGCTGAGAGAGAGAGAGAGAGAGAGAGAGAGAGAGAGAGAGAGTCATATGAATCCGTACTATAAGCGTAACATGTGTGTCTGTGCTGTAATTATATATATATATATATATATATATATATATATATATATATATATGTGGTGTGTGTGTGTGTGTGTGTATGTTGTGTGTGTGTTAATATTGATAGTATAGTTTGCTATATTTACATATAAATAGTGCTCAATGTCAATGATCGGACATATATATCTAAGTTGTATAGAAATACATTGACTACTATTGATAAATTATTGATCAAATGGGAATCTGATTTCCCTGATAAGATAAAACTGGAAACCTTCCAAGGTGATAACAGAATAACGGTGCATCAGTGTGCCACATATTTTCTATAAAACACTCATCAGGTTTTAAATTATACTAAACCACTTGCCCTACCAATGCTGGAAATCCCAGTCTTCCCTACTTGTTGCCCACACGTGGGGAGAGAAGAGATAGATACTTGATTTTCCCAAGGGCATTAGTGTGAAGGGAATCGCAAACAACTTCATCCTGAATTTGAAACTGGCTCACCCCATCCTTTTTTCGACCATAGCCATTATGCTACCCAGAAATCTATTTGTATTAAGAGTCCTATTTCAATAATTTTTGTCAGAAGTAAGGTTAATCAAACTATAGAATTTACACGGATTAAGCAACTCATCTATGTATAAAGGAGTTGTGTCTGTTTTGGTATGTATGTTTCGACTTATAGCTTAGAAAAGAGATGGTACTGAGCATTAAAATCGCGCATACACTTTAACATGTTCATAACTCGAAAATATACAACATTTAGTTTTGATTTTTATTAACTAAATTATATAATTCAATAATCATAAATCAATATATTTGTGGAACTCTACAAAATACTTTTTAGAACTATCTACAATTATTCATAAGTAGAAAAATAAATATTTTTTTTATAGTATAAACGAATAATTTTCTTTTGAATTAATGCGGGAAGTTTTCCATAACAGATAAAGACCGATTTTTATTCTTAGCTTCTCTTTAATGTTACATTTTTAGGGATAAAAAAAAAATTAAACGAATGCAATTTTATCACTTTAACTGAACTGAATTTAAATTTTTGTCATATATACGAAAAAATATTTTTAAAAATTAAACTATTTCAAAGCACTTACAAGTTTAGGGCTACATTTTCTAAAATAATATTTTGAATGTAAACAAACAAAACAAGACAAAAAAAAATCTATAGAATTAACGGACATTATAATATATAAATTCTTTGCGAATTTTTAAAATTTGATAAAGTATTTGTTAAATTATCTTCTTACCCCCATCTCTTACTCCTCTCTTTCCCCTTTTCTTTCACTCCATGATATCCCTAAAGTCACGGGTTTGGATGGAATATAATGAACATTATGAAAAAACTTTCTTTAAATCCCTGTCCATAAATGTTTTAGTAAAAAAATATAAATAGGTTGCCGACCAAAAATTAAAACACACTTATGTAAAATCCTATATAATGAGTATATATCCAAACAAAACTCAAATGCTGCTGATTTTCAATGCTATATATTTGTAATACTCTAGAGTTTGATAATAATTGATACCTAATAATATCCGTTTTTATCGTGTGATGTTCCATTAGAAAAATAAAACCTTATTTATTTGATTTATGTATTTACACGACCCTTCGTCACGAGCAGGATGTGATACAAGGTCAATTTTAAGTGTTATTTTAATTTGATTTTTTTCTTCTCGTAAATTGGTTGCCAAACCAAGGCTAAAAATGGAGGGAGAAATATTGGATACACACCTTTCCCAAGTGTATTATCGCTATGTGAAATATAGCACAGATGAGTTGGTAATGATGCTATTTGGAAACTTCCTCATCCTCCGTCTATCCAAAATGAATGACAATTCAAATTCACACCTACGTATATATATATATATGAGTATTGTTTAAAGTTTCCAGGATAGCTCAATTTATGATGATTAATTAATTGATTCCATACGGAGTAATATTTACACTTTACGTAAAGAAACTCAAAAAACGTCATTTGGCTATTATACATTTATTTCAGCAGTTATCTCTATGAATGGGACCGGTCACATCAGATAGCCGTCAAGTAATGGAGAGAAAAAACTTATTTTGTTGTTGACTCTTTCTCATTTAAAAACATAAATAATAATAATAAAATAATAATAATAATAATAATAATAATAATAATAATAATAATAAGTGATACCAATTGTAGTTGGTGCAATTGGAACGGTCCTAAAAAGCTTGGAAAAAAGACTGGAAAATCTGGAAATCAGAGAAGGAATTGAGACCATCCAGACTACTGCACTGTTGCAATCTGCCAGAATTCTCAAAGAATCCAGGAGACCTGAGGAGACTTGTTGTCACTCAGACTCCAGGGAAATACCATCAGCTAATGCTGGTGTGAAAAACTAATAATAATAATAATAATAATAATAATAATAATAATAATAATAATAATAATAAGAAGAAGAAGAAGAAGAAGAAGAAGAAGAAGAAGAAGAAAAGGAGGAAGAAAGAAAGAAAGAAAAAGAAAAAGAAAGACAATATATCAATGATATTAAGTACTATTTATTTATAAATACAGTAAACTCTATCATCAATATTAATACAAGGTCCTATGGAAATTAAGAGACCTATGTGGGTTACCAAGTCCCCAAACTGAAACGTGGTGTTTTTATTCATCAGGTACGCATATAAGAAGCCGAAAAAACATTATTTTGCCAGTGGAAACATGATACGACTCATAAGACGCTTGACCGGAGTGTCCACCCAGATTGACCTGCCCTGCCCTGCCCTGCCGCTGTAACTAACTTAATCCATTCAATGCCTTTCACTAAATAATAAGTAGGTGCTTTCTACTATCTATACACTCACTAACATACTCACATTCCCACGTACACACATACACATCATACCTTTTACGGCAAAACTACATTTTCACGTGTGCCCCCACACACGTATAATCAAGGACCTTTTGACATCAGTACATATAAATCACGACCATACGTTTTCAAGTATGTATTTAAACACCCCCGCCTCTCACGGATACGATGCAGGACTAGACTGGTTGCTGTACCACGGCTAAAGAGTCCTCTCTACTCTAGTATATAGTAATCACACAGACACACAGTCACACACACACACACACATATATATAATATATATATATATATTTTACCAACCCCTATCATAAGCGGAGTTTAACAGGTATATATACCAAGGTTAAAGAGTCCAGTCTGCCATATATTTACCCATAGCTGGAGGGAAAGTAGATCATACCTTTCCAAGGTATTAGCACTAAGTGAAATGTA
Organism: Doryteuthis pealeii; assembly: GCA_023376005.1. Lineage (NCBI taxonomy): Eukaryota > Metazoa > Mollusca > Cephalopoda > Myopsida > Loliginidae > Doryteuthis > Doryteuthis pealeii. The sequence continues at coordinate 16,179,586 of CM042137.1, forward strand.
ATTACCACGTCCAGGATTTGAACTATATATATATATATATATATATATATATATATAATATATATATGTGTGTGGTGTGTGTGTGTGTGTGAACAAAAAGTGATAAGACAAACAGGAATATTTCTTTCATGTTTATTATTCTCAACTAGTTTCGACCTTAGGTCATCGTCATGAGAAAATATCTTGTTTGAAGAAATTGTTTTTAAAGTTTTTTTTTTTTAAAGAGATCATAATTAGGAAAAATAAAAGTTTTTTGAGTGTTTGACAGGCCACTATAAACTGGGTAGAGAAGCGTGTTAGAAGTAGCGACTTTTCCGTGAAAAAAAGAAGATATCCCTGGACAAAGCTGTTTGCGTTTCCCTTTGCGTTAATATAAGTAAAAGTAAAGTCGTCGGGGCGGCCTAAAGTCGGTATCAGCCAATCAGCAAGGGAGTCTATCCCTTTTCAATAGCGCTAGACTAAGGAGATTGTTTTAGCATCTGAGATGGAGCGCCACATCTACCATCAGCTCTTACTTTACCGCACAGATCCCTGTGCTACTCATACGCTGAGTTGGCGGGGACCGGTATCGAACTAGGAACCTTGTGGTTTCTAGTCGAACGCTCTACCGACTGAGATCTCTGCAACACAAGATCAATATTCAAACAGAGCAAAGCTGGTGTTAATGCAGTCTTCCTTCTAGATAAAGAATACAGTCTGTCCTACTATTTACCTTAGCTTGTTTGGGAACTGATAGGTTCTTGACTTTACTAAACGACTCAAAGAACTTTGTCCAAGACTTTTGAATGGGTTGCCGATTCCATTTCTCACAACGATAACCGTTAGGAAAACCGCGCCTCAGATACAAAAACGATTTTGGTTTGGTTTGTTTTGTTTTACGGCATATCAACCTCAGTGGGTCATTTAATACCGATAAAGTTTTGAAATAAATCAATTCTTAATGGATAATACAATTTTTTTATAAATGCATTTTTCTATTTAACCCATAGATGGGACCCTAACAGGTACTACCACTCCGGGTCAGAGTGGACCAGGGAGCAATAGTGATGAAAGGGTGCTCCACATTCCCCAAACCTCCAAAACTGGAACCTCGCCATCAGATAGAGTTTAACGTCATTCCCAGGACATGTAGACCCGCATCCACCGCCTTCTAGCACCCATATGATAAAAAGGGGTTAGGGCTTGCCATAACGGGCAATAGGGTTGGGAAAATCATATAGGTGCTAGGGCTTGACATGACCAGCCGATTGATCGGAGGGGGCCTCTCTGACCGCCCGTCTAGCCCAATATAAGGCCAAAGTGGAGTATTACAAGTCATGAACTGCTCATCCACCTGGGCTCTATCCTTAAGCATCACGGGTCGCCACCCACGGACAACAGGTGGCCCCATTGGGGGAGTCTTACCCCTCTGCAGAGGTGCAGTCGGTGCATTCTAACGCCCCAGCCGACAGGGCGGATACAAATACGAGTAGGTATGAATGTGTTCCTGTTGACAGGTTCAACCAGTTCATCCTACCCCCCCAAAAAAAAAAAAAAAACAAAAAAAAAAACAACAACATATGTATTAAGTAATGTTTCATTGACATCTCTTTTTATGTTGACCAAATGCGACTGAAAGTTGAGGGGGTTATAAACTTTCTTTTATTACTCTTTTATCTATGTAAAGCTTTTCAACTTTTTATACGCGCTCGTCGTCGAATGTACGTCGCCACCTTTGCCCACTATAAACTCAGATAACATCGGTGCAATGGACAATAAAATGTCATCATTTTTGTTTCCTTTATTCTCAATTTGTATTCATTTGAACATTAGAAGTTACTTACTTAGAAGTGACGTAAATAGGCTCTATCCATATTTACTAGACTTGATTTGGAATCTTGGAGATATTTACAAATTATAGCTCTCATAATGATAGAGTAACAGTCAATATATATATATATATATATATATATATATATCTTATTATAATGGAGATTGTGGGTTTGTCTGTCTGTAACCGAAACTATATTACTATACAAGTCATTCCTTTCGTTATTTACATCAATTCTCCATGATTTTATTTTTATTTAAACCTCAATTATTAATAAAATTGTTTTACATTACTTACACTGTTGACCATATATACATACTAATAACATGCAATTGTATTTATATATACAACAAAATAGACGTTTACAGTATGAATGGAAGGCTAATTTGCATATTGATCTTAAAAAATTGATTTTAATAAATATATGCTTAGTATTATTGATTTCTAATTGTTTGGTTTATCTTATTGAATATGAGCAACAATCTCTTCAATAAATCTTAAAAGAAATTCCTTAACAAGAAGAAATAACTAATATTATTCTTTACTTCCTATTTTAACTAAACAGTTTAATTAAGAAAATTTACCAATGAAAGACGGGAGTAACGGAAAATGATGGAAGAGTTAATTTCAAAGTTGTTCTATTTTTCAATCATACGCCCTCTGTTCAAAATCTTTTTTATCTACATTCTTATTCAGTTTCATTAGCCTTTCTAATTTAATATGATATTTTATTATAAAATTTAACTAAAATACTTGTACCCGGAGGTGCATATATTTGCTAGTATATATATATATATATATATATATATATATATATATATATATATATATTGGTATGTTGGTTGGTTTTTGAAGGCTGTCACAATGCAAGTGTAAAGAAAAAGAAGGTAACTATGTTGTTTGTTACACACTTACACACACAATCACACACATAAACAAGCACCCCCAACCACACACACACAGAATTTGAAAGACCCAGACAGAACAATTTGAGCAACAGCTAGCACTACTTCAGTTCGAGTATTCTTCTGATGATGGGATTTTTCATCCCGAAATATTAAGAATAAAGTAACAGGTTAACAAACAACATCATAGTTACCTTCTTTTTTCTTTACACTTGCATTGTGACAGCCTACAAAACCAACCAACATACCAATATAAACACAATGCTCCAAGCAAATTACAAAACCCTTTTATATATATATATATATATATATATATATATATATATATATATATATATATATATATATATATATATATATATATATATATATATATATATATATATATATATATATATATTATATTATATTATATTATATATGTATCCTTTCGTCTACAGGCTAATGAGGAAAAAAGTATGTTTTACACAGGAAATATTTACTTTGCTTGTTGATTGATGAATATTAACGACAGAAAATCTTATTTAGCGTTCCAGAATATTAAAATATTAATTCACTATTTTATATCTTATGTGTAAGATAACTTCTGTTTTGAAGAAATTAAAAATATATTTGAATGTATACAAGAAGGTATGTTCTTTTATGACTCAAATATTGGGAATTTCAGTTCCGGTCTTACAGACGAGATTATATTTAAAGATAGCAACACTGTATTTTTTTATCAATGAAATTTATCCAATATACATTGTCCGGCCATTAACTGATTGCACTTAATGACTCGGATATGTTTTTAGTCCGGGGTAAGTGCTGGGGTTTAGGGGGCGTAATCATCCCATCTCGACAGTTACACTAATCCACCTACGCGACGTTATTTGACGAATACGTCTCATTTAAGGTTATAACAAAAGGTAGATATACAACAATATAAACAAGTCATCGTCTACGCCACTTAAAATTACCATAGCAACAGATAAATGTTGTGAATTAACAAATAAAAAACACAGATAACTTTCTCTACCGAAGTAGTTTTCTAAAATCATTTTTTATTGGCTGAAAAATTATCTAATTTTGTTATTGTGCTATGGAAGCTTTCAAAGCCAAGGAAATCCAAAGTCCAGGATAAGGAAGAAAACATTTTCACATATCCGTCTAGTGTAACAGTTATCGTTAGAAATTGAATCGAACTCCCGAGTTCGAATCCTGGACAAAGCTATTTGCATTTCACTTAACGCTAATACCATTGGGAAAGACATGAGTCCATATCTTCCCCTCGCAGTTATTGGTAAATATTAGGGCGGACTAAAAGAAAGAACACTCTGAATTCAAACCAGTTACACTCAACTGCTTTTAAAATTGAACTTTGTCGCATCCTGCCAGTTAAGGGCAATGAAGGGTTTGGTTTCTGCAGTCACTCCGCCCCATAATCGGATATTCTGCACGTGCATGAAGTCGGGGATTATTAGATTTGTTATATACTTCTTATTACATTATTTTATTTTCATCCCTTTTACTGAATTTGCCAGTTTCTTAATATCAGATTTATTACAGTATCCCAATTTTCTATTGATGTTGGGGTTGTAACAGGTATTTTTCGCAGACGCGATATTTTCCAGGAATATAGACGCTTACTCCTTATTATATTGAATGGCGTTCCATTAATTTTGAATAATCACAATGAAAAGCGATGATTAAAAAAAAAAAAACAAGAATATATAAACAATATGCAATAATAAAACAAATATGTAGATAAAGAATTTTTATTAATCTGTATATAAATATAGATAAGAGATTCATCTTTAATTTTTAAAGCCCAAACAACGCATGGTGGTTCTTCTAGAATTAGAATAAAAAGGAAACCAGAAAACAGCAAAATAATTCTGGGCTGTTGTAGCAGCAAAAGATGGAGGTTTTAATTATCATTAATTCTAACTGATAAAGAGCAAACACAATATAAAAGGTCTGGTGGTGCCTATCTTATTAAAAGGATTGAAAAAAATAATTATTTCAATCTTTAACGTTCGATCAAATCGACTACAAGACTTAAAATATACCACCCCAACTCAAACCACTCAATAAAGCAAAAAAGAAAAGAAAAAGGAAAATAAAATTTTTCATTGCGTTTATTTGTAGAATTTCCAAAATAAGGTTCCAATATTTTCTGAAAGTTTGATTTTTCAGGCAGACATTTGGATCAGCCGCCTTGACGACAGAAAATGCAATTTTTATTTTGGTTGATAAATGATCATTCTATTTCCGGTCCCAAAAGTGATTATTTTCCACATTTAAACATTTTTCTACACACCAAACAATACACACGCTCACATGGTGGAAAGCGTATTTTCCATCGTTCTTTCTTTATAAATAAGTACACACACACACACACACACACACACATATATATATATATATATATATATGCACACACGAATACACACACAAACACATAATACATATGTATCTATATATCTAAAGGAATCGAGTAAATTTTGGTATGTATGTGTCGAATTATTAGTCAGAAAATAGATTTTAGTGAGCATTAGAATCGTGCACATGTTTATAATAAAGAAAAGTACAAAATTTAGTTTACTGATTAAAGGGTATAATTCAATAATTAACAGTCAATGGATTCGTGGAAGTCTTCCCAGTTCTTATAAGTAAGCACTAAACTATTCAAGGAATATATATATATATATATATATATATATATATATATATATATATATATATATATATATATATAATATATATATATATATATATATATATATATATATATATATATAATATATATATATATATATATATATATATATATATATATATATATATATATATATATATATATATATATATATATGGAGGCGCGTGGGCTAGTGTTTAGAGTCGTGGCAAATGGACTCGTCCATTCGGGTTCAATTCCTAGACGAAGTTGTTGGCATTTCACATAGCGCTAATACCTTTGGGAAAGATATGAATCCATATATTCTCCCTCCAGCTATGGGTTAGATAGTAGGGCAGACTGGGCTCTTTAACCTTGGGTAAGTAACCAGTCTAGGAGAGGGATAATTGTGAATTCAAAATTCCTGAGGTCAGTCGTTGATTGTGTTGTGGTATTCCTTGTGCACCAATTCTTTCCTATCGACTGAGCCAAAGAGTACGGAATGGTCCAACACAATCCTTCACCACTATAAACAAATCACTGTGCTGGTTGTTCACTGAATGAACACTCATGCGTCGAAATCGACGAGAGAGTCCATTTTTTAAATTTATATATATATATATATATATATATATATATATATATATATAGAGAGAGAGAGAGAGAGAGAGAGAGGAAGGGTAATTATTAGAAAGAATTAACCAGAAAATATGTGTCTAATCTACAATTTACTTATACCTAGAGATAGTATAGTTGGATTCATACTTTTCCGAAGGGTATAAGCGCTAAGTGAAATGCAAACATCGTCGTTCAGGATTTGAACTTTGGTAGCCGAGTCCACTTCATACGACGTAAACTGTTGCTTGATGAGTGCCTTTTACTAAGTATTCTTTATAAATTCAAATGTCGTGTTGATTGTAAAATTGAAATTACATATATACACATAAGTGAATATTTAGATGAAATATATTATGTACATTAGTAACATACTAATCAATTAATGTAAATACATTTAAAACATATTCATAGTTTTATAATATCAATTATCTCACAAGTAAAAACGAACACGGATGTGCGCGCATGTATCTATATCCGTTTTTACATACATACATACATACATATATTCGGAAGAGGTGCGTGGTGGTGTAATGGTTACCATCGTAGCAAATGGACACGAAGAGATGAGTTCAAATCCTGGATGAGGCTGTTTGCATTTCTCATAGTTCGAATACCCTTTGGAAAGGTATGCATCTAACTATTCTCCCTCCAGCTATGGGTAAATAGCAGAACATAATGGGCTCTTTAACCTGGTTAGGCAACCAGTCTAGAAAAAAATCTGTGAATTCAAATCTATTAACTCTGCTTAAGAAATTGACCTTGTGTCACATCCTGCTCGTGCGGAGGGGTTTGGTAAATATATACATATATATGTCTGATTTTGGGTAATGGTTAGCAAGCCAGTCTCAACGCAGATTCAATACTACTAAATAGTGAGTTTGATCCTCACTGGATGACCCATATTTTCGACCTTTGGTCACATCCGGTCTGTAGTGAGTGGGTTTGGTAAATACCTTCATATATCTGTTTTTGTATAATATATATTTACCAACTCCTCCGCACGAGCAGGATACGACACAAGGTCAATTTCTTAAGCGGAGTTCAACAGGTTTGAATTCAGAGTTTTCCTTCTCCTAGACCGGTTGCCTAACCAAGGTTAAAGAGCCCAGTCTGCCCTACTATTTACCCATAGCTGGAGGGAGAGTAAGATTCATACATCTGTTTTTGTATAATAGTCAGCAAGCTAATTTTTGCAGATCCATTTACTACTGATGAGTGGGTTCGATCCTGACATGATTCTTCATTTTGTGACCTTGTGTCGCATCCTACCCGTGTTAATACCAACATATATCCACTTTACACACAAAGACAACGTGAAAGAGCATACAGCTGGATGCAACCCAAAGACCGAGAAGTGCTTCTCTGTTGTAGGTGAGGATCTTCATCTCCTTGAAACTAACTAACCTACCAACTGGCCACTCTAACCTTATCTTCACGCAGCGCATCCCACTAAAGAAAACAGCAGCTCGCCACGCTCTTTAGCGTATATGCTCCAACTGTTGAAACCAGAGGAGAAACTAAAGTTTTACACGACCCCCTGTCGACGATCCCAACAACTGATAAGATTCTCATCCAAGATGATTTTAATGAAAGGGTAAGACGAGGCGCCGACTCCCGGGGAGGCGTACGAAGAAAGTACGGCGTTAGTAAGTACATCTATAATAATCACCTGCTACTTAATTTCTGTGTGGAAGACGCTCTCTGTATTAGCTACACGTTATTCAAACAACAACAACTACAAAACGGATTGAACATCATGTGGAAATAACCTGGTTAAAGCAATACACTAGAATCGCCCGTCGGCTGGGGCGGTAGAATGCACCGACTGCACGTCTGCAGAGGGGTAAGACTCCCCCAATGGGGCCACCTGTTGGCCGTGGGTGGTAACCCGTAATGCTTAAGGATAGAGCCCAGGTGGATGAGCAATTCATGACTTGCAATACTCCACTTTGGCCCTATCTTGGGCTAGACGGGCGATCGGAGAGGCCCCCTCCGATCAAACGGCTGGTCACATCAAGCCCTAGCACCTATATGATTTTCCCAACCCTATTGCCCTTATGGCAAGCCCCAACCCCTTTTTATCATATGGATGCTAGAAGGCTGTGGCTACGGGTCTACATGTCCTCGGAATGACGTTAAACTCTATCTGATGGTGAGGTTCCAGTTTTGGAGGTTTGGGGAATGTGGAGCACCCCATTCATCACCATTGCTCTCTGGTCCACTCTGACCCGGAGTGGTAGTACCTGTTAGGGTCCCATATATGGGTTGAATAGAAAAACATGAGTTTATAAACAAAATTGTATTATCCATTTAAGAATTGATTTATTTCAAAACTTTATCGGCATTAAATGACCCACTGAGGTTGATATGCCGTAAAACAAACCAAACCAAAGCAATACACCAGAAGAACATAAAAAAATGTGTGATTAAGTGACTTACTTCCGAACACTGGTGTCCTCAATAGTGCGAACACTGACGCAAACGATTGAACAGTTTACACATTCGAAGATGGTAGACGAGCAACTTTTAAACACCATACTTTTCTGTAGGCTGTCTTCCGGCTAACGGAATAAAAAGCTTGCTCGAAGGAAACACAGGGATCCTGTAAAAAGAACATCCCTACTTTACTCGGTACTAAAAGGGAGCATGCTGACAGACTGACATGGTACAACGGGCTAATCAAAGTGACATTACTTACTTAATGCAACTGCAGCTGAGAATAATAGACAGAATTTGAATTTGGATTTGGAGTCATTTGTGTTTTGTTCTTGCATGGAGATATCGATGCCACTGGCAGTTCTATGGAAAATATTGAATTCCCTAAAAAAACTTTGTTCCAACGAGAAAGCTATTATTACAATGATATATATCTTATTATAATGGACATTCGGTGTCAGTCTGTGTAACCTCAGGAATTGCGAAAGTCTATCAATGAGTATCTAGTTTATAGTCAAAATCATTAACACATAGAATAAATAACAAATCTGTATTATATATACTCAGAAATTAAGTATGCAACAGTAAATGGTCCACTTTGTTTCTAAAGACATGTTTTAATAAATACATGTCCGGTATTATTGATTAATATGAATTTTTGTATTTAATATATATTTAAAGTTACCTAACATAGTGTTTTACGAGAAAATTATTTACAAGCAAGAAATAGTCACATAATCTTCTTCTATATTAAATTTGAAGATCTGACTGTATCCGGTTTAGGTTTGCGCATGTCTGCTTTTCATTAGGAGTCTGAATTTAACGAAAATTTAATAAATCATGCTTACCCCTTTGCCTAAAAATAACCTCGGTAAAAATATATACTTACTCTCTAATGACAGTTTCCACAATTAAGTTATATTGATATTGAGTA
>CM042137.1:16191447-16216447 GCA_023376005.1 Doryteuthis pealeii
TCTGTCTGGGTATATCTCCCCCCTCTCTCTCTATTCATCTATGTATTGCAGTCAGGTCGTATCCATATATATATATATATATATATATATATATATATATATATATATGTATATTTAGCTATCTATCGCTGCCTCTTCATATATATATATATATATACGTTAATGTATGAGTAGTGGCTTACCGGTGGGTACGAGTACGATCGTTTGAAGCGCACAGTATCCAGGGGTTAAGACCGTGAAAAAACAAATACAAAGTGCTCAATACAATGTAGAGCAACATTTATAAAAATATAAGACCCATTCCAACGGACATACATGGTACCAACTGACATTAATCGAAAACTCGATTAATTCAGTGGATATAACCCTGACGATTCAGGCGATGAAACTCGAGTAGGTTACTTTATATATATATATATATATATATATATATATATATATATATATATATATATATCCGCCTCTTCATATCCATCTATCTATCACCACATCTCCATTATTTGTCTATCTATTACCGCCTCTTTTTATCTATCTATCTATCTATCTATCTTTCTATTTATCAATCAATCAATCTATATCTCTATATCTGTCTTATTTCTCTCCTAGAATCACGCAGCATCCTAAATTGATTATCCTTTCGATTTTTTCTAATTATAGCAGGCCATAACATCGGAACCGAGAACATTAAATATCCCTGAAGAAATTATGTTAAATGATTCGTTTATAGCCAAAGAGAATATTCATCGGAAATCAGCAATCCATTTTTGATGTCTTGACTCGAAAAATGTGAAAAATAAAAATGGGGTCTTTTTGTTATAGCGGGTTTGAAAAATCCCAATAATTACAGTAGAAACTTAAAAATAAAAGGGAAAAATAAAAATGGCTGAACTCGTAAAAGTCTCCAATGGAAATGCCGTTATAAATAAAGAAACAAATTAATTTAGCATCTTATTTTATTTTTATATTTAGTTGTATCTCTTGATCTCGTATCGCTGAATAGAGATGTGCCTCGATATATCAATAAAATATATGTATGCATATTCATATTAATCTGTGTATATGTACATATATTAATTAATAAAAACCTTCCATATATATATATATATATATATATATATATATATATATACATATATGTCTCTCTCTCTCTCTCTCTCTCTCTCTCTCTCTCTCTCTCTATCTATCTATCTATATCTAATATATATATATATATATTAAGTGAGAAAATTGGAAATGAAACCGACATATATTTTACAAAGTGATTGGAAGAAAAATAAGTAATCCTTAACTTGTACCTCGTAAATTCCTACCATAAAATAAACTGAACCCTCATTTTATGTCCTTGTTTTTGCAATAAATGTTTTATTTTTCTTCCACTCGTTATTTTACAATACTAAATATATTTTCTTTATTTATTTTAATATTCACTTCAATGCAACAACAAAAGGTAATCTTCAACTTTTTACTCGTAAATTCCTACCATAAAATTAGGCTTGGGCATTATCTGAGCCAAGCCTAATTTTATAGTAGGAATTTACGAGTAAAATGTTGAAGTGTAAAACGAACCCCCACTTTAAAACTAACCATTCTCACAAAATAAAAACTTTTAGAATATACACATTGAAGTGAATATTAAAATAAATAAATAAAATATATTTAGTATTGTAAAATAACGGGTGCAAGAAAAATAAAACATTTATTGCAAAAACACGAACATAAAATGAGGGTTCAGTTGATTTTATGGTAGGAATTTACGAGGAACAATTTAAGGATTACCTATTTGTCTTCCAGTCACTTTTTAAAAATATGTGTTTCAGGTGTCTTTGTCCACACAGGGACGGGCAGAAAGAAAAATGGAGACTGCCTCAAGGACATTGAGGTGGTAGCTTGTCCTAGCCCTGTGTAGAACGGAAAATTGCTGATCATTGTAGTTTATATTACAACTATTTATGCTACAAAGGTGGTCACCGATGACAAAATCATGTGCCTGTGAAAGCCCGGATGTGGTTTGGGGATGCTTCTGATACCCCTCGGGACGTGTTAGTTGATATATATATATATATATATATATATATATATATATATATATATATATATATATATGAGAAAAATGAGTAAAGAAAATAAATGTAGATGGATAAAATGAATTTAATCGATATCACATTAATCGATATCACTTACACATGTGTTTCGGTCAGTATATGTGTGTGTGATGAAGGTCGATTCTTCTATGTGTGCGAAATATTTTCACACACCTAAACTGACCGAAACACATGTGTAAGTGATATCGATTAATGTGATATCGATTAAATTCATTTTTATCCATCTACATTTCTTTTCTTTACTCATTTTTCCTCATATTGTCGGATTCAATTCCTTTTCCATTTTCACACACACCACACACACACACACACACACACACACACACACACATATATATATATATAATATATATATATATATATATATATAGTTTGTCAAGAATTTATAAACGTATCTCTTACGAAAAATCATATTTTTACTGGACTCATACGAAGCATGAGACAAATATATGTAAAAAGTTTTAAAAAATTTAAAATTTAAAATTCAAATAAATTAAGATTAATGGGTTTTCATACTTACCACTTAAACAATAAAATGAGCTATCAATAACACAGGGGAGTTATTTATAATCACCTTTTTAAAATCATTATGCAAATTAGATATCCTATGACTAATGAATGGCATATGTTAGCACGTTGATCATTCGTGTTAGTGATATACAAACATATATATATAAGTTATACATATTTTATATATATATATATATATATATATATATTATATATATATAAAAGTGTATTTTGGCAGCATTTTCTCTTTTAAACATGTTTGGTTGAACTCGAGTGACAATTCCTGTTGTACGAGTTTCTGTTTCAATCTTTTCAAGATGTCTGACCATCTTTTTGGTGTCAGGGTGGAACTGGTGTAGCAATCCACCAAAGGTGTCTCTACGAGCGCTTTCGGCATGTCGATCTACCATCTTCAGGTTGGAAACTGATGGTATGTTTCGTGGTGTCTCGTTTTTAAAGAATATATATATATATATATATATATATATATGAAAATAAAACAATGAAATGAATTATGAATAACACAGGTGGGTTATTAAATTGTTTATGCAAATTAGATATCCTATGACTAATAAATGCCATTTATTTATACATAAAATGCATATAACACGTTGATCGTTCTTATTAGCAATTTAACACTATATAGTGAGTTTTGGTGTCAGCATAGTTTCAGAAACACGTACAGAAATCAGAATTCATTCATATACATATGCATGGAAGTGTAATGTAGAAAATCTTTGAACATTGTCAATAAATAAATGATCTTAAAACAAAACGTAAACTGACACATGAATTGGTTTCATATTGACACTACCTGTGGCATTAACTTAAAGATTGATCATATTTCCTTTTTCGTCCGCTACTTTCTAATATCCCCGCTTCATCCCCCAACCTGACCCCGTATCATAAGTCTGATTCATTGTATTGACTTCCACCCACCGAAGGACGAAAGGTTATTCCATCCTTGACGGTGTGAGAACTCAGTTACCTGTCATCTGATAACCTACTGATAAATCGGATTTCCTGTTTTTGCCCTTGTTTAGGTGACTCCAACCTTTTGACACGGTACAAATATATCCATTCATGTTTGTCGAAAAACCTTTTCGTTTTGCTGTTAAGTCAAGACTACCTCGTCCTCGTGGTTCTCCTTTGCTTTTGCACACGAAGACCTAAGCCATCGGTTTTCTGGTGCAGGTCAGTTAATGGCTGACAAAATCAATACGAGCATGTTCCACAGCAGAGGCTGCTGGGAAAGCTTAGCAAAGTGGAAAGTTTTACAGAGGAAGAAAAAGCCAATAACCCTATCAGCGGGGCTTAGAATACCCTGACTATATTCATATACAGAGAGCTAAAGCCCGACCCCCTACACACAAAAAATACGTGTCCTAGGTATGACACTAAACCATATCTGATCACGAGACTCAGCTGTTTTGGGTACACATTTATTGACATTACTCACAGGTTCACTCTGACCCGGAATGGTTGTACCTGTTAGGTCCCTATTTGTGGGCCAAATAAGTGCTTAAAAATCACTGCTATTAGATAGCAATACTTAATACCATATAAAAGTAAAGTTTGGTGGGGTGGCCTATTGTCGGTATCAGCTGCGAAAGAGTCTATCCCCTTTATGCTATCGCTAGACTAGGGAAACTTTCCCGCACAGATCAGATTACTAGTTCTGGTCATCTAGTCAGGATGTGGTGATCTGTTTATAACTTCTAGAGAATTTTCTGGGGTTGAGCGCCACACCTACCATCAGGTCCTCGCTTTACTGCACATATCCCTGTGCTACTTATACACTGAGTTGGCGAGGGCCGGTATCGAACTAGGAACCTTGTGATTCCTAGCCGAACGCTCTACCGACTGAGATAAACCGGCCCTAATGCTGGAGAAGTAAGGGTGAATTCTCTTCGGCTTACCAGCAAATACTTACATTGGTCAGCTCTGTACGGATAGTGAATGCCGTGAGGACGACTTGTCAGGAGACTTGACCGATAGGAACGAGGGGCAAGAGAGTGTCATGGGAATCCATGCTGTCGGTGATAATGATGATTATTATTGATTTGATTGTTGTTTTTTTTCTTTAATCTTTTATTTTTATATGTTTTTATTTCTTTAGCGTAACTCACTCGTCTATATATATATATTATATATATATATATATATATATATATATATATAATATATATATATATATATAATCTTATCTGGTTAACTATCGGTGAATATTGCTGCATTGTAACTATCTTGAATTCAAAATAAAAACGGTCAAAATGAAGAATTTATTTACTTAGCTTTTTTTCAGTTGTAAAATAAATAAATATATCGAGGCTTGTGCAGAAGACCGTGCAACCTGGAGCCTCCTCGTCAAACAAATAACAAAAAGAAGTGAAAAAGAGAGGAAAAAAGCTGCCACAGAAAAGAGAGCTAAAAGAAAGGAGAAACAGCAGCACCCCCAACACCTACAGAAAGCATCACCTTTTGTTTGCAGCCATTGCACCAGAGACTGACATTCGAGGATCGGTCTGTTCAGCCACTCACGTAGCTGTAAGTGAGAGAGAGAGAGAGAGAGAGAGAGAGAGAGAGAGAGAAGAGAGAGAGAGAGAGAGAGAGAGAGAGAGACTACACCATCGTCTAAAATAGACGGAAGGTTGCCAACCATATATATATATATATATATATATATATATATATATAAAACATGTAATGATATAGCTGTCTGTCTGTCTGTCTGTCACGACATTTCGAAACAACGTCTGTCGGGAAGGATAATATAGAAAAAGCTCTCGGTGAGATTGAAAATCACTCCCACGTTTTTGTCAGAGGTAACCTTGCTAAAGATTCGTCATTGCTGTCGTAAAAATGGCAAAATGTGTGAGTGGCCATAAAAATAAAAAGGGGACTAAAATTTAAAAGGTGAACGAAAATGATAGTCAACACTACTACTACTACTACTACATGAAGGTGTAAGTAGATACATACGAATCTACATGTAAGCATAGTATCGCCCAAATCCAGATGGTGGTTGCTGATGGCAGTAAAAGTGAGTCGCCCCAATCCTGCAATCGACAGCCTGTGGGTTTAACTGGGTACAGACATTGCTGTTGGGGGTGAGTAATACACAACTGCTTGTGGCACGAAACATGTCACATAGCAAGATGAGTTCATAATCTAGGAACCAAATGAACTCGACAGTTAGAATGAACACCCCCCATATATATATATATATATATATATATATATATACATATATGTATTTGGGAGAATATGTGCTTAATTGAAGTCATACTTAATTTTGAAAATTAATTAGGTGATAATTAATGAATTAGGCGGGCATATCTGTTCAAATGTAAGGCTAAAAAAATCGAGAAAAAGTCAATCTCTGTATGTACATTTCGGCATATTGTGCCTCATCAGCAGAGTTATAGACAGGAAACTGCTCTGTGTGTGCTTCGAACCCTAACTGCCAGACTGACATGAGGGGATTCTAACCATTAGACTAGCTGGTCTTCCCAGATTTTTCGTTTGTTTTGAACACAGTTACACTCCATTTTTTGGTGACTTACTCCACACCAGTATGATAGTAAACAAACAATGTGTTTGATATGACTATAGCCAACAATCATCATATATATATATATATATATATAAATTAATGGTAAAATGAATGAATGGATGAAATAAAAATGAATGAAATGAGGGAGATAAATGGAAAATCCTTTCCAAGGGACCCCCCCCCTCTCAAAAGTATTAAAACATTTTTTGATAGTGGGGTTCCTAATAGAAAGTTTTTCTCATCTATTATTAGACTCCTTTGAAGCATCAAGTTAATATAATTATTCTATAAGTTATTAGAGAAGATAAAATACGTCTCTTACCTTTGTAATATGTTGAGAATGGGTTTGAATTTTTATCTATCTATCTATCTAATCTTGTCTGGTTAACTTCCGGTGAATATTGATGCAATGAAAATTGCTACATTGTAACTATCTTGAATTCAAAATAAAAACGGTCCAATAGAAGAATTTGTTTACTTGGCTTTTTTCAGTTGTAATATATATATATATATATATATATATATATATATATATCATTGTATGTTTATATATATATATATATATATATATATATATATATATATATATATATATATACACAAACATACAATGATATAGCTATCTGTCTTTCTGTCTGTCTCTCTATATATACATAATATAATACAATATAATATAATGTGTGTGTGTGTGTGTGTGTGTGTGTATATACTAATACCAAAACTTATAAACCAGCTTCTTCCATTTACAATAAATTAAGAATAACAACTTGTTTTGAAAAGATTTTAAAAAGTGCTCGAAGCCATATCTGCATAGCTTGTTTTAAAACCTATATTTAATTAATCTCTCTCTTTTTCTCTTTCCAATTGCGAGTCCCCGTGGTGTAATGGGTAACGTGTTGGAGTGACTCATCATTGTAAGCAAGTTCGAACTCCAGTTACTCTATTACATTCACTTACGGGTTAATATCCTTGGGAAAGGTATATTCAAACCTGTTAAAACTCAGCGCAAAAATTGACTTATGTTGCATTCTGCTCGTGTGGAGGAGTTGAATAAATCCATACTCCCAAAGACACACAGACAGATACAGACTCTCTCTCTCTCTCTCTCTCTCTCACACACACACACATATATATTTATATATATATATATATATAAATTGGAAAATTGAATATATATATATATATATATTCAATTTTCCAGTCGTAAACATTTTTCTATCATAATGACAGCTCTTAGAAAATGTCGTTAGATCTTTTTCTCTCCCACTTTCTTTCCCCGTCTCTCTGCTGCTGCTGCTGCTGCTGCTGCTGTTGTTGTTGTTGTTGTTGTTGTTGTTGTTGTTGTTGTTGTTCTTCTTCTTCTTCTTCTTCTTCTTCTTCTTCTTCTTCTTCTTCTTCTTCTTCTTCTTCTTTCTCCACCTAATCTATACCTTTTTATCTAGAAGAATATTTCCGGATCACTGAGTACACAGTTGGCTCCCACTTTTTAAAGATGGAGATACATGTAACCATTTCAAATAAAGAATAATATTAATAACATAAACACACACAAAAAAACAACAAAAAAACAACACACACAAAAAACCCGGATTGAAGCTTTTTTTATTTAAATATTTGTCTTTTCCTCTTTTCCTTCTGTCTAACCCTGAGTGCGTTTCATTATCCCCCCTACAGTTTCTCAATCAACTTCCCGCAGCCATTTCTTCGTATCTTCATCGGTAACCTGAAACGGTAGATCAGTGTGTCTCGCAACTCCACCCCCCCAAGGGTCGCTATGAAGAATCTTTTTTTCTTTTTTTAAATATAGATGTCATATACGTAGTCATCTGTCTTTCTTTGACATTCTCTTTACTTTTTTGGTTGCCGGCTCCGTCATTGGGGTATGGATATATCTCATTAGTATAAATTTAATGGGGTCGCCTTCTCTGCCGCTGTTATAAGCTCAATATTTTCGAATCACAGAGACCTTGACAACATGGCTTAACTACGTTTGGAAATTTCCATCTCATCTTGAGAGGATTTTTCTGAGACTTCGATTGAGAGTCAGAAAGAACTGGATTAGATTAATGCGAATACGTCACTGCAAAAATATATGTTCATTTGAATATATTGAATATTTACTACAATTTCGTTGTAAAATGTATTTATTATGAAGCAATTATTATCTACGGAAAATATAGAATTTTGATTACTTTTAAAGTTTCTTTATAATTAACTAGCTGTATATACGCGGTCTTCCCAGGATAACTCTATGAAAGAATCCTGGACGAGGCAGTTTGCTTGTCACAATACACTTTGTAAAAGTCACGCATTCGACTATTCTATCCCCAGCTATGGGGAAATAGTAGGGCAGACTAAGCTCTTTAACCTTGATTAGGCAACCATTCACGGAGAAGAAAAATCTGAATTCAAATCCGTTAAATTCGGCTCAAGAAATTGAACATGTATCACATCCTACTCAAGCGGAGGGTGGTATATATATATATATATATATATATATATATATATATATATATATATATATATATATATATACTGTTATAACAGCAAGAAATGTCTTCGCATAAACCCCAGAAGAATTATTAGCAACCAGATGATGTCTAAATAGCCTGAAACCTTGGTAGTTGCCTATGGAAAACTATTATATTTAAACATTTCAACAAATAAATAAATAAAGCTCCTACAAATTTGTGGTTGAGCACTGTGATTTCTTTGTTTCATTCCAAAATTTTTTAATATATATATATATACACATATATATATATATATATATATTGATTAATAATTAATTAATTAGGCGGGAATGCCTATTAAATGTAAGGCTAAACAAATCGAGAAAAATCAATCTCAGTATGTACATTTCGGCCTATTAGGCCTCATCAGCAGAGCTATATATAGGAAGACCGCCCTGTGCGTGATTCGAAACCGGACAGTCAAGCTGACAGGCCAGTGTCATAACCCCTCTGTATGTTAAAAGAAAGGTTTTGTTGTAAGTATTGGGAGTAATTTCCTTGAAAATCAGCATTAAGAATTATAGCTTTTAGTTGGGCTCGGACACAAACTATTAATTCTAATGTAAAACACGCAACTATCTCACCTACCAAATCTTTTTAATTTGATCATTAATATCGTTTGTTAAAAAAAAGTTTTTTTCTGATAAATGTCCAACCAACACATGTTTACAGATTTATTGAACAATTCTTTTCGACGATTATTGTGACGTTTTTTTTCTTCTTTTTCTTCTTTTCTTTTTTTTTCTTCTTTTATTTTGGACATGGCTTGAATGGGACATCAAAATATTTTGGCAATATCACAAATAGTGCTGGCGAAGAAAATAAAACAGAAAAAAAACAAAAAAAAACGCCAAGCGCTCTATAACCGGAAATCATTTTGACGCAGTACGCAAACTCGAAGTTCAATTTACAGAGCGGAAATGTTGTTTAATTGAAACCGGCTCACAAAACCACAACTCAAGCCTGACTCTCCAGAAAGCGGTTGGCGAAGGAGGCAAGGGGGTCGCGCAACGCCACACCCCATCGACGATCTGGTGGTGTCTGGTTTAGAACTTCATTACATCGTCGCATTTACTACTTCCGAATCCTACACTTCAAGTCGGAAGTTCGGACAAGTGAATCTCCGGGGCATGCGCAGAGTGAACAACTTCTTGGCTGGAACGCAGACGCATTTCAGCTGTAGCGGCTCTTGGTTGTGCGCAGAAGGCACGAATTTTATGAGCCGTTTATATAAACTTTGCCAATTAGCAGACCTTGTCGATATCGTATTGTTACTAGGGGTGAGCGACACCATAACCGCGGTCATTGTTCGCGCAGAGTCACTTTAGGGAAGATCACAGTTGGTTATCTTATTGTTCCGAGAGAACACGCGCCTCTTTCGTTATGCACAAATACAATGCCACAATTCGTCAAATTGGTAAAACGACAAAACCCTGATACTGATCATGATCATGATGATGACCATTATGATTAATCGTAATGTTTCAATTATCATCACAATTACCATGACTAATTCAACGATTATTAATATAACTGTCATCAGCTTGGTGATTAATTTTTTAAAATTATTTTCGCCCTCTGCGAGATTTTCTCATTGAGTCCGTTACTCAGAGTTTCGTGTGGTGCACACACTTGCCAGACGAAACAAAGAGAGGAAAAATATCTCATCAATCTTAATTTAAGGTATGAGAATTTTGTTTCGTGTCATGAGACTTGTGCACGTGACACCTCGATCCCAACATTTTAGTCATTATTTATCGATTTTTTACAATCTGAAGAGTTCAAAATGCGTAGAAATATTGGGAAAATATATCTTGAGGTCAATCAGCTGTTACCTGGCCTAGTCACCAACAGCTTGACCTCAAGATATATTTTGAGAATATTAGTACATATTTTGAATTATTTAGATTGGAAAAATCGATAAATAATAATATTTTCGGGTGTTTGTGTTTTTGTGTATGTATCTGGCGTGTTCGAGCATCATACCAGATGACAATATTCTCATACCTTAAATTTTAGCTGATCAGCAGGTTGGTTGGATTTAGAGCATGTCAAACCTTGTTGGGACATTTTATTCCGAGGATGTTTAGTTTTATTCATTCTTGATAAGTAATCAAAATTCTTAATTTAAACAATTTTTTAAACCCGATTTATTTTAAACTATTTTTTCTATTTAAACTATATAGTTGGGACTCTTATAGGCACTATCACTCCACTGGTTAGCACACCACTTTCCATCGTACGGTTTGTGTTCCCCATATAACTCTGAGTAACGGACTCAGTGGGAACATAAGATATCTTAGGTTTTAGACATTCCCTGTCATACTGAGCACATTAATTCAAATTTTCTTATTTGCATTTAATCTCTTTCTTTATTAGAGTAATGCACTAGAAAGCGTTAACATAAAGAATAAACAATTTCAGTCCAATTAGCATTTTGAATGAATATGTGGGGTTATATTTTAATCATCCAAATTCGTGTTAATAATAAATGTATCATTTTGTCCCATTATTATTTGGCATTCTGATAATTCCATTCTTCTATTCCTCCACAACTTTTATATCCCTCTGAACTAAAAACTAATCTACGTACCTTTTGTTTATATATATATATATATATATATATATATATATATATATATATATATATATAGTTTTTAGTTCAGAGGGATATAAAAGTTGTGGATATATATATATATGTTAAAAGAAAGAAATGAATCCGAGAGTATGAGTATAAAAAGGTGGAATGAAAACATCACACAATGCTGTTAAAGAGAATTATTATTATATAAACTAGCAAATATATGCACCTTCCGGGTGCAAGTATTTAAGTTTTAATGTAATAAAATATCGTATTAAATTAGAAAGGCTAATTAAACTAAATAAGAATGCAGATAAAAAGATTTGAAACAGAGGGGGATATAATCGAAAAATAGAACAACTGAAACTTACTCTTCTATCACTCTCGTCTTTCATTGATATTTTTTTTGATTTAACTATTTAGTTAAAAGAGGAAGTAAAGGATAAAATTACAGTTATCTTTTCTTGTTAATGGATTTCATTTAAGATTAATTGAAGAGATTTTTGCTTATATTCATTAAAATAAATCCAAACAGTTATACATCAATAATACTAAGCATGTATTTATTAAAATTACATTTTTAATATCAATATGCAAATTAGCCTTCCCATTCACACTGTAAACCGCTATTTTGTTGTATATATAAATACAATTGCATGTTATTAGTATGTAGATATGGTCAACAGTATAAATAATGAAGAACAATTTTATCAATAATTGAGGTTAAAATAAGGATAAATTCATGGTGAATGTGGCGTCAATTACTAAGGGAATTGTGACTTGAGTAGTAATATAGTTTCGGTTACAGACAGAAAAACACACAATCTCCATTATAATAAGATATATATTATATATTATTATAAAATTGTTTTCTCTTTAACAGCATAGTGTGATGTTTTCATTCCACCTTTTCATACTCATATATATATATATATATATATATATATATATATATATATATATATATATATATATATAAAATCCTCGACACGAGTACGATTTGACACATGCTTAATTTATTAGGCGGAATTTAACAGGCTTGTTTTCTGAGTTTTACTTCTTCTAGACTGCTTACCTATTCAAGGTTAAAGACCGCTCTGCCCTATTATTTACGCATCGTTCGAGGAGGAATAGTTAAGTTTTAAACTTTCACAAGGGTATTAGCATAATTTAAAATGCAAGCAGTCTGGTGAAGGTTGTGAACTCGTCTCACCGTGTCCATTCCCTACGCCGGTAACCATTACTCCATGCGCCTTTTGTTCACTTATAGGTAACTGAGGTGTTTTCATTAGGAGAATCCGCGGAGACAGAAATGAATGGTAATCTGTAAATGCAGTTTTTGATGAATTAAACAGATGAGCGAAAACTTGCAAGCCAAATTGTAAAAAGGTTTATACGATCACAATAAAATAAAATGTGGTGTAATGTTATTTTGATGGATTATTACACCCTTTATCTAAACTAATTCCTGGGTGGAGAATGTTCGTCCATTGCTACCTTTAGTTAGCATAATAGAGAGCAGATATTTTAGTGGGTTCTTTTTTCCTAATCAATCATTTCTTTCTACGGAATCAGTTTTAAGTAGAAGACAATCTTACAGACCTATTTTATACACAACATCATATTCATTACAAATGTTTGAAAATGCACTTAGTGTAATTTGAACTTGGGATTCATATTCTACGATGATTCTGTCGTCGCAAATGGAATCGCCGTTCCGAGTTCAAATCCTGGACGACCCTGTTTACGTTTCACATCAAGCTATCAAGTTTGAAAAAAAGCATGTATCCATCTCTTCCCTCCAACTATGGGTAAAATTTAAATAATGGATAGGTATAGACTAACAATTTTGTAAAGAAAGGTAGATTAGATTGTAGAATTATCCGTAAATTTGAAAATTACAGTTGAAGAATAGTTGAGATTCAAATTGACAAGTCTTAATCCTAGACTACTCGGAGCATGACTTTTATTGACTTAAAGAGTCACCTGATTGGATAAATCTGGGAAAAGTAGTATTTAGTTAGCTAGAGTTGAGCTGGCGCCAATCGATACCAGATGTATTTCGTCTGTGCTGCTACTGATTCTACTGATTAAGATAGTATCGAGGAAATAAAAAAGTGTACACCAAAATATGTCTCCGTGTTCAAGATAAGAGAGAGAGAGAGAGAGAGAGAGAGAGAGAGAGAGAGAGAGAGAGAGAGAGGGGGAGGGAGAGGGAGAGAGAGAGTATCCGATGAAAACCCTGATAAGGCCCTATGTAATGTGGCAGGGATAACAGCAGATGCCAGAAGAAAAAGAAGGAGTATATAACATCAATAGAAGGGCGGTCTAGGTAAGATTCAACTTATTTGGTAGCCAAACATTCAAGTGAATATCATAACCAAACTGATGCAAATGATTTTCAAAGCTTGATTTTGATATTACACGAATGTTAGCAATTTCCCTCTGATATATTAAGTTAATTGTTCTCAAGTAATGTCTTAATTTTATTGCTATAAAACTATACTATCTAACAAATCGTGAAGTTTTTTTTCCAGCATGTAACTTTATAAAACATTTTTTTTATATTGAACTTCCCTAAAACTCTAGACGGCTTACCCTCGGGAACGAAGTACGTTCGTATATGCCGAGCGTGCAGGAGTTAAAGCATCCGAAAGAAGAACGCCGCCGTAATTTAAGAGACATGAACTCGGAGCCAGGAGAATTGGCAAAACTAGATTTTTGGCTTATGCAAATTTCGCCGAGATCAGCCACACAATTGAAAACAAAAAACAAACTTAGCAACAAAACACCGGGTGTTTCTGAATTCGGTATTGTACGCACGTCGTGAAAGACTGTAGAATAGTTGCGAATAGTTAGGGTAGATTTTTGTCGTCTTGTTGGAATCAATATAATTTTCAACTTGAAATTGATTCCCTAGGTCTTTTCAATACAAACTGTATACATATTATGTTTATGTCTAAATCACATATCAGCGTTATTCTAAATAAAAAATAAGATTAGCATGACAGAATTGCTGTTTATTTTCTTCCGCCGGTACAGAACCAATAAAAAAAACCTCTAATTTTGCTTCCTGTTTTTTTTCAAGTGTTTTGTAAGAATCAAAATAATTCAACTATATTGTTTGTTGATTGTTTTGTTTTACGGTATATCAACTCTTAAGCAAGCCTCTTAAGCCAGTAGAAAATTCACGTACCTAGGTGGTAATATCTCATCCACAGAGAGCGATATTAATACACGAATAGCAAAAGCATGGTCGGCCACAAAACAAATTACCAGTCATATGGAGGTTCGATCTCCCTTACAAGCTGAAGCGACTGTTCTTCCAGGCTGTGGTTGTATCAGTGGTGCTATATGGCTGCCCCACTTAGACCCTAACGAAGCGTCTTGAGAATAAGCTAGATGGGAGCTGCACCAGAATGCTGCGTGCAGTCTTGAACAAGTCGTGGAAACAGCACCCCACAAGGAAGCAGCTGCACGGTCACTTGCCCCCCATATCACAAACTATCCGCGTGAGACGGACAAGGCATGCAGGACGCTGCTGGAGAAGCCAACACATGGACATGCAAATGTGGGGCGCCCAGCAAGGACCTACATTGAACAACTATGCGAAGATGCTTGTTGCCCCGCAGAGGAGCTCCCAGGTGCAGTGAATGATAGGGAAGGTTGGCGAGAGATTGTCATGGATATCCGTGCTGCATGCGTGAGATGATGATGATGATGATGATGATGATGATATAACCCTTTTCAGGCCACTTAATGCGAAACAAGTCATTGTGATATTCTGTTTCTTATAGTACTTGCAGTTTCTTAAAAAGTCACCTATCTAAATATTGAACAGGCTCATCGCTGCTTAACTTCAGTGATCGAAGACTGGGATAGGAATTAATGAAGGAACGAACGAACGAACATAGATAGATAGATCGATAGGTGATAGATAGATAGATAGATATCAACATACTGACATAGGTATTAATGAATGAATGAAGGAAGGAACGTTGATAGATAGATTGATAGATAGACAGATATGAACAAACTGAGATAGGAATCAATGAATGAATGTATGAAGGAACATAGATAGATAGATAGATAGATAGATAGATAGATATGAACAAATCGAGAGACAGTATTACTCATTCTTCAATGTCTAAAAATATGTTAAAATCTTAAAAAGGAAATTTATAATGAAACTCTGTTTTTCTCAAGGAAAACAATATCGCACCGAACGTCAAATGAAGTACAAAGCGTAGTAGGAGCACACACATCATCATCATCTACTGGGGCTTTCACCGTGACTTGACAGTAATCCCAAGTTTATTGTAGTATTGACACGGCAACAGTTTGGAAGAATTCCCGTTCAAATTTAACAGAGATCAAATGAATTTGTTTGTTTGTTTGTTTTGTTTTACGGCACATCAACCTCAGTGGGTCATTTAATACCGATAAAGTTTTGAAATAAATCAATTCTTAATGGATAATACATTTTTTTTATGAATACATTTTTCTATTTAACCCATAGATGGGACCCTAACAGGTACTACCACTCCGGGTCAGAGTGGATCAGGGAGCAATGGTGATGAAGGGGTGCTCCACATTCCCCAAACCTCCAAAACTGGAACCTCACCATCAGATAGAGTTTAACGTCATTCCCAGGACATGTAGACCCGCAGCCACCGCCTTCTAGCACCCATATGATGAAAAGGGTTTGGGGCTTGCCATAAGGGCAATGGGGTTGGGGAAATCATATAGGTGCTAGGGCTTGACGGGACCAGCCGATTGATTGGAGGGGGCCTCTCCGACCGCCCGTCTAGCCCAAGATAAGGCCAAAGTGGAGTATTGCATGTCATGAACTGCTCATCCACCTGGGCTCTATCCTTAAGCATCACGAGTCGCCACCCACGGCCAACAGGTGGCCCCATTGGGGGAGTATTACCCCTCTGCAGAGGTGCAGTCGGTGCATTCTAACGCCCCAGCCGACAGGGCGGCAAATGAATTTGATTTATACAAAACGTTCCTAAGTCACCGAACGTACTTTTTGCATAAACCGTAGATATTAACCCAGCTTTTGACTTTCAATTGAACTTTATGGTCAGCAGAATCTCTCAATCCGACAGGTCTTCTTTTCTTTGTTTGCTCTTTCTGGATGGGATTAGTTGAACTGTTTGAGTAAGAAACAGAATTTTCACATTCTCCACTCTGCTTTTCCTAGGGTATAAGAAAGAAATTGAACGTAATAGCGCAATTGGAGTTTGAACTTGCTTACTAAGATGTTACAGTCCAGCTTGTTAGCCACTAGGCGATAAAGACGCCCCATTATTCAATGGATGTTGCACTCAACTAAGTATGGCCGGATAATAGATCAGGAGCAAAAAGATGAAAAGGAAATAAAAAGAAATAGTCCAAAATCATTTAATAATAACGAACATTTCTCAAAATATCACATAAAAATAGCTATACCAAAAAATACGGACAAAAGAGAAAAAATGCATTAGGATACTCATTTTGCAATTCTACACTGTGCATAATCACATATCAAGTGCTTTTAATCGTGGTATAATAGTTTAGTAGGCTAGTCCCACCGATCCATTACTACTGAATAGCGAGTTAGATCCTTTATGGATACCCCATAGCTGCGACCTTGTGTCACAACTTACTCGTTGAAAACGGGATGGTTAATTAAAAGAGTTCCATCTTAGTGTAAAGATTAAAAATCTAGTCTCGCAGATCCTTTTACTACTAAATAGCGAATTCAATTCTCGCTGGATATCCCATGATCGCGACCTCGAATCACATCCTACCCGTGGTAAAAGGGTTAGTGTAATGGTTAGCAAGCTACGCACAGATCCATTACTACTAAATAGTGAGTTCGATCCTAGCTGGCTATTCCATACTTGCAACCTTGTGTCACATCCTACGCCTGATAAAAGAAATTTAGACGAGGGGCAGGGGCTGCCTGGGATGACAGCCCCCTGGGACTACATGATTAATTTTACCTCTCTCACTGATTCAGAAGTCGAAGTCCCTGAACGCAACGTAAAGGTATAAGTCCGAAAGTGAAAGTAATAGCATGACGGGAGTTTGAACTCACATACTATGATGTCGCAGTACAACCCATTAGCCACTACGCCTCTGAGAATTCCCCCGATCTATGTTAATTAGAAGAATAACTGAATTAAATGGAACCTTATTAATGTCAATTGGTTTTCCAAATCAATGATTACGGTGAGGATGTTGGTGATAATCAGGAAATACTATTTTTCACAGGAGAGCGAGAGGACACATAGGTGGTGGGATGGGAAGGGTTCATACTTTCACAAGGGTATTACTCCGAAACTGAACGTAATAGCGCGACTGGGGTTTGAACTCGCCTACTACGATGTCGCAGTTCAGCACGTTAGCCACTACGTCACGGGGACTCACCGCCCACACATCGAACTCACTAGTCATGCAGGTTTTTGGATACCACGCGAGGCGTACAGACTAGTTTAGATTTTTTTTCATGGAAAGCTTACTAAAAAAAAAAATTTACCTCGGACGAATTGGAAAAACTTTTGAAAACATGCACTAAAAAAAAAAAAAAAAAAAAAAAAACAAAGAATTCCGTCATCATCATCATCATCATTTTTATTATTACTGTGATCATCATCATCATCATCATCATCAGCAGCAGCAGCAGCAGCAGCAGCATCATCATCATTACTATAAAGAACAGCAATATTAGTAAATCTTGTTTCAGTTAGTTTAATCAACAGAGCACGAATTGAATTACGTTGTATCAGCCCATGGCATTGTTTTGTATTGAATCATTTTCCGCTTGGGTTCCATTCATTGGCTTTAGACGAATCTTTCTTGGCGAAGTCCTTTTAATAATAGAACTATCGGCCAACCTCGCTATAATAATAAACAACAGAATTCGGTTTGCATTTGTTTTCCACCCATAAAGAAAAAAGCTTCAAAACCAGACTCTCATCAAAAAATAAATGAATGAATGAATGAAAAAAAATAATAGAAACATAAAATAAATAAATAAATGAAATTAAAAAAGTAAAATAAAATAAATGAATTAAAAGATAGAATATAATAATTGAAAAAAACAAAAAACAAAAAAATAAAAAATAAAAAACCCATCAAAACAAAACAAAAAATAACCTTACAAAATTAGAAACGTGTGTTCACGTTCCATATTTAAACATTGCTAGAAACACGGTTGCCTGTATAACAATACCTGCCCACTATTAGAATCAATAGAATAAATGCATAATTTCCCCTGTGTCGACCTCGGATTTCATATCCAGCGCTCTGATATTTACACACTACCCAATACTATGACAAAAATAAATACGGACACAACACACTTTTCATCGACTTGATTTGTGTTGACAATGTAATTTCGGCTTCCTGTTTTTATCAATCTATCCTACTGATTTTACGTGAATTGAGACTGGACGTATAGGGGTTATGCATGGTCGGATGAAGCCTTTAAAAAATGCACTCATCAAGTGGCCGCAGCATCCTGTGATAAATGTAAAGCAAACAAGACTGTATTTTCAAAACTGATGCAAATAAATCAAGATAAAATCATTAAATCCCAAGTTTCAATGTTTTTTCTTTAATGGCATATCAAGCTTTGTGGATTATTTAAAGGCAAAGCTATCCTTGCAGAAGAACAGTAGTGGTAATATTCTAACCATGAGGGGTTTCATAAATTTTCTTAGGGTTTGAAAGTGAATAGGAATAGCGCGACTGGAGATCGAACTCGGTTACTACGATGTCGCAGCCCAGTACGTTATACACTACGCAACGTTTTATATAGATATAACAAATAGAAACAATGGAAGGAAATTGTCATTGCTTTTTTTAAAAATAAAGACTGTGCACCTGTGTACAGATATATATGTAAATCAATTTAAACTAGCAGGACCTGTGGATATACAACAATATTACAATACAGTTCTATATGTAAAAAGTATAATAATCTTGGTTTAACTCTCTCTCACCTTATTTAAAAAAAAATATTTCCTTCTTTTCATCTTTTCATTATGTTCGATTGAAACAGATTAGCATTATCGCTTCCGCGACCCACTCCCTCTCTCTATATTTACCCTTCTCTTTTTCTTTCTTTCTATATTTCTTTCTTTCTTTCTTATCATATTTTTTCTGTGTAGTATGTCCCATTTCTCCCCTTTCTTTTTTTTATGCTAAAAACGGAAAGGTCTATTATTTAGCTGAGGTGACGACACTCATACAAAATAAGAATTCGGCGGAAAAGCAACACCAGGTTACCAGGATTTACATTTGTGCATTTAATCTTGTATGATTTGGACGGTCTCATTTTAACCAAAGGGTGTTGCAATATGATAACGGTCATACAATAAAGGAACACGAGTATTGATATATAGATATATTTAGAAAAATAGTCATTCCTATAGTTATAAATATTGTTTTTTTTTCTGATTTTACATTTACTTTTGAAGCAGTACTGAATTTCTAAAAAATCTATCTGTATATTTTATATATACTTGAACCCCCGCAGACCCCCGGCCAACAAAACAAAATCAGCGATTGTCAGAGAAATAATTACTACGCTTAGCGTGGTGCAAATGTATTACTCTGATTCAAGACAAAAGTGCCCCCCCCCTGTCTGCGGGGCTTAGAATAGGCTGACTGGAACCTTTGAAGAGGATTGTGATCTCCCGCCCCCCACCAAAAATTGGGATGTCCTGTGTGTGACACTAAACTGTATTTGAGTGTGAGGCTTCGGTTTTGGAGATCTAGATGGAGCACCCCTCCATCGCCATTACTCTCAGGTCCACCCTGACCCGGAGTGGTCATACGTGTTAAAATCCCATCTATGAGTCAAATAGATCTGTTTAAAAATGATTCGTATTCGATAGGACTACTTGATGCCATATGACTGTGTGTAAATTATTTGTATTAACAATGGTTACTTGAAGCTATAATTGTTTACTAAGGATTATTATTAGTTACTGAAAAGCATAAAACTACGTGGAAATAAATTACTATTATTAAATAGAAATAATTACTTCAAATCATATAATTATTAGGATCATATAAAGATTCTTAAAACCAAACAAATTACGAATTAGTCGTAATATATAGGAATACTTGATGCCATATAACTGTGAATTATTTGTATTAAGAAAAGTTACTTGAAACTAAGGATTATTATTAGCAGCTTCAACCTATATAACTGTCTACAAACAAATGACTAATATTAAATACAATTAATTACTTGAAATTATATAATTATTAGTATTAGATAGGAATAATTGAAACCAAGCAACAGTGTGCAAAAGAAACCTCTAAAGAAAGAGCTACATAACATATGTAAATATCAATGTAAAGTGAATGTTATTTCCTAACCAGTAAGCATAAAATATCCCTAGGCGAGTTGACATGTCGTTAAAGTACCGAGTCATATGTATATAATTTTGTCATTCCTTATAGGAATTATACTATTAGATATTTACCCACCCTTCCTAACGAGTAGGATGTGATGTAAAGTCAGTTTCTTAAGCGGACTTTAACAGGTTTGGATTCAGAGTTTTCCTTCTAGACTGGTTGACTAAGCAAGGTTAAAGCGCCCGGTCCACCCAGCAATCTACACGTAACTGGAGGGAGAATAGTTAGATATATAACTTTCCTAAAGTTATTAGTGCTTTGGAAAATGCAAATAGCCTCGTCCAGGATTTTATCTCTTCACACCATGTCGATTTCGCACCACGCGCCTATATTCCACAAAATAGGAAGCGCGTGGTGTAATGGTTAAAGTCATGGGAAATGGACTCGTCAACCCGAGTTCAAATCCTGGACGTGGCAATTATTTCACTTAGTGCTAATACCCTTGGAAAAGGTATGAATCCTACTCTCCCTGCAGCTATGGGTAAATAGTAGGGCAGTCTGGCTCTTTAACCATGGCTAGGTAACCGTCTAGGAGAAGGAAAACTCTGAATTTAAACCTGTTAAACTCCGCTTAAGAAATTGACCTTGTGTCGCATCTGCTCATGCGGAGGGGTTGGTAATTATATATATTCCACAAAATAGTCACAGGCATTATACTAGTCAAGTAATGATATTCATGCTACAAAAAAGTTGGATGACTGTGAAATAATTAGAAACATCAAAAGTCAAACGGATCACTCTTTATAGGGAGATACTGGCATAGATAGATAGATAGATATGTATGTATGTATGTATGTAGGTAGGTGGGTAGGTTGGGCGTTGGTTTAAATCACGAGGAAAACAACAGTTCCCGTCAGGCCATTGAAGTTAAGTAGTACGGACTCAGTCCAGTTGTGACATGGGTGACCACTTAGTAAAATCAGGTAATGTAAGCTACAAGAGCTCTGTGCGCTAGACGATGCTCGGTTAGTAAATAACAATATAGATAGATCGATAGAAAGGAAATAAGGAACATACTGAGATAGATAGATAGATAGATAGATAGATAGACATGTACACACTGATATCTATTAATAATGGAAATTCGCTTCCGGTTTTTTGTCTCTAACAAAAAGTACATCTCTGTTTACGTCACATTACCCAAAATCATCATAACATAGAATAGATACACTCAAAATTTGAATATGCAACATTCGACAGTCCTCATCGTTTTTTTTAAAACAAGTTTTGATAAATACATTTCTGGTATTATATATCTATATATAGTTTGTTTTATTTTAATACATATTTAAAGTTTACATTTCAAATTGTTTTATTTTTTAATCCATTAATGAATTTGATGATTTTACTTACTTAGGGTACAAACTCGCTGACATTGAATTTTTTACTCCCACCCTCAGGCAATATGTTTCAAAATCTATTTTTACATCGTCCGGAGGGTGTTTTTTTTGTACAAGTAGGAATTAATTAATGAAGGAAGAAAGATAGAGAAATAGATAGATTGATAGATAGACAGATATGAATAAACTGAGATAGGAATCAATGAATGAATGTATGAAGGAACATAGAAAGATAGATAGATAGATATGAACAGATCGAGAGACAATATTACTTATTTTATTGTCAATGTATAAAAATATGTTAACATTTTAAAAAGGAAATGTATAATGAAACTCAGTTTTTCTCAATGAAAACAATATCACACCGAACGTCAGAGGGAGTACAAAGCGTGGTAGGAGCACACACATCATCATCATCTGCCTCTTTATCTATACGACTAAACAAAAGCAATATAACGTCACAATTTACAACGTCAAACATATATTTAAGATTAAGATTTTGAACACAGACATTTATTTTCACATACACAAAGAATTGTTCCAGATTGTTGATAAAAGCTTTAGAAAACAATGATTTTGAATAAGCAAATGTTGTGTATGAAAATATACAAACATTAAAAAAACAAAACAAATAAATTTGTTTCAATCTTAAGATCTCCAGAAATCAGAGACATTTATGTGCTGGTTTTAGTTTCTGAACATCTCTCATTTATTCATGATTTAATTTATATTTGTGAACCAATATCGTATATCTTCACTATGATAAACTCACATTATTTCTTGTAAAAAAATATTTAGATTGAATCCGATTTTTTTAATTGAAATTCAATTCTTAAAAAAATGAAGTTGAATTTAAAAACATATATTGAAGTTCAAATGTCTTGAGGTTCACCTTTTTTAATTTGAAGTTCAAATTCTAATTTGAAGTTCAAATTTTAATTTGAAGTTCAAATTTTAAAAATTGACACCAGAGATACGTAATTATGGAAAGTAAGAAATGCTTATAGTAGACGAATGCATCTTTTAAAATTTTGGTTATATTTTTAAATATTGAAGTTAAGTTTAAGAAAAACGCATTGAAGTTTAAATGTTATGTTTTTCTTTTAAATTGAAGTTCACCTTCTTTTTCATTTGGCGTTCAAATTTTAAAAAATTGATGCCAAAGATGTGTAGTTATAGTTATAAAATCTGTCAAATAGTGACAATATCTGTGTGATCCAGTTTATGTTTGGAGGCCATTATTGCATCTCTTTATAATGATAAACTAGGATATGTTCTAGTAATAATATATTGAATTGAATTTCATTTGTCTAAGGTTGAAAATCAATTTTCAAAAAATTGAAGTTCAATTTTAAAAATTATATCTTGTAAAGTTTCAAATTAAAGTTCACGTTTCTTTGAACTGAAGTCCATATTTTTAATTTTAATGTCAAATTTTGTTTTTAAATCGAAGACAAAATGTTTAGTTATACTGGGAAAAGTTTATGGTTTCCAACAGGTTAACCGGAAATATTTAGACAAATACCAAGCATTGCCCGTAAACTATAAAAGTTGAAAAATATGAACACACCTGTTGTGCCTATAATCATAAGAACACTGGGAACAAATCCTTTGACAAGTTATTGGATCAGTAGGAAATTCGTGCAAAAATGACAGTTTATGAATTATAGATATGTTAAATCGGTTAGGATTTTAAGAAAGATAATGACAATTTAAAACGGCTTGCTGTCATTTTAACACAGCGATTGGTTCTAGAATAATCTAACTCGAAACAAAATAATACAATTTATAGAATTGGTTGGTTGATTTATAGTGTCAATCCTTTTTCGGGCGCTTCAATGGCGAATCAAATTTGATAAACAAAAGACTAGGTTACTTACAATAACTACCGTTGATTAAATGGTCATCCAATTAAATATTGAACTGACTCATCGCTGTTTAACTTCTTTTATTTTGTGGAAACCAGTGCTTTATGCGTTATTTTACTGTAATACAACTGATATGAGGTGTTTATTACGTCTAGAACGTTCAATATAGTCATAAACTTAAGTTGGTTGGTTGACGGCGTTTCAATCATTGGGTTATTTTATGCCGAAGACATTTTTGTTTTATTCATTCTTGTTGGGTATTTTATTTTCTAGAACTCATTTATTAAACACATTAAAAAACTCACTTTGATCTATTAAACCCATAGAAGGGACCCTAACAGATACTACACCTCTAGGTCAGAGTGGACCTAGGAGTAATGAAAATAAAGGGGTACTCCACACTCCCCACAGCTCCAGAACTAGAGCCTCACCACTTGACGCAGTTTAGCGTCGTATCCAGGATACCTTGTGTTTAGGAATCATCAAATAATTGCATATTACCGAGAAGAGTAATAAAAACATTTGAGAATGAATATGTGCTTTTATTATCAGTTTGTTTTGACAAATAATTTTTACAAATATTTTTTTTCATACATAGCTATTTAAAATTGTATTTACTTATGCATATACGCATTAAGTCTTTCTACACGTTAATCTAGATCTCTCGGTCTACGCTTGCATTTCCCTTAGGCTTAATGTATCTTATCATCGACCGAGGCCCGTGGTTGTTTGTTTATCTCTAATCTAAAAAGCTTATAAATCCCGTGATGGAATGAAAAGCCAGAGACGTAACCCCGAAAGTATTTTAACAACAAAACACAGTTCTCTCTTTGAATAGAGACAGAAGTTTTAACCTGGATTCAATATTGATTAGTCTATTCAAAAATAACAAAGAACGAGACTTGTTTTGTTTTTGTTTTTTTTTTTTTTGTTTTTTGTTGTTTTCTTTATTTGTTGTTGTTTTTTTGCTAAAGACTGTAAAGTAGTAAGACTTGGGAAATATATATATATAACCATTCTTTCTCCAGTTAAACTTGTTTTGTTTTTTTCAACATTGATTAGGCAAACAGTCTAGGAGAAGTAAAACTCTAAATTCAAACCTGTTAA
>CM042137.1:16221447-16226447 GCA_023376005.1 Doryteuthis pealeii
ATATCGTCGTGTAATAAAGTCACTATATTAACCTACTCTAAACAAATCGTAAATCTAAGAAGTCCGTCGACAGCTTGGTCCGGTTTCAAATCACGCATCTATAGCTCTGCTGATGTGATAGGCCGAAATGTACATACAGAGATTGATTTTCTCGATTTGCCATACATGGCATTCCGGGCACATATTCTCCCAAAAATTGTCTGCACACCATTTATAAATGTATACTGCTGGTTTGCCACATAGTGACAGTGAAATATGTTTATTTTTATATATTTACCTGCATTCACACAAACCGAGGATTCATATGACAGAATTAGACAAGAGCAAATTTTTATTTAGGAAAATTGATTTTTCGTTAGACGTCTGTTTTAGGATTATTATATTTGCAACAAATAGAAGTAAACATGCCAGAGTAATATGAAACTAATGTTGAAAATATTAGTCCCGTGTAACCTGTCATACTTTTGTCCACCCCCTCCCTCTCTCTCTCTCTCTGTCTGTCTGTCTGTCTGTCTGTTTGTCTCTCACTCACTTACTCACTCACTCATTTGTCATCTCCTCTATTTCACAGCACGCGTTTTAAGAGTCACTAGGCTTTCAATACGTCCAGATAAAATTAGAAGCACTTGGTGAAAACAAACAATGCTGAGATGCGGTCAGTTGAAAATGCTTAGAATAAAAGGTCCTTATCTGTTACTTTAAACTGACCTAGTGGGCCCCCCACCAAAAAACATGACCCTTTTTCCTTCTCTCCCTGTCTCTCTCTGTGTCTATCCCTACATCTATCTGTCTTTCTCTGTCTGTCTCTCTTTCTTGCCCTTTTTAACCGAAGTCGTCTTTTCCAGTGCAAAGATAACCTTTTTATTTACCTGATAAGATTGTTTATTCTCCAGATAGAAATCGTTTTTAGTCAGTGCTGTCAAATAAAACAAAGAAAATAACAGACCTAAAGAAAGAACAGAATCATGCACATTTAATAGGAAACAAAACAACAAAAACAAAAACAAAAACAAAAACAAAAATATTTTTTTATGGATATTTAGAAAAACAAAACAAAAACAACTCAATCTTGCAAGGTAGATCAGTGTAGTTAGTGATAAGATCATTTGTAAGTAAAATATATATTTTTCTAGAAATTATATATTTATGGGAAATACAGTATCACCCCAAACATTTTAAAGTCATTTTTCTTCTAAATAAAATTATCAAGTAAAAAAAAAAAAAGAAAAAAAAAAGAAAAAAAAAGGATTAGATTAAGTAATTAAAATTTACCTACTTTAATCCCCTCACAGCAACTCTCGCACCAGGGGGGACCTACTGTAAACCGCTGTCAGCGTCTCTAGCACTGTCACTTATTTTACACTGAAAATCACTACGTGAACACCCCTGCAATCTTTTGTTTTGTCTGCGAATCAGCCCTTAGACTGGTACTTGATCTTTTTGCAAAAGGGAATCAGTTTAATAGAATAAAAAATGTCGTTGTTGGGGTGGCCAGACAGCTAAGGAGCCTATCTCCTTTTCACAGCGCTAGACCAAGGAGATTGTTTTGGAGTCTAAGGTGGAGCGCCACACCTACATCATCTCACTTTACCGCACAGATCCCTGTGATACGCATACGCTGAGTTATTGATGGCCGGTATCGAACCCGAAACCTTGTGGTTTCTAGTAGGACGCTCTACCGACCGCTAAACCGGCCAGGAATATTCATGGGAAATTTGATAGGCAAAGAGTTTAGGTAAAAACGTTTCAATAAAAATATTACAACCCCTGTTCCATAATAATAGCTACATGTTCATATAGATTTCATACACTTAATGTAACAACTATTATGGGGCCAATGTTACAGTATCCTTTTGTAGAATCTAATGGTATTAAAATTCAGACGAAATTTATTGGTGACTATAAGTAAAAGTCGTCGGGGCGGCCTAAAGTCGATATCGGCCAAACATCGAGGGAGTCTATCCCCTTTTCACTAGCGCTAGACCAAGGAGATTATTTTAGCATCCGAGGTGGAGCAACACACCTACCATCAGTTCCTCACTTTACCGCACAGATCCCTGTGCTACTCATTCGGTGAGTTGGCGAGGGCCGGTATCGAACCAAGAACCTTGTGATTCCTAGCCGAACACTCTACCGACTGAGCTAAACCGGCCCTAAAAATGTGGTTAATTATATGGAACAGTCAAAATACTTAACCATCCCCTGCACTCAATTATATTACAGTAACTATCCCTATTTATGAACTCACAAAAAAAAAAATCAGCATATTACACCATAGATACATATAAATTATCGCATAAAATGAACACATGAATTAATTCAAATGTTACATATACTAAAACCCAATGAAACCATAGCTTCACTTGGTGTTGAAAATGTACTAGTCAAAAACCCATTGATACCATTATAATGCGTGTTTGTCTGTCTGTAACCGAAACTATATTACTACTCAAGTCACAATTCCCTTAGTTATTTACGTCATATTCTTCATGATTTTATTTTTTATTTAAAAACCAATTAAAAATAAAATTGTTTCACATTATTAATACACTTGACCATATCTACATCCAAATAACATGCAATTGTTTCTATATATACAACCAAATAGCGGTTTAAAGTGTGAACGGGAAGGCTAATTTGCATATTGATATTAAAGATTTGATTTTAATAAATATGAGCTTAGGATGTGGTTGGTATTATTGATTTATTATTGTTTGGTTTTATCTTAATGAATAGGAAAGCTTTTTTTAAAGAAACAAAATGGAAGTAAAACGATATTTTATTGAACAATCCAGTATCTTCTAAGACAGATTATTACAGCCAAGTCTCACTGAAAGCCGCTCACAAGTAAAAAAAAAATCTGATGGTTAATTCATTATAATCGAACAGAATGATTCAGATTACAATAATAATAGTACTTTATTTGAAAAGAATGAGTTCTGAGGTGAATAGATAGTGAATTTTAAAATATCCCATCATACAGGTAAAAAACACCATGGGGGAAATTTGTTAAGCAAAAGGTCAATTGGGTGACCACTTAAACAAGAGCAGGTACTCTAAGCAACCCGAGTTCTTTGTTTATCAAAAATGGCTTGATTCGGCATTAAATAACCCGAAAGGGGGTGGAAATGCCGTAAAAAAAACCCCACTAACTTATATAAAATATACTATGGTTTTATAATTTCAAGAGGAATATCTCTTTGATAAGATATAGCCAGAATTCTTCCAAGCTGTAGCCGTGTTAGTGCTACAATATGGCTGCACCACTTGTAAGTAAAAAAAAAGTCGTCAGCCAATCAGCGAGGGAGTCTATCCCCTTTTCACTAGCGCTAGACCAAGGAGATTGTTTGGGAGCGACTCGCCTAACACTTGTACTTTAACGAAAAGATTGAGAAAAAGCTAGATTGAGACTACATATGGATGCTACAGGTTGTATTGAACAAATCCTGGCAGCAACACCCCACAAAAGCAGCTGCACGGCCAATTACAATCTATCACACAAACCATCCAAGTAAAACAAACAAGACCCACTGGATATTACTGGAGCACTAGACGAACGTATAAGTGGTAGACACCTACATATGGAAGCACCAAAGTTGGCCGACCATCAAAGACTTATATGGATCAGCTCTGTGCGGATCCTCGATGCTGCGGGGTGAACTTGCCAGGAGCGAAAACCGATAGGGACGGATGGCGTGAAAGAGATTCAAGGGAATCCGTGGTGTCAGAGCGATGATGATGACGATTACTAAACTCTACCACATTAAAAATTTCTGACTAAAAATATAAATATGTACGAAACTTTGTGACTATTATTGGATCCTTTACGTCCACTAAGGACGATGGCGTAGTGTCCAAAATAAAAATAATTTTTTTATCTCTGCATCTGCGCAAGTAACTCTGCAGGCCAATTCTTGAGTGACAGTCTTTGATACACTGAAACTTGTGACTAAAAATATGAATATGTTACACAAAGTCAATAGTTTTTGAGCGGAGACCCCGGTTTAGCTCAGTCGGTAGAGCATTCGCATCAATAACACAATATTCTGGATTCGATACCGAACCTCACCTACTCAGCGAATGACTAGCACAGCTTGGATTTGTGAGGTATACTGGGGAGCTGATGAAAGATTGACGCTCCACATTAGAAGCAAAAAAAGCTCCCTTGTCTAGCATTAGTGAAAAGGGGATAGACCCCTCGTTGTCCGGTTGATACTGAAAATAGGCCAATCAACTGACTACTAATAACTATTGGTTTTGAATTATGTTTTCCTTCTCCAAGAATGGTTGAATTACTAAGGCTAAAGACCCCAAAATAATCCTTTTTAAAAAAAATTATCAATTCCAGTATTGATATAATTTTAATCTTGGTTTATTCCTGGTGTATTTGGTTAAATGAATACAGAATTAATTTCTGTGAAAGATTAACACTCGACTAATTGAGGACATGAAAGGTAATCACCTCCCGTGTCTACTGATAGACACAAGGTGGCGTGGTCAGTGCAGGAGACGCGGCAAAGTCGGAAATGTGTTATTCTCTCTGCCGGCCTCGACAGAGACAAGGGGGATTTGAGCCCCCCCCCTGCTATAGAGATATTATCCATCATATGGAAATCTGATTTCAATGATAGCTAAAGCGAGAATTCTTCCAAGCCGTAGCCGTATTGGTGCTACTGTACGGCTGCACCACGTGGACCCTAACGACGCACTCGGAAAATAAATTAGAAGGGCGCTGCACGAGGAAGCTGCGTGCTACCTTAAATAAATCCTGAAAATACAAAAAAAAAAAAATAAATAAAAAATAAAAAATAAAAAAATAAAATAAAACAGTCGTATGGTCACCTGATGTCTATCACAAAAAAAAGGATCCGGGTGAGGCGAACAAGCCATGCCGGAGACTGCTGAAGAAGCAAGAACGAACTCACAAGTGACGTTCTACTGGGGACGTCTCCACATGGACACAACAATGTAGGTCGACCAGTAAAGATTTTACAATAATC
>CM042137.1:16231447-16281447 GCA_023376005.1 Doryteuthis pealeii
TGGATGTGCAATTTCGTGAGTACATTATATATATATATTATATATATATATATATATATATTGTAAACACGGTTTGTTTTGAATGGCTTTTTGCCGATAATTTTAGGGAGAATAAGTGCTTAATTGGAGTCGTACCTAATTTTGAAAATTAATTAATTAATAATGAATTAGGCGGGAATACCTATTAAATGTATGGCTAAACAAATCGAGAAAAATCAATCTCTGTATGTACATTTCGGCCTATTAGGCCTCATCAACAGAGCTATAGATCGGAAGACCGCCCTGTGCGTGATTTGAAACCGGACTGCCAAGCTGGCAGGCCGATCCCATAACCCCTACACTAAACGGACTTCTTAGATTTTATGATTTTTAGAGATAGGTTAATATTCCACTTCTAGTGACTTTTATTACACGACGATATGATAAGTTGTAAACACGGTTGTTTTGAATGGCTTTTTGCCGATAATTTTAGGGAGAATAAGTGCTTAATTGGGTCGTACCTAATTTTGAAAATTAATTAATTAATAATGAATTAGGCGGGAATACCTATTAAATGTAATGGCTAAACAAATCGAGAAAAATCAATCTCTGTATGTACATTTCGGCCTATTAGGCCTCATCATATATATATATAAAATAAAATATATAAAGGTTTTACATATCTATTCATTAGTTGGAACATTCACGACCATAGTGGTTTCATGCGATGCAATCTTCAGGTGAGATGTTTCAAATATATATATATATATATATATTATATAAGAAATGTATGAGATATTAGAGAGAGAGAGAGAGAGAGAGAGAGAGAGAGAGAGAGAGAGAGAGAGAGAGACGGACGGGGAAAAATAAACAAAAGTATATCGGAACAATACAATACACTCTTTCTGACCCAAAAATGCCAGGAATTTATCATTTCTAGTTGAGTTTTGTACAATCTCGTCGGGGTTGTCCTAAAGTCGGTATCAGCCAGACAGCGAGGGAGTCTATCCCCTTTTCACTAGTGCTAGACCCAGGAGATTGTTTTGTTTTTTGCATCTGAGGTGGAGCGCCACACCTACCATCAGCTCCTTACTTTACCGCACAGATCCCTGTGCTACTCATTCGCTGAGTTGGCGAGGGCCGGTAACGAACCAAGAACCTTGTGATTCGTAGACAAGTGCTCTACCAACTGAGCTACACTGTACAATCTAAAAGGATGTTATTAGGTGTTATTTATTACCAAACTCTACGGCTAATAAACTTTTGCCAAAAACAAAATAGCAAAACCTTTTTAATCAAAAATAAGATTTCATAGATACTTTATATATATTTATGGAATTTTATTTTTGGCATAATTATATATTACATATTTCATATTTTCATATTTTTATTTGCAGACGTATATCAGTAGGTGCTAAATATCACCAAAATCTACAGCATTTAAAGTCTGTAAAATAAATAAAAAAATATTGGGGTGGTTAGATCAGTTGGTAGCAATCGCATAGTTTTGGTTCAATACCGGTCCTCACCAACTCAGCGCATGAGTAATACAACTTGGGTGATCTGATATGAGCGCTAAGCATCTGAGAACTGAGACTTGATCCGTGAGCTTCCCTCAGCAAAACATTTCCCTGGTCTAATGCTTGCTGTCCGACTGATAGCGGCAAAAGGCCACTACGCAGATTTTACTTTATAATATATACATTTATGCAATTTTCTTCTTTTTTTTTGTTACGTTAAGTTGTTATTTTATTTTTGGTTAGGTGTCCATGCTGGAGACTTTGGTAATACAAATATACAATATATTCCGTTTTGGCTATATAGTGTTTCAGTAGAATTTTTTTTTAAATTGGCACATTTTGTTTAGAAAATATTAACTTTCTGTTGATAAAAATAGTTATATTTCCATAACCGTTTCAGTGCTATTGTACGGCTGCAAGACTCGTGCTCTATCGAAGAAAATGCGAGATAAAAACTACTTAAGTATGCTGCGTACTGTCTTGAACACATTTTGGAAGCAGTACAAGAAAGTAATTGTACGGCCACTTGCCCTCTATCAGACAAATTATCCGAATAAGACGAACAAGACATGCTGAACACTGCTGGAGAAACGAGGGGGAACGTATAAGTAGCGTTCTTCTGTGAACACCTATACATGAACACTCGACCTGCCAAAAACTAGATCAATAATCTCTGTGCATAATCAGGATGCTGCGCGGGGGATCTCCCAGGAATGATGACTGGTAGGGACGGCTGGCGAGATAGAGTCATGAATATCCGTGCAGCGTGCACGACCTGATGATGATGATTTATATCGATATTCTAAAAAAGCAACAAAAATATCCATTAGAGAGATTTATGCCATGCTGGTAAATGTAGATTTTACAGGTGCACGAATGTACTCACGGCTGGCTTGGCTTTTAACAGATCATGTAGCAACAGTCCTCCAATTTGAGACGGCCTGCTTGCCTTCAATGGTTAAAAAGACAGATCTACATTTAGATATATGAATAAACTGATACGAGCCAACGAGGATAGAATAGACGCTAACATACCTGCTTACACCTAAGTAGACAAGCTGTCATTTGATTGATCGATCGATCATTTGATATACAGATGAATGAAGAGGTTAACAAGCCAGTTGACTGTTGTGTGTATGTGTGTGTTTCTATATGTGTGTGTGTGTGAGAGAGAGAGAGAGAGAGAGAGACAGAGACAGACATATAGACAGACAGAGTAGGTAGACGCACACATAAATGCCTTCAGGCCAAAGCCTGTGTGTACACACTCGTACACACAGACACACAGTCGTGGCTAATGGGGGCCATGAGTTTTCATTTACCCGTCAATGAACGTAAAAACTGTTTGTTGATATTGGCTGGGCAGGTGGGGTAGCCAAAGGACTAGTGGTAGTCAGAGGAGTGCGGTTTACCCCAGTACTTATCTTACCACCGTACATCGTGATTTTCGTTTTAATCAGGACACAGGACTGTGTGTTAAAAGATCTAAGGTAGATATTTCCCAACCCGTTCAACGTGGTTAGGTATGTGACATAAGGTCGCAAGTATGGGGCATTCAGCTAGGATCGAATTCGTTATTCAATAGTAATGGATCTACGAGACTCGCTTTGATAATCATTACCACAGCATTAGACGCCCTTATTTACCCAACCCTTTCGCCAAGACCAGTGTGTGACACAAGGTCGTAAGTATGATGCATCCATCGAGGATCGACCTTGCTATTCAGGAGTAACGGATCTAAGAGACGTGCTTGATAACCTTTACAGCCCGATAGGACCCCCTAATTAACCCAAGCCACGATTCAGTAATAATTTATAACTGAATCGTGAGTGACCCTTGCAGAATGCCCATTAAAATCTATATTAATAAGCAATCACTCACTTATTTTATATTTTTTATTTTTTTTTTTTTTCCATCTTGTCTCTTTTTTGATATTTCTTCTTCTGGGGTTTATTTTTTCTATTTTTTATTTTTTTTCTTTTTTTTTTTTTTTTATTTTTTTTTTTTATGTAAATCCTTTATGTGACCAACAAAAATAATTCCTATGTTGCTATTTTCAGCCATCGATTGTGTGCGTGGGACAACAGTTAAGAAGCAGAAGGACAATGTAGCAAAAAAGAATAAATTTTAGGTATAGCCAACCAATTTATAGCTTATTAGCAACTTCTCTTGCCACGAAAGCATGTTACAAGCAATTTTAGCAAGTAATTTTGTTTGAATTCAGTTTTTCTTTCCCCAGATGAGTGCCTAACCAATGGTGAAGAACACATTCATCCTAAATGCTCTTTTTTTGTTAAAAAACGTTTCGTCACTTTCTCAATTTATCTCACTACTTACACAACACAGTCCTCTCTGAATCTCTCTCTCTCTCTCCTCTCTTCTCTTTCCTCTCTCTCTCCTCTCTCTCTCTCTCTAGCGCTATCTCTTTCTCATTTCGAATCCTTTTCCTACCCTTCTCTTCACTCCACTCCTCGTCTCCTGCTCTCTCTTTATATATAATTCATTTAGGCATAGCTTTTGCATTCACATAGCGCTAATACCCTGGGAAATATGTATCCATAGTATCTCCAGCTATGACGTTAATAGAGGCAGACTGGCTCGTGTTGACTTGGTAGTAAACCAGTCTAGAAGATAACTCTGAATT
Source organism: Doryteuthis pealeii (assembly GCA_023376005.1). NCBI lineage: Eukaryota > Metazoa > Mollusca > Cephalopoda > Myopsida > Loliginidae > Doryteuthis > Doryteuthis pealeii. The sequence goes on from CM042137.1 coordinate 16,235,591, forward strand.
AAAAAAATCTGAGGTCAGTATGATTGGTTGGGGCTTATCTTGATGCACGATTCCTTCATCGCTGAGCCAAAAAGTGCGAATGGTCCACAAAAAGCCTTCACCACTAGAACAATCACTGTATGGTTGTCACTGAATTGAACTCATGCACGAAATCACGGAGTTCCAATATATAAAGTATAATATGCCTATTTCTTTTATGCTAGTATTTATCTAACTCTCTCCACCAGAGGATGCACCAAGGTCAATTTTAAGCGGAGTAAAAAACTAGTTGGATTTCAGAATTTTTTCGTCTAGAGGTTCGTAATCAAGTAAACCCCCCAGTTCTACTTATTTATCCATACTGTGATATAACAGGTCCCGTTCTCCAATGATGAAGACTCATTCCCGATTGAAAGCTTCTAATTCATTTCCGTCACATTAGCAACATAACATATTCATTGTTTTAATTAGCTTTCCTTCATTTGTTATCTGTAAATATATTCGTTCAGTTTGCCTTTAAAATAAAGTTTATTTAAATTATTACACTAAGCGTCCGCAATCTTATCCTTCTCTTTATAATATACTAATCACAAAATGGAAACGTAAATAACAATCTTAACAACTAGCTTGAAAAAATTTATTTAATATCAATATATCTTAAACATTATTAAAATTTAGTTAAAAACTCATTCAATTAATGAATAGTCTTAAACGAGGTTTCTATTAAATGGCAACCATATTGCTACTTTTTACGAAGTTTTTAGTAATTCAAAAATAGCATCCACCAAGATAGATAGATTTTATTAAATGGTTTGAGTTCTACAACGTTATTTCAAATAATAGAAATTATGCTCATGCCGAGCGCGGTTTAATCATTTAGGACAACCATATTATAGTAAACGGTCGTTTATAAGTAAAGAATAAAATATAAAAAAAAATCGAACGTAATTTTATCCATAATATAGATTACCAACCTGTAGCCGCAGATGTGAACAAGTAATCTTTAACAAATTTTACAAGGTGTATTTACAAGGTTCTCCGAGACTGGAATAAATGTAGGCGGAGTGTGAGATAAATTAATGCTCCGACATATATATCTACTCTGATGATAAAGGCGCAATGAGATATGCATTGCTATCTTATCCATTTAATCAGTATCTTCATTTAAGATTATATTTCGACGTTAAAATAGTATAATACAATGATCGTGTCATTATCTGTATGCGTCTCACACCTCACCAACTTCCTGATGCTTCACTGTTGATATCCACTACTAGTAATCTACTCTTAGTTTGTGCCCTGATTTCTGTACTCTCGTAACTTGCTTTCAGAATATTCCTGCTGGAGGATAGCGCCATGTCGCATATATTATCGTCTAACTCTCTATAGGATAATGTACTTATTCTGTTTGTATATGCACATAACGTTAAAGGCAGCTCTACGCGGACAGAGCATAACGAGACATACGAAACGTTTCCCATCAGTTGATTCATTCCAATTCATTGCAGGTACGTGCTTGATCAAGCATGTGTTTATGACCACGATAAGAACGACCCCTAGATTTATCCGCATTTCTTCTACGACCGAGGTGTAGGAGTGTGATATAACGACGTGCTCACAGATGTAGTTATAGTGAGGCAATCACGCGAATCGCGACCTTGCTGTGGATGGTAGTGAACGAAATCGTTCGACAGCAAATTCCTTTGATAAACATATAACTTGCCACCTCTGATCTTGGAGTCGTCTCTACTTTTAACCATTACGCTGATCTATTGCGGGTAGGAATGTAAGGGTAAGACTACCCAATGTCACCCTAATGAGTCTATCAGGTATAATGAAACTACTAATCCAGCACTCAGATCAGATAGGAACTGTAAGTGATAGTATTCAAGAGATAACAATCAGGTTATCCGGACGGATGAGTCTATCTTGTTAATCCTCAGATCGCGAAGCCCAGTGTCCACATTGAGAGGAGTTGTGACGAACTAGGTGCAATAGAGGCATCCAGCGAAGTTTCGAATCCGCGATATTCCGGTATCTGAATCTGCCGGTTGCATGTGTAAATCTCTACTCCGCGATATGTCTCAGTGTTGAGCGTCTCAACGATCTAGCTCTATGTGTGAACTAAGCAAGAGAGAGCCCAAGAAGAGAGTAGAGAGAGATTGAGAGAGAGAGAAAGAGATGAGAGAGAAGAGAAGAAGAGTATACATAAACCCTGTACGATCACATTAGGTGTGATCATCTCCAAGGTGCAATTTCTGGTAAGCGCGCTGTTTAACTAGGATTTGAATTCAGATATATCCTTACTCGCGAAGCAACTCGTTTATATCCCGCCATGGCTAGGTAAAACCATTTCGGAAGTCTTGCCTCCCTGCGTAACTTGTACTTGTCCACCCTAGCCTGGTAGGTATAGTGAGTGTACTGTTTTTACCGAATTGTGAGATGATCACTTATATGGAGGCTCCTACATACAGTTTCTCTCAAGAGTTTTAATCCCTATAGATGAAATGACCACACAGGTGTCGTGTCTGCGATTTCGAACTCACTCACTACGGATATATTGATCGCGCAAGTCTCTCGATAACTGCTAGACCAACATTACTTCGCCACGCGGCCGACACTGTATATGTCCCTGCATATCAGCACCGTGTTGTCTCTCTCGTAATGGCCAGTGATCCACCTGAAAGGTTTATACTTTGATAGTGTAACCCTATGTCGCGACATAACTGAGCGCAATGCTCTCAGAAGTTGTAATTATGTGTGCGGCGCGTTGGTGTCCAAAGGGTCTGTAGCCCTCTTATCACACTCTGGGTGGGATTCCGAGTTGTCAATTGTCCAATTACTTTGCCTCCATTGGTGTGCCTCACTTAGAACCGTCATACATTATGGTCTTTCTATAAACGCTCCAGAATCATGGCAGTGTCAGGATATTGATTGCTCTCACTTCTTCGGATTGTATTGTATATAACGGCATGTCAACAACCTTTGGAGTATTGAAGTTAGTCTTGATGAAAACAGTATTTGTGTTTGATAATGACAATACACAGAGTTTCTTATAAAATATAATTTTGATAAACTCATTTTTTTTTAAAACACATTTTATTGCGAGAACTCATTATTTTGGATTTATATCATTATAGAACACTTAGCCAAAAACGTCGAGATCTCACGAGAAGTAAACAATCTTAAACAAAAGGGGCTAACTACCACTATAGTTGATCATGCCGTTCAGCGTGGTAATAAAATTCCACACCAATAGAACATAATTTGGTCGCAGACTGGCTTTATAGAAGTGAGATGCGGTTACCCAAGCATAAAACAACCACACCCAGTAGGTGAAGAAGTGCCGATATCGCACAGCCAAGCAACGCTGTTCCCAGGCTCAGACCTGAACCTCACGACGAGATGCAGTTTACTCCAGTACACTAAGACCCTCAGCCACTGCATTCGAGCACACATATGATAAAAAAAGTGCGTGGGAAATGGTCTCGTCGACCTGAGTTCAATACCTGGACGAACCTGTTTGCATTTCACATGGCGCTAATATCCTTGGGAAAGGTATGAATCCAATTCTCCCTCCAGCTATGGACAAATAGCAGGGCAGACTGAATCTTTAACCATGGCTAGGTAACGAGTCTAGGAGAAGGAAAACTCTGAATTCAAACCTGTTAAACCCGCTTAAGAAATTGACCTTGTGTCACACCTTGATCGTATCCAGGGTTGTTTTTTCTTTTTTTTTTGGGGGGGGTGAGATTATGTGCTTAATTGCCAACGGGGTTGCCATAAGAGCAATAGCATTGTGAAAATCATATAGGTGTTTGATCAGAGGCGGCTCTCCGACTGCTCAGCAATCAGGATTCCGCCCTTAATCATCACGGGTCGCCATCTACGCCAACAGCTGGCTCTCTTGCGGGTGTCTTACATCTCTGCAAAGGTGCAATCGGTATTTTCTACAGCCTCAGTCGACAGGGCTTTGACAGATATTAATCAAATAACCTCATGTCTACCTATGTATGCATATGATAGGATGCATTATCCTAGACTTGGTCATCTGAGTTCAAATCCCGGACGAGGCTTTTTGCATTTCACATCACTGTGCTACCCTTGTTATGCATACAACTATTCACACTCCAGCTATGGGTAAATTCTGGTGCAAAGATTTTTAGCTCATCCGGTAGAGCATCCGCTTAAGAACCACAAGATTCCAGGTTCGATACCGGCGCTCACCATCTCAGCGTACGAGTAGCACGGCTTGGATCTGTGCGGTAAAGTGGAGAGCTGATGTTAGGTGTGACGCTCCACCTCAGAATTAAAGGAAATCTCTCTGGTCTAGCGCTAGTGAAAAGGAGATAATCTCATCCACTGTCCAGCTGATAACCGGCAATAGACCACTCCGCCTAATTTACTTACCAGTCTAGGAGAAGGACAAAACTTGTTAAAATCTTGTTAAAGATTGACCTTGTTTCACATCCTGCTTCGGCGTACAGGTTGGTATACGTATATCTAAATGTGGATCTATTAAATTAACGTCTCGACTTTTTTTTTATATCTTTTATTTTTACTTAATAAAACGAAACGTTTACGCTACTTAATATCGGCCTGTGTCCTTAATATGATTAACTCGGCGCTCGCACTGAGCGATAATTTCTATATTGAAATAACTTTGTTAGAACTCAAACAATTTTAATAAAATCTATCTTATCTTGTAGCGAATGCTATTACTTTGAATTACCCTGAAAAAGCTTCGTAGAAAAGTTTAGCAAATACTGGCTGCCAAATTTAATAGAAACTCGTTTAAAACTATTCATTATTGAATGGAGTTTTTAACTAAATTATTTAATAATGTTTAAGAAATATAATGATTTTAAATAAATTTTTCAGCTAGTTGTTAAAGATTGTATTTAACGTTTCCATTTTGTAGATTTAGTAGTATTATTAAAGAGAACAGGATCAGTAAAAGTAATGCGGACCTGCTTAGTGTATTAATATTAAAGTAAAACATTTTATTTTAAAGGCAAACTGAACAATTATATTTTACCATAAGATAACCAAATGAAGGCAATAGCTTAATTAAACAATATAAATATTGTTTAATCGTTGACTTGACGGAAAATGGAATTAGAAACCTTGAGTTCAAATCCGGAATTAGTCCGTTTGGAGAGAAGGAGGAATCCATCTGTTATATCCACAGGTATGGATAAATAGTAGGAGAAACTGGGGGTTTTAACCTTGATTACGACACCAGTCTAGACGGAAAAAAAAATCTCTGAATCCAAACTAGTTTTACTCCGCTTAAAAATTGACCTTGTGTCGCATCCTTCTTGTGGAGGAGGAGTTAGATAAATACGTACATAAAATGAAAATAGGCATATGTATAACTATATCTATATATGGACACTCTCGTCGATTTTCGATGCATGAGTTTTCATTCAGTAAACAACCAATACAGTGATTTGTTTATAGTGGTGAAGGCTTGTGTTAAACCATTCCGCACTTTTTGGCTCAGCCGATGGGAAGAATTGGTGCATCTAGGAAATGCCACAAACCCAATCAATGACTGACCTCAGGATTTTTTAATTGAGTTATCCCTCTCCTAGACTGGTTACCTACCCAAGGTTAAAGAGCCCAGTCTGCCCTACTATTTAACTCATAGCTGGGGGAGAATATATGGATTCATACCTTTCCCAAGGGTATTAGCGCTATGTGAAATGCAAACAGCTATGCCTAGGATTTGAATATATATATAAAGAGAGAGACAGAGAGACAGAGAGAGTGAGAGTGAGAGAGAAGGGGTAGGAAAAAGGATTCGAAAATGAGAAGAGATAGACAGCTAGAGAGAGAGAGAGAGAGAGAGAGAGAGAGAGAGAGAGAGAGAGAGAGAGAGAGAGAGAGATTCAGAGAGACTGTGTTTGTGTAAGGGTAACAGTGAGATAGAATGTGAGAAAGTGACGAACGTTTTTACAAAAGAAAAGAGCATATAGGATAGAATGTGTTCTTCACCCTTGGTTAGGCAACTCATCTTGGAGAAAGAAAACACTGAATTCAAACAAAATCTACTCCTCCCTAAAATTGGCTTTTTAGCACATGCTTTTCGTGGCAGAGAAGTTGGCTAAATAAAGCCCTATAAATTGGTTGGCTAAATAAAGCCCTATAAATTATTAATTTTCTCTTTTATGCACATTGGTCCTTGTGCTTCTTTAAGCTGTTGATTCACCAACGCATCACGAATCGATGGCTGTAAAATACTCAACATAGGAATATATTTTTGTTGGTCACATAAAAGAGATTACATAAACCCTTGATTCTAATTCGCTTTATTCCTTTGCTTCTCTGAATATCCGTTTTTTTTTTTCGTCTCCAAATTCTTATTTAATCTCCCTGATCACAACTGACTCAAACCGGAAAGCACATTTAGTGAAGCCTTTAAATTCGCCACCTCCCTAACTGACAGGTGAGATGGACCCAAAAGTAGAACAAACTCGGAAAGAAAGGTACTTACACGCTGTCAGGTGTCGAGGCTGACAGGACGCGGCCATATTGACTTGATCCGTAGGAGAAGCTATCACAATGTCTGCCTGTCAAGTCGCCGGCATTCATTGCCGTAATTACCCGATTTGACTCCACACACAGTTGGAGAGAGATTTTGTTCTTGTCTGGACGAACAGTTTTACAAGGTGTCAGGAAAAAGATTGTGGGCTGTAATGGAAAGAAAATCTCGCGGATGATGGCGGGCAAAGACGAGGGAAAGACTGGAGGCAATGGTAATGTTAAGAGAACAAAGAATGAAGAAAAAAGGAAGTTAGAAGAAGAAGAAGAAGAAGAAGAAGAAGAAGAAGAAGAAGAAGAAGAAGAAGGTTGTAAATAAACGAAAAAAAAGAACGTGGGAAGCTAAAATGAGAAAAGAAGAAAATAGTAAAAAGAAAAAAGAAAGAAAAAAGAAAGAAAAGAAAACGAAGGAAGAAAATAAAAGAAATAGGGATAAATGGTGAGAGAAGGAATAAGTCCAGGAAGGAAATAAAAAAAGATAAAAAGCGAATCAAATAATAATAATAATAATAATAATAATAATAATAATAATAACAAATTATCTGGAATTTTGAAATAAAGACAGACCATCTTATCCCAGCCAGGAGACCAGACCTAGAATTGAATAACAAGAAAAAGAAAATTGTCAACTGGTAGATTTTGCAGTCCCAGTAGATCACAGGGTGAAGATGAAAGAAAACTAAATCAAATACCAGGACCTTCCTAACGAATGGAAAAAATGTGGAATATTAGAGTGAAAGTGATAACTTGGAACGGTCCCGAAAAGTTTAGAAAACAGACTAGAGGAACTGGAAATAAGAGAAGAACTGAGACCATCTAGACAACAGCATTGTTAACACCGGCTAGAATACTCAGAAGAGACCAGGAGACTTGATGAGACTTGTTGTCACTCATACTCTAGTGGAAGACCATTAGCTTACACTAGTGTAATAGACTCACAGGAGTAAAATGATAATATAATAATAATAATAATAATAATAATAATAATAATATAATAATATGGCATTTGGTATAATAAAATAGGCCATGGTTGTGATGAAAAAAAGGCAAGATGAAACAGTGGAGGGAATAGAACTATCAATCATGAAAATATAAGAACCCTGCTGGAAAAGGAAGATTTCAAGTACTTGGGAATATTGGAATTGGACACCATCAAACAAACAGAGATAAAAGAAATGGTAGAAAGGAGTACCTAAGAGAAAAAGAAATGTCTCGAAACCAAGTTCTGCAGCAGAAATCTCATTAAATGAATAAAGGACATATGGCCTAGTGGATAAAGGAGTTAGTTAAGACAGTTCTAAGTGACAGTTATCTCTAGACTGCAGGTTCAATCCTGGTCAGGGACAGCAGTAACATAGAATAATAATTAACACAGCTTAACGCCTCTACCTTAGCTATGGTTAGCGGAATGAGAACAGGATACCCCCGTGGACTGAATAAAGGGTTAGGTTCAAAGTTCCGTGATGGCTACCGATTACGACAAGAAGGTTACTGATTACGACAAGAAAGTTCCGAGTCCGAGAAGGTTCCCAAATCCGACAAGAAATACCTGAAGAAGGCCGGAGGGCATATCGGCCGAAACGTTGTACAAATAACAATGAAGCTGAGGACAATAGTCCGAATAATGCAGATAATACTAATCATCAAGCCTCATCTCAAACATTCAGAGAAAAAGGAATAGACATCTGGTCAATCCCCTTGAAAGATACTTTAGACCATTCTGAAAATGCACAAAAAGACCAAATGAACAAGAAAACTGATGACAATGCAAATGAGATTACACGCGGGATATAGACAGATTATATGTATCAAGAGGAAAGGTGGAAGAGATCTCGTCAACATTAAGGATTGCGTAGATGCTACTATCAAAGAACTTGAAGAATACACTAAAAAGAGCAAAGAAAGATTTATTATAGCAGCCAATGACAGCAACTGCCACATATGAACAAGCAGAAAAACAAAACAACAAAAAATAGACAAACAGAGATGAGAGGAAAAACAATTATATGGGTACTTCAAGCGACAACTCTGAGAGATTGTACATCAGAACACATGGTGTCCAACAGAATTCTGGTGGTTTGCTCAACCGTCCATGGCGTGCAACACTCTACTTTTGCCTTTACTTAGGCTAGACAGGCGGTTGGAGGGGCCCCATACGATCAATCGGCGCTAGTCACGTCAAACCCAAGCATCTATATAATTATCCCGACGCTATTGCCCTTATGGCAACCCCGGCCGTTTTAATCATATATGTACTAGATGGCATTTCACTTAGCGCTAATACGCTTGGGAAAGGTATGAATCCTACTCTCCCTCCAGCTATGCGTAAATAGTAGGGCAGACTGGTTAGGCAGCCGGTCTAGGAGAAGGAAAACTCTGAATTCAAACCAGATAAAGTCCGCTTAAGAAATTGACCTTGTGTCGCATCCTGCTCGTGCGGAGGGGTTGGTAAATATATATACGTACTAGATGGCAGTGGCTGAGGGTCTTAGTCGCTTTTGTGAGCTTAAACTGGTGTTTTGGAGGTCTGGGTAGAGTGGAGTACCCCTTCATCCCCATTACTGCTACTCTGTTCCGGATTGTTAGTACATGTTAGGGTCCCGTATATGAGTTAAATAGAAAAAAATGTTTTAAAAGATTGAGTTAAAACATTTGAATACCCATTAATGAATGAATAAAACAAAACGTCTTCGGCATAGAATAACCCAACAAGAGTTTGGCATGATAAAAAACAATCAATAAACCATAAACATAAGAACACCTGGACATAGTTAAGAAAGGCAAACCTCAAGAGAGAAACAAAATCTCTTATAATTACAACACAAAACAATGCCATAAGAAGAAAAAAAAAATTATATCAAAGCGAAAATAGATAAGACGCAAGAGATTAGCGAGTGAAGGACGTGTGGAGACAGAAAGGAAAAGGTTAATCCCATAATATGCGAATACAACAAACTAGCACAAAAGGAGTGCAAGACTATTTTCCGACTGAATGGGGAAGGTGATCCACTGAGAATTTTCCTATAAACTAAACTTTTGGCAATCGAACTGGTATATGTACAAACCGGAATTCGTTCTAGAATAAGAGACGCATAAAATTCTATGAGACTTGGGATAAAGATGGATCATCTTGTTATTGTATCTTTAATTTTGCTTTCTTACAATGCTCCGGGTCTATACCCAAGACCTAGGGCGAGGGAATGGAGTTATTGTTCAAAATCTTTGTAATTATGTGTTGCTATTTTTTGTTGCGTGATTATTATTTCCTCCTTTTGAGTTTTCACATCAGTGTTAGCTGATGGTCTTACACTGGTGTCGAGTGACAGCAAGTCTCCTCAGGTCTCCAGGACTCTTCTGAGTATTCTGGCAGATTGCAGCAGTGCAGTGTTCTGGATGGCTTCAATTCTTCCTCTGATTTCCAGACTTTCTAAACCCTTTTCCAATCCTTTTGGGACTGTTCCAAGTGCACCAACTACAATTGGTATCACTTTCACTTTCATATTCCATAACTTTTGCAGTTCTCTGGCAAGGTCCAGATATTTATCCATTTTTTTCATTTTCCTTTAGCTTCACCCTGTGATCTGCTGGAACTGCAAAATCCACCAGTTGACAAGTTCTTTCTTTTTTGTTTATCAATACTAGGTCTGGTCTTTTTGCTGGGATAAGGTGATCCGTTTTTATTTCATCCAGAGAATTTTATGCGTTCATTCTCATTTATTATTATTATTATTATTATTATTATTATTATTATTATTATTATTATTATTTTACTGTCTTTACGAGGTCTTTCGTTGGAGTAACAGAAGGTTTTTTTTCGGATCTCGTTGACTTTTCTGGACATTCTATCCGATCTTAACAATGCTGATCCTCCCTGTGATATCCAATCCCCCAAGTTGTTTTCCAACCATTTGGGGGTCATTCCAAGAGCACCAATAACAATTGGCACCACCTCCCCCTCAATGCCAAAACTGCCAATCAATTTCGCTTCCATTTTATATTTTTTGTGTAAAGGTCTGTAAAAACCGAAAATATTTTTTCATAAACTCCACTAATTGCTCCCGTTGCGTTTATCCAGTGCTCCAAATGAATGAAATCCTGATTATCTGAGAGCGTGTTTAAATGGTAAAGTTACCTTTTCTTTGTATGCACACAATCTACTGCAGATCGGTAAGTTGTATTGATTTAATCTACGTTCAGACTTCGCTGTTTGTTCACCGGACTTAGTGACCTTTTCGTGCTCTCTTCCGATCACAGGTATGTTTGCCACTGTCATATACTAAACTATTTCAAGCAATAAAAAAAAATGTCTCTTCGAGTCTTTCTGGCTCGTACACCGCTAATACGATATTGTTTTTGATAGCTTCTCCATTCTATGTCATTTATGATTATGTTTTGCTTTCAGTGATTTTGTAATTTCTTTGACATCCGAATAGAGCTTATTTGTGCCTTTCAGGAGAGCTAGTTTGTGTTAATATTGTTTTTATATCACAGAATTGAAAGTGCCTCTTTAAAGTTATAGTGTCTTGCTATTTGCAGTCACACCATTTGTATATCATTGTTATTTGTTAATTAGGGGTATTCAGTGATTTTATGTATTCATTTTGTTTCTATCACAGAGAGAGATGTTCACAGAATCATAGACAGATATATAGCTGTGATAAGACTGTGATAGATAGAGAGAAGGACAGACTCATAGATAGATATGCTTAAAATGATATATATATATATATATATATATATATATATATATATATATATCATGGAGGGATAGATAGATAGATTTGAACACACTTCAATAGTTTATACACACAAACACACACACATCTACACACACACATACACACACAGACCACACACACACACACACACATATATAATTATATATATATATATATATATATGAGAAATGTGAGGAGGTTAATCCGACAGTATGTGGAGAAAAGTAGACAAACACGGGATCTTATGGAAACTAGATGTTTATTGTCGACGATGCAACGTTTCGGTCTATTAGACCTTCTTCGGGACTTGGATATTGTTCTTGTTTCAATGATGGACATTCTCCAAATGGTGAAACAGGAGGTCGTCAGTAGGGGAAGGGGTGGATGGGGGTGGGTAGTGGATTTTCTTCTCTAGATGGGGAGTCTAACCAATCCTCACATCCAATATTCTAAACTAACACCTGTGGCACCACTACCATTCACCATACTGACACTCCCCATCCAGAGAGAAGAAAATCCACTACCCACCCCAACCACCCCTCCCCCTAATGACGACCTCCTGTTTCAGCTTTTTGATAATGTCCATCATTGAAGCAAGAACTATATCAAAGTCCTGAAGAAGGTCTAATAGACCGAAACGTTTGCTCGTCGACAATAAACATCCAGTTTCCATAACATCCCGTGTTTTTCTACCTTTCTCCACACACACACACACACACACACACACACACACACATATATATATATATATATATATATATATATATATATATATTAGTAAAGTCGTCGTGGTGGCCTAAAGTCGGTATATATATATAAATATATATTTATATATATATATATTATATATATATATAGAGAGAGAGAGAGAGAGATGGATAGATAGGATGAACAGAATTATATATATATATATAATATATATATATATATATATATATATATATATATGAACAGACTGATATATATAAATTGATACATACATAGATAACGAGAAAGCTGTACACAGCGATAGTTTGACGTGAAGAGATTATGATAGATATGAAGATAATTATAGATATATTATATATAAATAGATAGATATATCGGAATACGTGATATCAGTGTGAAAAAGATCTAACGAAACTAAATGGATTTTTTTATGGTTTATACAGAAATATTGTTTTCTTTTTCGGAATCTCTTTGATGGCTTTGTTTGGTTTCTTTATTTTATGGCATACCAACCTTAGTGGGTTATTTAAGGTCAAGCCATCTTATGAAAAGAACACTACTATTTAACCCAGCTGTGAGGATGAGGGTATTCATACTTTTACTTCGAAAATGGTATTACTTCGAAAGTTAACGCAATGGTGCGACTGGAGATCGAACCCACTTACTAAATTCGCACAGTCCAGCACTATAGCCACTAGGCCAAGTGTACTCCTACGAGATTATTTTTGTTTAATCAAATTGGTTGTAGCTTGCTGTTCTATCCTCAATATTTTAAAGCCAGTGTATTAGTCTTCCCTCGACAAGATTTTAAAAAAATATATATATTTCTATCAATTATTTTATTCCGTCACTAGGTATTGTTTAGCCAGTGATGTCGCGACCATTTACGCAAAAGGGAGCGGCTTGAAATTAATAACCATCGCAGACAGAGAATGAAAGAAAAGAGAAAATTTAATTTGTTCAATTACGCATATATTTATATAGACTGATTCAGCTAATCATTATTATTATTATTATTATTATTATTATTATTATTATTATTATTATTATTATTTTCACTCCTTTTCACTCCTTTTGAGTTTTTCACATCGGCGTTAGTTGATGGTATTTCACTGGAGTCTGGGTGACAACAAGTTTCATCAGGTCTCCAGGACTCTTCTAAGTATTCAAACCGATTGCAGCAATGTATTAGTCTGGATGGTCTTAATTCTCCCTCTGATTTCCAGATCTCCCAGTCTTTTTTCCAAGTTTTTTGGACCGTTCCAAGTGCTCTAACTACGTTGGTATCACTTCCACCCTCATATTCCACAGCTTCTTTAATTCTCTAGCAAGGTCGAGGTATTTGTCCATCTTTTCGTTCTATTTCAGCTTTACCCTGTAATCTGCTGTAGCCGCAAATCAACCAGTTAGCTCGTTCTCTTTTTTCTTTTTTTCTTTTTTTTTGTTAATCAACACTCTGGTCTCCTGGCTGGGATACGGTGATCCATCTTTATCTCGAAGTCCCAGAATTATTATTATTATTATTATTATTATTATTATTATTATTTCACTCCCTTAGAGTTTTTCACACCCGCCTTAGCCGGTGGTTTCGATTCTTCCTCTGATTTCCAGTTCATCGAGACTTTCTTCCAGAACCCTGGGGACCGTTATTATTTTACTCTTTTTTAGTTTTTCAGATCAGCGTTAGCTGATGGTATTCCAATGGAGTCTGAATGACAACAAGTATCCTCGGGTCTCCAGGACTCTTCTGAGTATTCTAGCCGATTCCAGCAGTGCAGTATTCTGGATGGTCTCAATTCTTCCTCTGATTTCCAGATCCTCCATTCTTTTTTCCAATTTTATTGGGACTGTTCCAAGTGCACCAACTACAATTGGTATCACTTTGACCCTCATATTCCACAGCTTTTTCAATTTTCCGGTAAGGTTCAAGTATTTATCCCCCTTTTCGTTTTCATTCAACTTCCCCCTGTGATCTGCTGGAACCGCAAAGTCCACCAGTTGACACGTTCTCTGTTTTTTGTTAATCAACACTAGGTCGGGTCTCCTGGCTGGGATAGGCTGATCCGTCTTTATCTCGATGCCAGATAATTTTATGCGTTTCATTCTCAAGAACAGATTCTGGTTTATGCATATACCATTTTGTTGTACGGTCAAAATTTAATTTTTTGCATAATTCACAGTGGATCAGCTTTTCAACCCAGTCGTGCCTAGCTTTGTATTCCCATTGTGCAAGTTTGTGACATTCACTTAATACATGTCTCATCTCTGTCCCCGCACAGTCTACATTTATTCTTTTGTTGTGTCTTATCAATTTTTGCTTTGATATAATTTGTTCTTATGGAATTATTTTGTGTAGCAATTATTAGTGATTCAGTTTCTCTCTTGAGATTTCCTCTTCTTAATCATGTCCAGGTCATTTTATCTGCAACCTCTCTGATTTGTCGTTTGAAGTGTCCATATAATTGTTTTTCTTCCTATCTTTGTTTTCTAGTTTTCGTTGTTTTTCTGTTTGTCCATATATTACATCTGCTATTGTAAGCTGCCATAAGTAATCTTTCTTTGCTCTTTTTGTGTATTCTTCGAGTCCTTAGATTGTGGCCTCCACACAGTCCTCTGTTGGCAAGACTCTTCCACCTTCCTTTCTCGATACATATAGTCTATCTATCATCTCTAGGGTGTAGGGACCTTGTGCATTGTCATTAATAAAAGTATTTCCAATGCATTTCTTTAGTAAATGCCTTTCCAATGTATACCAATGATAAAATCTATTCTAATGCATTCCCATAGTAAAATCCTTTTAAGTTCTTCCCTATAGTAAAAACCTTTCCATTATGTGAATGAAGTTGATGATTAAATAATTTTAATGACGATGTTGATAATGTTCCTTCATTAATGTTTAAATGCCAGTTATGATTAGAAACAACGGGCAAATACATAATGCTGATAATATGAGTGGTGATAATGAGCAAGATATATATTTTAAATATCAATGGAGCTGCTGCTGATTATGAGAATATTTTGAAGTACATTAAAAGAGGAAAAGCAGGATTAACTCTCCCGTGAAATTACAATACCCAAATGTATAATTAGTATTTTGTTGAGCAAATTGCAGGTGAATTATGCATTACTCAAAATAATTGAAGTAAAATTAGATGATTTTCAGAGATGAATAAGCAATAGACGTAAACTTTAAAAAGAAATTCTTTGTTTCTTGTCCCTTAAAGGCATCCATAGATATTGTTCTTCTTCTATTAGAATTATTAAAATAGAATGATAGTAGCACGAGAGTTATTCAATAAATAAGTGAATATTACCTAATAAGTTGGCAATAGGATGCACTGTTTACAGTTACATCCTTTTCAAGGAAATCGCTATTGATGAGTCCTTTCATATCCTAGAAGACTGTCAACAGGACTTTCTTTCTCTGTACAGGAGAGACTGTGTGTTTCCACTACATGTACTCCATTTTCAATTCTGACTGGTCGTGGCAACTCATGTTTAGCCCATTTCTAAAGATTCTTTTTCCCCCTAAAACCGACTTCTCCGTACGCAGCACACATTGTTCTGTATATTTCACATGGTTTAAACTTCTCAGACAAAAATATTTGATGACACCTCTATTCTAGCCTGGAACACTCTGTTTTATTTACTACCATTTTAAATAGCTTCAAAACAAATATTTTTGCGAGATAAAGATAATTTTTGCTATAAACCAATACCAAACAATGCAGAATTTACATTTATGTAAAACAATTCTAAAAAATGAATACTTTGTTTTTTTTCAAAAAAATCCCCTACTCTTCCTCTGAATAAAACCCAAATACCTTGATATCTTTATTTGTTTATAAAAAGTGTTATTCTACCCCTGTAAAAAATATGGAATTAGCTAATTGAAAGAATGTTCACACAAGTTTTTCTTTTGATGTAAATAAACTAATTACAGATAATCCACAAAACATTTTTTATTTAATAGTTGAACATTATGACTTCAAAAGATATTCCTTAAACAAGCTACCTTAATTTTTTCCGAAACTGTGAAGCGGAAAATATTCAGGAAAAACGTCTACTCGATCTTCCTTATGATTAGAAAGTAGTATCTGTTCAATTCTGTCAGCCTTATTTTTGTTTCCGAGCACCGCGCTCTCATCTTCAGACAGAAGGGACAAAAAGCAAAACAAAAGCTGGTTCTAACCGTAAGGATTCCGACCCCGGAGCAGGCTTTCTCCGTTGTACAGAGGAGCAAGAAATATAATATTTCTTCCCCAGGCTACTGGTATGCAAAAGGTTTTTGTCCATTTCATCCCTATTCAGCGTTTTCCTTTTCCTAGACTGGTTTCCTATCTAACCAAGGATAAAGATTCCAATATGCTCTCTACTTAACCTAACTGGAGGAAGAGTAGTTGGATGCATACTTTTCCCAAGAGTATTAGCGCTATGGAAAATGCAAACAACAAGTGGAATGAGAACAGGATACCCCCGTGGACTGAACAAAGTTCCGTGATGGCTCCCAATTACGACAAGAAAGTTCCCGAGTTCGAAAAGAAGGTTCCCGAGTCCGAAAAGAAGGTTCCCGAGTCCGAGAAGGTTCCCGAGTCCGACAAGAAATACCTGAAGAAGGCCGGAGGGTATATCGGCCGAAACGTTGTACAAATAACAATAAAGATGAGTACAATAGTCCGAATAACGCAGATAATGCAAACAACTTCGTCCAAGATTTGAACTCAGGTCACCGAACCATTTCCTACGACGATAACCAATTAACACGAACGACTCCAATTTGACCTATAGATTAACTTGTACTACCACTCCCGGTCAGAGTGAACCTGAAAGCAATGGCAATGTGCTCCACATTTCCCAGTGCTCCAGTACAGTAACCTCACCACTGGATGTAAAGTAAAAAGTTAAGTCGTCGGGGTGGGTTAAAATCGGTATCAGCCAGACAGTGGGGAGTCTATCACCTTTTCACTAGATCAATGAGATTGTTGATTTTTGCGTCTGAGGTGGAGCGCCACACCTACCATAGCTCCTTACTTTACCGCGCAGATCCCAGTGCTACTCATGCGTTGAGTTGGCGAGGGCCGGTATCGGACCAGGAACCTTGTGGTTCCTAGTCGGACACGCTACCGACTAAGCTAAACCGGCCTTTAGTCTAGTGTAATACACACGATATCATTTTATAGGTGGAGTCCCAGCTGGGGTTAGAGTCAGCGTATTCTTAACTCCGCCGACAGAGCGAATATCTTATTTTTGTCGCCAATATAACTTGGTTAATTTACTTTCATTAGCCATCATTTACTGGCGGGAAAACCAACATCCAGTGCGGTTTATCGCACAATCTTCTGTAAGGAGTGGCTAAAATGTCGTCATTCTACTCTCTAGGAATGTCTCTGAATTTAATATCTCGTGTAATTTTTTTCTCCTGCAGAAAATAGATAAGTATTAGATAATCAAGTTTTTAAATTAATATTTGCAATATTTAGTTCACTGGCTAAATTTAATATGAACATTTTATAATTTGCTTATCTATGTTAAAAATGAGAAGCGTGTGCTTGTCTGTCCTCAATGGTTTGATGCAAAGTCACTAAATTTCGTATGCCTACATATTGGATCGGGTTAGCTTAGTCGATAGAGCTCCCGCCTAGGATAAATTCCTTCACTGTCCGGCTTATACCAACAATAAGACACTCTGCTAGCTTCTACATATTGAACCGAGAGGAATATTAACAGATATTTTTTTCTTCTAGGGAAATTTTATATTTAATTTATTTTAACAGAATATTAACCACTCATAGGTTGATTCATACCAGAATTTGATTCATTTATAACTGCTTGCTGATAAACATTATTATTTAGCTCAGTCGGTAGAGTATCCACATAGTCAAACCCGAATGTTCCTGGTTCGATACCGGCCCCCGCTATGGATTAAAACAGTTCCACTACTGTTCTTCTAAAAGGATGGTTTTGGCATTGAATAACCCAGTAAGATTGATATTACAAACAAACAAAGAAACTAAACCTAATTTTCAGTTATTGGTTTGGTTTTGTCTTATGACATATCAACCCGTTTCGGGTTATTTAATGCCGAATCAAATTATTTTGATATTTGGTTTCTTACAGTACCTGATGTTGCTTAAATGGTTACTCATCTAAGTATTGCACAGGCTCATCGCTGCTTAACTTCGGTGATTGAGTGGAAACCGGTTCTTTCAACCTGACATGACCGTAAACTTTTTAGTTATGTGGTTTCAAGTATTCATACATAATACAAATAATTTATGCACAAATGATTTCAAATATTCCAATTCAACACTAATAACATTCAAACACCTGTTTCTCCCATAGATGGAACATTAAACGGTACTACTGTTACATCATTATTAGAACCTTAATATTTATGTACAGTAGCGTAGAAATCAAAATGGCTGTTATAACCTGCAGCCCACGGCCTTGAAGGATGAGTGACAAGGCTTGACCTCATCCTGATCCTTTCCGGTGGATACCGTGAGAATCGGTGGAGGAGACCCTCTTCCGGTTTAGATTAGAAATAGATTTTAGTCAGTCGGTCAGAAACCACGACGGTGGTGAGTCGTGTTATACACGCTCCGACTCGATCTGCGCAGGTAGTCTGGTGGGGATTTCGAAATAAAATGTAAATCGAAGTCTTGTGTTATTATCTAAAACTACCAATGACACAGGGCTTCTGATAAAGAGAAATCCCCAATGAAAGACCAGACACGAAGTCCCCAAGTGAAGTCCAGACGAAGAAGAGATGCTAGAAGAACCTAGAAGAAGAACTTAAGATAGAAAATACGCTAGAAGAATAATAGAAGAAGTAAGAAAGAAGTAAGTAAAGAGGTACACAACACTACGACACGGATTGAAAACGTATATTGTATCTATTTTCTTTCCGTATGAGATCAAGTTGTTTAGCAAATTCATTGCTTTCTTACTAATTGAATATTTCTTCGTCTGCTTCTTTATTATTATTATTATTATTATTATTATTATTATTATTATTATTATTATTATTATTATTTACTCCTTTTGAGTTTTCATATCAGCGTTAGTCTGAGTGACAGCAAGTCTCCTCAGGTTTCCAGGACTCTTCTGTGTATTCTGGCAGAATGCAGCAGTGCAGTGTTCTGAATGGTTTCAATCCTTCCTCTGATTTCCAAACTTTCCAAACCCTTTTCCAATCCTTTTGGGACCGTTCCAAGTGCACCAACTACAATGGGTATCACTTTGACTTTCATATTCCATAACTTTTTCAATTTTCTGACAAGGTACAGATATTTGTCCATTTTTTTCATTTTCCTTTAGCTTCACCCTGTGATCTGCTGGAACTGCAAAAACCCACCAGTTGACAAGTCAACTTGTCATTATTATTATTATTATTATTATTATTATTATTATTATTATTATTACTAGCAAATATATGCACCCTCCGGGTGCAAGTATTTAAGTTTAAATGTAATAAATTATTAGATTAAATCAGAAAGGCTAATGAAACTAATTAAGAATTCAAATAAAAAGATTTGAACGGAGGGGGTATAATCGGAAAATAGAACAACTGAAACTTACTCTTTCATCACTTCCGTTTTTTCAATGCTAAATTTTCTAATTTAACTATTTAGTAAAAATAGGAAGTAAAGAATAAAATTACAGTTATTTCTTCTTGTTAATGAATTTCTTTTAGGATTTATTGAAGAGATTTTCCTCATATTCATTAAGATAAACCAAACAATTAGAAATCAATAATACCATGCACATTTTTATTAAAATCAGTTTTTTTAATATCAATATGCAAATTAGCTTTACGTTTACACTGAAAACTGGTATTTTGTTGTATATATAAATACAATTGCATGTTATTAGTATTTAGGTAAGGCAACAGTATTAATAATGTCAAACAGTTTATTATTAATTGAGGTTTAAATAGAAATAGAATCATGGAGAATGTGTCGTTAATAACTAAGGAAATTGTGACTTGAGTAGTAATATAGTTTCGGTTACAAACATAAAAACACACAATCTCCATTATAATAAGATATTATTATCATTATCATTATTATCATTTGTAGTAGTAGTAGTAGTAGCAGCGGCAGCAGAAGCAGCAGTAGTAGTAGTAGTGGTAGCAGTTGTTGTACTATTTGTCATTAGTAGTGTTATTATTATTGGCGGAGAGTGTATGTTCTAGAGTTAAATGAAATGGATAAAGTAAAAGAAAGTCATTAATTATTATTACCAATTCTGCCCTCTCCTCTTCTCGACAAAAATGGGCAAGAGAAAAAGAGTAAAAAAAAATGAATGGTAAGGATAGTTCGAGAATAGGGAAAGTGAATTACGCATTTGAAATTGTCCAGGAAAATTCTATAGTGTTTGTTTTGTACGTCAATTCTTGTTGGATTAAGTCTCTCCCGCCAATCTCTCTCTCTCTTTGATGTAGAGACGTTCTATATATTCATTCGTTGGCTGTTTATTAGTTTCCAAACTTTAGTATCAATTTTATTTCAGCTAACTTCCGGTTTATTATGTTAAAACTGTATGTCACTAATTATATTGCTATAACTTTATTTGTCATATTCAGTTCTGTTCTTAATATGGTTCTTATTTTCCTATAGAATTTTGTTCTTATTTTTTATAGCAATGACAACATAATACTCTCCCCAGAAGTCCATAACTGGAGCCTCACCACCAGATGCAATTTACTGTCGTCCATTCTGGAGGGGATTCAGTCTCCGTATTCTAAGTCCAACTAGAAAGTTTTTATATGGAAAGAAGTGTTCTGATTGGGCCGGGATAGCTCAGTCGGTAGAGCGTTCGGCTAGAAACCACAAGGTTATTAGTTCGATACCGGTCCTCGCTAACTCAGCGTATGAGTAGCACAGGGATCTGTGCGGTAAAGTAAGAAGCTGATGGTATGTGTGGCGCTCCACCTCAGATGCTAAAAATAATCTCCTTGGTCTAGCGCTATTGAAAAGGGGATAGACGCCTCGCTAACTGGCTGATACCAACTTTAGGCCACCCCACGACTTATATTATATATATATATATATATATGTGTGTGGTGGTGTGCGCGTGCGTGTGTGTGTGGTGTGTGTTTGTGGGAGAGAGAGAGAGAGAGAGAGAGAGAGGGGAGAGAGAGAGAGAGAGAGAGAGAGAGTATCTAACAATAAACATGAGCGGGAGGCCATGTTTCTGCAACACGTAACTAAGTATACTGGATTTGAATTACGGAACTTTAAAAGAGAATGTAATAAATTAGCTGGCTTACGAAAATAATCATTCACATTTAATTAAACATAACTAATTAGATTTACATTTTCAATTAGGTTTTACATTTAATTAAACATTATTAATTGGGTTTACAATTAGTTATTCAGGGTGAAAATGTAGAAATAATTGCATAGCACCATTGTTTAATTTTTAATAACAATTTTGAGTTACCTCTCCCGTATCAGTTCTTTGAATAAATTAGAATATCTTTCTCTACAAAACTACGTCAAATCTTCCTCCGAAAATTAACAAATTTATTAGATAATATAAGAATATAATTGTTAATCTAAAAAAAATGTGGATGTATCTTTCATAGATTGTAATTGTTCAGGGAGACGAATTCAAATCTTGGACGAGGCTGAATTTTACATAGCACTTATACCCTTGGGAAAGGTATGAATCCAGCTGTTATCCCTCCTGCTATGGTCAAATAGTTGGTCGACTGGGCTCTTTAACTTTGGTATGGCAAACACTCTAGGAGAAGGAAAACTCTCAATTCAAACCTGTTAAACACCGCTTACGAAATTGATATTGTGTCAGGGGTTGGTAAATATGTATTCCAAGAATTTGTAGGAATAATAAATGATGTCCGGCGTGGAAAACATGCTTTATTCTGTAAGGTAGTGTATGGCTTCAATAAAATTATTCGTAACATTTGTCATTTGGCATATATATATATATATATATATATATATATATATATATATATATATATATACCGTTGGATATCTCATGGTGGTTTAATGGTTAGCAAGTTATATTTACCAACCCCTCCGCACGAGCAGTATGTGACACAAGGTCAATTTATTAAGCGGATTTTAACAGGTTTGAATTCAGATTTTTCCTTCTCCTCGATTGGTTACCTAGCCAAGGTTAAAGATCCAAGTCTGCTCTGCTATTAACACATAGCCGGAGGGAGAATTGGATTCATACCTTTCTCAAAGGTATTAGCGCTATGTCAAATTCAAACAGCTTCGTCCAGGAATTGACCTCCGATCGACGAGTCCAATTCCTATGACTAAGCATTAGACCATGCGCCTCCATCCCTACTGTATATCAACTTCGATTTTCGCTGCATTCTTGTGTTACATGCTACTCCTGCCGAGCATGTTGGGTACATACATATATATTTTTTTTACATGAACATATCTGATATAAACATAGATTTCCTTACTGCTGTTTTATAACTGATTCTATTACAGTAAACTCAAAAGAGAAAAATAAAAATAAAAATAAAAATGAAAAGAGAGCATTGTTGGAACATGTATTACACACAGACAACAAGGTAAGGCTGTTATGATCTTGCTTGTGCCAGACGATTGTACACATCAAACCTCTGTCTCTGGCGAATTGTCAACACTATTGTAACGTGTGCGCTTTTAGTGTTTATATCCTGCTAGCTGTCACTTTCCCTTCCTCTTGACATCTTTCTTTCTTTTTCCCCCTGACATCTTATCACAGATGTCTAACCATAAAAAAAGATTTGGCACCATAGAGACGCTATAAACAAAGATTTAGATCGCTTCATCCGACCACGAGGAGAAAGAGAAAAGAAAACGATCAGTTTTTCCCGCACCCCTCCACCCTCATCGAATCCCCAGGTTTTGTCTTCTCTTTCTTCATCCTTTCCCTCATCTCCTTCTTCCATCCCCTTCTACAACAACTTGTCTGTCTAGATATTTGTTGGATTAGGTAGAAGACGCCGTCATTGACACAAGACCGTATTCATAGATTCCACGATGAGAAAGGTTATCGTAAACCATTGTCTCTCAGAGTAACTTGCTAACCAATGCCAAAACCTATTGTTGTTTACTATTACATACACACACACACACACACACATATATATATATATGTATATATATATATATATATATATATATGTGTGTGTGTGTGTGTGTGTCTGTGTGTGTGTGTGTGTGTGTGTGTGTGTGTGTGTGAACGTACGCAAACAGTTTGGTTGATATGGCTATGCCGACAATTTTGGGGAGAATATGTGCTTAATTGAATTCATACCTAATTTGAAAATTAATTAGTTGATAATTAATGAATTAGGTGAATATATCTGTTCAAATGTAGAGCGTAAACAAATCGAGAAAAATTCAATCTCTGTATGTACATTTCAGCATATTATGCCTCATCAGCAGAGTTATAGACTGGAAGCCGCTTTGTGTGTGATTCGAACCCTAACTGCCTAGCTGATATATATATATAAAAAATATATATAAAATGATATATATATATAAAATATTTTACCCTAACGAAGACCGTTTTTCTTTGTATGCTTAAATATCTTATAATTTTCTATTATTATTTTATTTTATATTTGAAATAATAATAAATTGGGTACATGTATACATATAACCAACTCCTGGCAGAAACACGTGTTAGTAACTGAAATTAAATCAATTTTATCCATTCAACATTTTCTTTCATTTATTCATTTATCCTTTCAGCACAAACACACACACACACACACACACCACACACACACACACATATATATATATATATATATATATATATATATATATATATATATATATATATATTATATATATATATATATATATATAATACCAACCCCTCCACACGCGTAGTATGTGGCACAAGGTAAATTTTATAAACGGGATTAAACATGTTTAAAATCAGAGTTTTCCTTCTCGTAGATTGGTTGCCTAAGTTAAAGAGCCCAGTATAGCCTACTATTTACTCTTAGATTAAGGGTGAATAGCTGGGATCTAGGGTATTAGCGATATGTGAAATGCAAACGGCCTCGTCCTGGATTTGAACTCGACGAGTCCATTTCCTGCGACTCTAACCATTACACTACGTACCTCCGTTATTTACTATTATTGAGTGGCCTATTGTTGGTATCAGCTGAACAGCGATGGAGTGTATCCCATTTTCACTAGCGCTAGATATGGGAGATTATTTATGCGACTGAGGTGATGGACCACATTTGCACAACGTAGATCTGTACGGTAAATTGGAGAGCTGATGACAGGTGTGGCGCTCCACTTCAGACGTTAAAAAAACCTCCATAGTCTAGCACTAATGAAAAGGGGACTGACTTCATTGCTATCCGGCTGATAGGCCACTCTGCCAACTTTGATACTACTATCATATATACTCTATATAAAAAAAAGGAAGAAAATGCCTTACTTACTTGCTGAATCTCTATTTATTAGCTATGGCGAAAATGTCAGTATGATAGAACTTACCCCTTTCTTTAAACCTTTATAAAAATCTGAAATGTTAAATTGTCGCTATTTTTTCTTCAAGAATAGAGCCTAAACTTACATGGGTAATTCCATGTCAAATCATCCAGGCCATGTCGCCCACACCCTTCAATTTTTCTGAAATTTTGTACAGGTGTGGACTATGTTAAAGTTAGACAATCCCCAAAATTTGAACTTCCAATTCCAATTGGCGGAGTTGTGTTCATTTTTAGCTCTCCAAATTTTAGGGGGGGGGGCGCAAAAATGCGACTTTTTGTAATCTATTTTTGTTAGTAAAATGAGTTCTATGGCTTCCTTACTCCTAAAAATTGGTTTCTAAAAGTATTTTTGCCCAAGGAATTCTAAAATGCTATCCAAAAAGTCTGAAAGTTAACCAGTTTTAAATTATTAATGATTTCTGATTTGCAAAATTTTAAGTGATGTTGTAGCTTCGGTTGTGGACAAACACCAAGCTATCTTTTTGGTACAAATAATGTTCAATATATGTGAAATAATAATAGAAAAAATGTCTTAGATTCAGTGCCACATTGGGATATTGATTTTGCTATGAAAAATCAGATTTTTAAAAATCAATTTTTAGTAGGGGACATCTAAAACTCATTTTACAGACAAAAATAGATTACAAAAAGTCGCCATTTTTCGCCAACCCAACCAAATTTGGAGAACTAAAAATCGTCATAACTCGACCAATTTTTGGAATTGGAAGCTCAAATTTTGGGGATTGTCTAACTTTAACACAGTACAGACCTGTACAAAATTTCAGAAAAATTGAAGTGGGTGGGTCACAATTTTACTTTTTTCTGGATGATTTGACATGAAATTGACCAAATTGTTTTCAATGGACTTCATAATTATAACAATGGAACAAATCACGTTATCAAGAACATAGTTCCGAGAGAGAGAGAAAAAAGAACAGTTAAAATGCCCCATTATGACTGATACAGATTTTAATTTATAAAATTGTATGGTTTTAAAACTGTAGAACACATTATTTTGACCTATCACTTTTTCCACCCTCTTCATAATACTGCAAAAATTGCGATAAGTTTCATTCATTTTTTCTAGTTTGTTGAATTTTACTCCATGGGGAGGAGTAAAAAAACTCGTAAAATTCTGACCAAACAATTATTTATCAATGAACACTGTATGAAACATTAGTTTTCTTCAGACTAGTCACCTTCGTATTCAGTATATTCATTCCAGCAAATTTTTAATTGGTCGAAGCACCTTTGGAATTCTTTTGATATGGAGTGAGGCTGCATAGTCATATATCTTTTAATATTTTCACACATTTTCAAATATTACCGTTAAGATGAATTTTAAGTAAGAAATAAGAAAACATTGGCACAGACGTACATCTGGTTAATATAGAGAATGCTTTATGTAGTAGGTATTTATCCAGTTCATTAATAGATGACATTTGACCTTTCTGGAGGGGGAAACATTGCTTTTTCCTGGGATGTGATTTTATAAAGAGAATACTAAGTAAAAGACGATGAGGACAAACCCCCTGCAAAAATAAATGAATAAATAATAAATGAAAAATTAAAGAAAAACAAAACAAACTTAATTTTCATGTACCCTAATTAATAGACTATATTTGACCTTTTCTGGAGAGAGAAAAACTAATTTTTGCTGTGATGGGATTTTACAAAGAGCTATTAAGTAAAAACGTTTTTTTTATATCACTACGTGTATCATTATTCCCTGGAGAAATATGCTAAAGCGAATAAATTAGCCCATTTAAAACTCTTTGTTGGTTGTTGGATAAAAGAAATACTTGAGGAAAGACAGACTTTCAGCCGAAGCAATGTTTATAAAGAAAACATTGAGTATATTATTCTGAATAATTAATGAAATAATCGTGATAAGTCAAACCAAAAGTAGAGACAGAACTTGACCTCTATTCTTTTGTTAAAAAAAACGTACCAGTAATTCATTTCGGTGCGTACGAGACATCAACAAAATCTACGATACGTCTGTCTGACTAGTTCTATATATATTTACCAACCCCTCCGGACGAGTAGAATATGACACAAGGTCAATTTCTTAAACGAACTTCAATAGGTTTTAATTCAGAGTTTTTCTTCTCCTAGACTTGTTTCCTAATCAAGACTAAATGGCCCTGTCTGCCCTACTATTTATCCATAGCTGGATGAAGAATAGTTGGATGCACAACAAGGGTATTAGTGCCACGAA
Source organism: Doryteuthis pealeii (assembly GCA_023376005.1). Taxonomy (NCBI): domain Eukaryota; kingdom Metazoa; phylum Mollusca; class Cephalopoda; order Myopsida; family Loliginidae; genus Doryteuthis; species Doryteuthis pealeii. The sequence goes on from CM042137.1 coordinate 16,262,259, forward strand.
CAGCATTGTCCAGAATTTAGCTGGTTAATTTTATGGCATGTCAGCACTTGTCGGATTATTTTATACTGTAATCTTTTTCTTATGATATCTAGGTAGTAATATCTCATCTACAGAAAGAGATGTTCCTATATGCATATGAAAGGTATGAAATGCTATAGATAGATATTATGTGAAAATTTGATCTCTGATAAAATAAAGTGGAAATTCTAGCAGCCTGTTGCCGTATCAATGCTACTGAATGGATGTATCATCTGGAATTAAACAAAACACTTGCAGAAAAAAAATCGAGATTGGAATTAAACAAGGATGTAGCGAGTTGTCTTAAAAAAATTATGGGAACAGCTCACTACAAAAAGGTATCTCTACAGCCACTCACCTTCTATCACACAATAAGACAGAGAAGACACGTTGCTAAGAAAGCAAGGACGAACACGTAAGTGACGTTCTCCTGTGGAAACTTACATCTAGACACACCCGTGTAAGCCGACCCATATCTTAAATCGATCAGTTCTGTGTAGATAGTGGATGTCATGTGGAGGACTTGCAAAGAGCAATGAACTATAGGGACGAGTAGAGTGAGAGAGTGATACAGAGAAACACAGAGAGAGAGAGAGACAGACAGACAGACAGACAGACAGAGACTTATGAAAATCCATACTGTTAGTACGACTTGTTTATGAATGATGATAATAATTTGTAAATTATTAAAGGTTTAAGTATCTATTGTTAATGTAAATAATTTGCACATATGATTATATGGTTTAACCTTTGGGGTTGCCAGGCATTCGTGCCAGGGGTTGGATCTAAATATTACGAAATTAATATTCTCCGTTCCAGGGAGCGTTTGCTACCTCCAGGCAGCATGTGCCCATCACTTACAAAGGCTAGGGGCTGGGTTGATTGTGCAGCACCTGGGGTTCCCTTGAATAAGTGTGCCGAAGGAACTGTGTGAATTTTACTCCCCGCATTCTGGGAAGCTTGCTTCCAGCGGGGCACTCCAAGACAAAACGACCTTCTGTAACCTGCCAACAGTGTGTTGGGTGGCTAAACATCAGTTATATGGTTTCAAGTATTCCTATATGGTACTTATAATCTAAACACAATTTCAAGAAACTATTTCCATGCGACAACAATAACAAGTATACATAAATAAATGATGAAATGATGAAATATTTTTTAGAATAAAAATTAGATAAAAACTTGAATAACCATTTTTATTAATTTTAAATTGGAATAAGCATTCTTAGATTAGAATATCAACTAAATCTAAATTTGAATAAACATTTTTATGATATAAGTGGGATATAAATTTGAATAAACTTTTTTATATATAACATCAATAGTAAAAACTATTTCAAATAAAAATTGATCGATTGAAATAAGAGTGAGTGTGAGAGGAGAGAGGAGGAGAGAGAGAGAGAGAGAGAGAGAGAGAGAGAGAGAGAGAGAGAGAGAGAGAGAGAAATCGAGAGGGGGATACAATGAAAAATATGTTAAATTATCAATGGTCTATGAGGTTGTACTAACAAGTTCTCTTCCAAGAGTGGAATTTTAAAAAAACGTTTTAAACTCATATAAACTTCTTTTAATTACATAAAAAATTATTTTAGATACATTAAGAAGAAAAAACTTGCCATTCAGTAGATTTTGTCGTCCCGGTGAAACACAAAATGAAAATAAAGAGAGTGAAAAGATAGAAAAATACTATTACTGAAAAAACTGTGAAACATTAGCGTGAACGTGATACCAATTGTTGTTAGAAATTTTGGAACGATCTCCAAAGGTTAGGAAAAGAGACTGGAAGAATTGGACATCAGAGGAAAAATCGGAACCATCCAGACAACAGCATTGTTAAGATCAACGAGAAAACTCAGAAGATTCCTGGAGATCAGAGACTTTCTGTCAAGCAGACTCTAGAGAAAAATCACCGGTTAAAGTTGACGAGAAAAATTCACAAGGTGTGATATAATAATAATAGTAGTAGTAGTAGTAATAATAATAATAATAATAATAATAATAATAATAATAATAATAAAAATAATAATAATAATAATAATAATAATAATAATAATAATAATAATTCTCTGGGACTTTGAAATAAAAACGGATCACCTTATCTCAGCAAGAAGACCAGACCTAGTGTTGATTAACCAAAAAGAAAGAACTTGTCTAATGGTGGATTTTGCAGTTCCGGCAGATCACAGGGTGAAGGTAAAGGAAAATGAAAAAAATGAACAAAATATCTGGACCTTGCCAGAGAACTGAAAAAGTTATAGAATATGAAATGAAAGTGATACCAATTGTAGTTGGTGCATTGTAACGGTCCCAAAAGGATTGGAAAAGGGTTTGGAAAGTTTGGAAATCAGAGGAATGATTGAAACCATTCAGAACACTGCACTGCTGCAATCTGCCAGAATACTCAGAAGAGTCCTGGAGACCCGAGGAGACTTGCTGTCACTCAGACTCCAGTGAAAGACCATCAGCTAATGCTGATGTGAAAACATCAGCATAGTAATAATAATAATAATAATAATAATAATAATAATAATAATAATAGGAATTTGAAATCAGAGGAAGAATTGAGAACATCCAGACATCATCATTATTAAGATCGGCTAAAATACTCAGATGAGTCCAGAAGACATAAGGAAACTTGTTGTCACTCAGACTAATAATTTGCTTGCATACAGTTATATGGTTTAAATTTTCCTTTTTATATACTAATAATTTTCAAACAGATATATTTTACCAATAGATAGGATCCTAATAGCTACTACCACTCCAGGTCAGAGTAAACCTGGGATAAATGGTAACGAAAGGGTGACTCCTCATTAGCTAGAGCCCCAGAAATGATGCCTCATCACCAGATGTATGCAATTTAGTGTTAAACCCCAAACACTAAACCTATGATAAATGGACTTTTTAAAATATTAGGTTGGAAATAAAATCATGTTGAAACCTAATGGGTTCCACATGATCTGAACAAATCTAAATCAGAAGCTCAACATGTGTTCTCCATTAAGGAAAAAAAACACACTACTGAACCATTTCTGAAAATGATTGTCACCAATGATGAAACGTGTGTTTCTTACAGTTATATCCAGCGAAAGAACGAATCTTTACGACTCAAAAGACAAATGTCTGTGCTTGTACCTATAACAAAAGTTCATTTTGTGTCAAGTCAACAATGACAGATACCATTGGTAATGACGTGTTCAACTGTCACGGAGCAGACAATTGTGAAGGATATTCTTATCAACTGGAACGACACCAATGGTTGCTGAAAAAGCGAGCTTCCCTGAGAAATCGGAAAGTTCTATTATTCTTGTATTATAACGTCAACCCCCTCTCACTCTCACTATTACCGTTACTTGGTGTGGTCGTGTGTGCAATTATCATGTAGCGTGTATTAGACAGAAATAGTCTGACTGTTTTTTATCTTAGAATATCAATTATATATATATATATATTATATATAATTATATATATATATATATATATATTTAAAAAAAGTATTCTTACCTTAACATATCAATTGAATATAAAGTTGAATACATAATAATTAAATATAAATTTGAATAAGCATTCTTATTAAATATAAATCTGAATAGACATTCTTATATTAGGATATCAATTGAATATAAATTTGAATAAGCATTTTTAGAATATGAATTAACTAGAAATTTGAATAAGCATTCTTATACTATAATACCAGTTATAAGGGATATTTCAAATAAAACATGATTGATTGAATAAGAGTGAGAGTGAGAATGATGTGTGTGTGTGTGTGTGTGAGAGGAGAGAGAGAGAGAGAGAGAGAGAGAGAGAGAGAGAGAGAGAGAGAGAGAGAGAGAGAGAGAGGGGGGATGAAAAATATGTGAAAATTATCAAAGGTCAGTGAGGTTATGCTGAGAAGTTCTCGGCCTAAACAAGAGTGGAATTAAAAAAATTGTTAAACTAATAAAAAATGTCTTTTAATTACATTTGGAAGAAACGATGTGGTAAGTGTAGTGAACTGCAAGGGAAATATGTATACTAGCCTGTACCTTTCATGGATATTGGTCATTCCCGTTTTTGTGAATTAAAGACTTTTCAGTAGACCACGTAAAAGTTTGCCTGCGTACTTAAATAATAACCAGTAACAAAGAAAAATTTGGTTTGATTCTGTATATCTTCATTTTGATTGGCTGATTAGTTATTGATTGATTAATTGATTGTTAAAGAGAGAGAGAGAGAGAGAGAGAGAGAGAGAGAGAGAGAGAGAGAGAGAGAGAGAGGGGGGGGGGAGACAGACAGACAGAGACAGAGAGAAAGAGACAGAGACAGAGAATAAAAAAATACATTAAAATTATTAAAATTCTATAAGCTTGTGCAGATAAGGTTTCAGCTTAATAAACAATGTAATTTAATTTTTTTTTAAAACTATAATTTTGAATTGATAAAAATGTTTTTGAATTCCGTTTGGAAAGCCGTAAGAAACTTGAGTAACCATGTGCCAAGTGTACTGAACCGCAAGAAGGTTAAGTATAATAACCTCTATCTTTCCTTGGCACTTAGTCATTCCCTTCTTTGTGTGCCGAGGACTTTTCAGTAAAGACCGTAACAATTGTGTGTGTATGTCTGTGTGTGTCTGTCTGTGTATTTACGTGCTTACTTGAATAATAACAAGTTCGCTTCTGTATATGTTGACTTTTTTAAAAGCCAATCAATTAAAAAAAAAAAAAGAATAAATTTTAGATCTAAAATATAACATTCTTAACATGAGATTTTAATGAATAGATAATTTCAGAGTTGTAAAGTTCTGGTAATCAGTTATTCGCATCTTGCTAATTGCGACCAGCTGTGACTTTAACACTTCCTAATTATTCGCTATACTTAACATTCAGTTCAAAGGGTTCCATAAAAATGTCTGGCTTTAACGAACGAAAACAGAAGGAAGTTGTTATTTCCATTCATGTGTTATCATCACAGGTGGCATATTAAACACTGGATTGGTAAAGACTACTTTCTTTTAAGTACCTGCTTGTGCGATTTATTTTAACATCAACTTGTTTAGTTTTTAAAATCTCAAACACTTTGGAGGTAAGAAGTGAATTTTCAAAGGACAATTTTAAAGGCAAATAGGGAGAGAGTAATGAATGAAAATAATCATAAAATGTAGCGATGAACAGTGAGAAAATATTTTATTATGAGAAATAAATACAAATAGTCATTTTCATATATTGAGACAAAACAATATATATATATATATATATATATAATATATATATATATATTATATATATAAGATTTGGATGTTTGTTTATTTTTTAGAAGCATTGTTGATAGAGTATATATTATTATTTATATTTTTGCTTGAAGGCAATTACAATGCGTATATCGCATAAAATTTGATAATTATAGAAGATAATAATGACAAGTGAATTTCGGAAAAGAATTATTCGGTGTGTAGAACATCGTACAACTGTCTCAACTTTTTTAAGTCTCATCAGCGATGTATACTAACGATTTAAAAAAAAAAAGTTGAAACAGTCTGTACGATGTTCTACACACGGAATAATTCTTTACCGAAATTCACTTGTCATTATTATCTTCTATAATTATCGAATTTTATGCGATATACGCAGTGTAATTGCCTTCAAGCAAATATATATATATATATATATATATATATATATATTATATATATATATATATAATTGACCATGAGTTACATCCTACTCGTGTGTGTGGACTGGTATATATATATTATATATATTATATATATATATATATATATATAGTCATCCACAGACACGTGTCTCGACTAATCAAGTCTCTTCAGTGTGGCTATACATTTTGTGAGCTACCTACAGCCGGGATAGAACTCTGATCGATTCCGCATCAGTCGGACAGCTTAACCGCTCGGCTATCGCCACCCACAGAATGCGAAGGGGATTTAACTGTTTTAATACACACATCTGAATGTATGTAAAGGCCGCCATAGAGTGCTCCATCCATTTTATAGAAGAGCGTTGCGTTTACGCTTTAGTTGGCGGTCATCAGCGAAATACCCTCCAAAGTGCTAAACCCCATGGGGATGAGGATCATATATAGTCATCCATAGACATGTGTTTCGACTTATCAAGTCTCTTCAGTGTGGCTAGACATTTTGTGAGCTACCTATATATATATATATATATATATATATATATATATACCAGCCCATCCACACGAGTAGGATGTAACACATGGTCAATTTCTAAAGCAGAATATGAAAGATTTGAATCTTATTTCTCCTAGACAGAATACCCAACCAATGTTGAACCCCCCCCCAAATCTGCCCTACTATTTATCCCTATCTGGAGGGAGAATAGTTGGATTCTTACCTTTTCCAGCAGCATTAGTGCCAGGTGAAATGCAAACAGCCTCGTCCAGGATTATGAACTATGGTCACCGAGTCCTTTTCCTACGACGTTAACCATTACACCACATGCCACCATGATATTAATATCATACAATATAGTTATTAGTAATTTGAAATCATACATTACTAAGTATAGATTGGTTGATTTTAATGCCATGCCAAACCGTCTAGGTTTATTTTCTGCTGACAAGTTACGAACTGCGTTCATTGTACGTTTCAATTTACATTATGTGTGCAGTTATTTCTTAAGATGCTTCTTTGTTTGGACACGGTTATATGATGTCAAGTATTCCTGTCTAAAACAAATAACTCACATTCAGTTGTATGGTTTTAAGTATTCCTATCTAGTACTATTAATTATATAGTTTCAAGTAATTATTTCTATTTAATGATAGTCATTTCGTTTCACACAGAAACGCGTTTTCATCAACAATTTTAAATAGATTGACCGACAATAAAATAAAAGAGTCTCGAAGGTTTCTTATTTTCTGTGAAACTTTTCTGTGATATATATATATATATATATGTTATATATATATATATACATATATATATATGCGAGGAAAAAGTGGAAGTGAATCCGACAGTATGTAATATTATGAAAAAATTGAAAAACACAAGTTCATAAATGAGAAATGTTTATTTCGCCTACGCTGCAGTGTTTCGATCTGTTTCAATTGATGAAAATGCGTTTTTCATCAACAATTTGGAATAGACAGACGACAATAAAACAAAAGAGTCTCGAAGATTTCTTATTTCTGTGATACTTTTTTTTTTTCCTCAAACTAACGAAAGCTCTGATGAAGATCTATTGAAACAGAACGAAACACTGCAGCGTAGGCGAAATAAATTAATCGTTTATGAACTTGTTTTTCAATTGTTCATGATATTACACCACACACACACACACCACACACCCACACACAACACACACACACACACAATATATATATATATATATATATCACTAAAGTGGAGGAATCATATGTAATTAGGGAGAATATTTTATTAAGGAATAAAATATAAAAAAGGGGGGGATACACGAAGGCCTTTTGAACCGGTACTTTTCAAGTGTATACATCGCGACGAATAAAGTACGGTTGAAAAGGCCTTCGTGTATCCCCCCCCTTTATTTTATATTTTATTCCTTAATAAATATTCTCCCCTAATTACATATAATTCTTCCACTTTTGCTCTACAAATTCTCCTGTACCAAAAACCTATTCTATATATATATATATATATATATATATAATATATATATATATATATAATATATAAAACAAGTCTTCTTGAAGATAGACAAGGAAAGTCTTATCAGTTTTTATTTAACTTTTCTTGTTTCCTTACGGATTAAGAAAGTGTAAGGATTCCTTTTTCTGTGGATCTAAGCGTATTTGAACATTTTCAGGGCCATTATCAAGCACAAAAATGACACGTAGGAATTGCTGTCTTTTGAAAGATTGGGTTGTTAAACTTTCTTTAAAATTACAACGCCTCTAACGTGAGACATTGTCATGTAAATAATCAAACCAATAGATTTCCTTAATTTAATGATGTAATTCAAACGTTAGAATCCGAGATGTGAGGCGCTGTAGACAATTGAATAATTAAGTTCGCCTCTTAATATATTTCCTCTTTTCTCTTGATGACTGATCGAAATGACAACAAGACGGTGATATTGAACTTCAATAATGAAGAGATTGCTTTTCCAGTCACGATCGTAGTGTAATGGTTAGCAAGCTAGTCTCGAGGACCCATACCTACTGAATGGTGAATTTGATTCACGTTGGATGCCTCATATGTTTGACCTTGTGTTACATGCTACGTGGCAAATGGGTTGGTTAATATCTTACTCGAGAAAAGTTTGAACTCCCTTATCCACCAGATATGAGTTCGATAATATCACTACTGTTTTAATAAGGAGGTAATTTTAAAGTGTTTACATAAACGTATACATACAGGTGGAGATGCTCGTTGTGTAAGAGTCATTATCGTTGGATAATGGACACAGAGACACGAGTTAAATCCAGGACAAGGCTGTTTGCATTTCACATAGCTATGAATCCATCTATTCTCTCTCTCTCTAGTTATGAGTAAATAGTAGAGCGACTCGTTATTTAACCTTGGTTTTGACAATAGTCTATGAAAAGGAAAACTCTGAATTCAAGCTGTTAAACTCTGCTTAAGAAATTGAATCGACTGACTTCTGATTTAGGTCGGAAAATTAAAACGGAAAAGTTTTTGGTGATCCCCATGACAATTTAACTACAGTCTGATTAACATTTTGGTAATTGGGTTACGGTTTTAGGGGATAAATTAAAATTTCTATGAATTTTCTTAATCATATCAATGACAGATCACGTTAAAAAGATCTCATCAAGTAAAAAAAAAAACGGCAAAAATGCACCATTTTGACAGATACAGATTTCAATTTATAAAATTTTCCCGTTGTAAAGACAATAAAACTAATAATTTTACATTTTTCATTATATTGCAAGAATCCAGCAAGTTTCATTAATTTTTTTCGAGTTTTGTTTAATTTTAATTCATAGGTGTTTGGCTTACGGTAAAATCATCCTGAAAACATCGGTTCCCACTAGATCACCGAAGTTAAGCAGCGATGAGCCTATTCAATACGTAGTTGGGTGACTACTAAGGTGACATTAAAAAATGACTTAGATCGTCCAGAAAAGGATCGATATGCCGTAAAACACCTAACCAACCGAATCATGGAGGGTTAAATAATACGTGGAATTTTGGCCACACCTACATATATACAAACTTTGTATCTTACTAAATCACGTGTTATTAAATGTAAATTGACTGATTGATTTTAATGGCGTGTCAACCTGTCTGGTTTTATTTTAGACCTCAACTTAATTAACTGTTTCTTTTGCATCTTGAACTCAAACTATCTAACATTTGGAATCTGACTAAAACTCTCAAGATACCATGTGACCATCTCTAGCCAATGAATAAATGTCTGCACAATTTTTACTTTTCTTCATTTCTTCCAGCCTGGATTAAACTCATATTCCGTTTGTTTAACCGCGATGTTAGTAGAAGACATTACATGACAGTAGGCCTCATTACAAAATGCTCATTAACATTTTTATCATAATCAGTATTTAATATTATTTCTACATCCAGTGTAGATGATGTACTTAAAATAAACATACCTATGTCCCCCGTAACGTAAACTTAATTTGTCATAATTATCAGACCAGATTATAAGATCAAGACGCAGTGCGGCTAATGTGATCTCAGCTGGAAACACTAGACGACGCGGAAAATCTACTGGGATTCACCAGTCTGTGCGATTATCAAGTAGTGATTATTATTGCTTTTTAGTAAAATAAGGCCCAAATATATTTCCTAATATAGACAGAAATGCTGTAATCGTTTTAGGGTAAGTTTATCCAGGGTTATCCATAACTGAGTCATATCTTGTGGGTGATGGTATAGGTCATTTAGTTAAGTCCTACTCGACCATCACACCAGAACGTGTATCGCCTGACCAGGCGACACGGTATTAATTTCCCAATAGTGTTATTACCGAGGTGTTAGTAATGATAACCATATTGGTTAATGGTCACGACATTCCAGCTCTGTCGGCGGAGTCGAGATTATGTTGACTATATTCCCTGCTGAGTGGTAAAGCAACCCAAAGAAATGGGGTATCCTGGGTGTGACATTAAACTACATTCCGTGGTGAGACCCCAGATTCGAATCTCTGGGAGGATCGAAACCCTTCATTGCCATCACTCGGAGTGCTAGTACCTGTTAGGGTACCATCTGTTTGAAAAATATCAATATCAAATAGGAATACTTGAAATCATAAAAATTTGAGCAAACCAATGCTGCTGCTGCTGCTGCTGCTGCTGCTGCTGATGATGATGATGATGATCATCATCATCATCATCAGTAGGTCGTCCCGATGGAATGGATTCCCTTGAATCTCACTATCTGTCCCTATCGTTTATTAATACTTGTAGGTCCTATGGATAGCATCAAGTTTCCATACAGAGCTAGTTAATATACATTTTCAATAGTTGGCAGGGCGTCCATGTGTATGGTTTCATGAGAAAACGTCGCCCCTGATAAGATAAAACAGGAATTCTTCTAAGCTGTAGCCGTGTCAGTTTAACTTTATGGCTGCACCAGTTCGACTCAAACAAAATTTTAGTGTCGTGAGTAAAGGCGTCTAATGACTCACACACAAAGAGAAAGAAGGAGATATGTAATAATAGCGAATAAGAGGCAAAGTCAAATATTTGTTAATAGTATATTTATTCGATCAGGAATTCATATACATACTAACTTCCTGTCTTGCCTGTCCGAGAGCTAATTTATAAGACAGATGCAACCATTTTTTCCGGTCTAGAGGGGAGATAGGTAATCTTATACAACAGAAATATTTCAAGAAAAAGCTAGATAGGAAGTGTGCAAGGATACCAGATTTGTATATATCTATTTACTAACCCCTCCGCACGAGCAGGATGTGACACAAGGTCAATTTCTTAATCGGAGTTTAGCAGGTTTGAATTCAGAGTTTTCCTTCTTCTAGACCAGTTGCCTAACCAAGGTTAAAGAGCCCAGTCTGTCCTATTATATATCCATAGCTTAAGGGAGAGTAGGAATCATACCTTTCCCAAGGGTATTATCGCTAAGTGAAATGCAATTACCACGTCCAGGATTTGAACTCGGGGTGACGAGTCCATTTCCCATGACTTTAACCATTACACCACGCGCTTCCTACCAAATTTGTACATATGTATATCAAGGATACCACAGGGATTTTTTTAACGAATCCTGAAAACAGCACCCTACAAAAGACGAATTGTAGACGTATAAAAATGAGCAATCTTGATAATATACAATGGAACATTGAAAATGTAGTAATGCTTATAATCAAACATCTAAAAATGAATGAAATTTTAGTATCAACAGTCCACGACACCATTGAGGTTGTTTACTAACACAATACTTTGATCTTATTGAGAAACAAATAGAGTTTTGTTGAGTGGAGTGAGAGAAAAATATTTTAACTGCAAACAAAACAAAAAATTACCGAGCTCTATTCAACGATATAATGGGTTTAAACTAACCGTAAAAACTTCCTAAATAAACTCGAAATAGGCCTAAATGGTGTCAAATACTGGAAATAAACAATAAGGAGTTGGTAGGTGAGTTAAACAAATAGACCCAGCCAAACCAAACCAATCAAATCCAAACTATGAAAATTAGCTGCTTATCCTCAAGACAAAGTACCCTTAACACACATATAGTAATTTACTAAGCTTCACATAGTTTTGGTACAAGGCCAAACATTATATATATTATATATATATTATATATATATATATATATATATATATATATAATATATATGTGTGTGTGTGGTGTGTGTGTGTTGAAAGAATGAATAAAGGAAATAAAGTACAGAATGGATAATAGAGGATAATTTTAATCAATATCACTTACACGTGTTTCGGCCAGGAGTTTATTTGTGTACATTATTCAAACTATTATTATTATTATTATTATTATTATTATTATTATTAGATAAACAAATGAAATTAATATAATATAATTAATTAATGATATAATATTAAATAAACAAATGAAATTAATATAATTAATTAATAATATAATATTAAATAAACAAATGAAATTAATATGATTAATTAATAATGAAATTAATATAATTAATTAATCAAATTAATATAATATAAATCATATAATAATATAATAATAATATAAATTATATATATTATTATTATTATTATAATTATATATAAATAATATAATACAGGGCCGGGTTAGCTCAGTCGGTAGAGCGTTCAGCTAGAAATCACAAAGTTCCTAGTTCGATACCGGATTTCCCAACTCAGCGTATGAGTAGCACAGGGATCTGTGCGGTAAAGTAAGGAGCTGATGGTAGGTGAGGCGCTCCACCTCAGATGCAAAAACAATCTCCTTGCTCTAGCGCTAGTGAAAAGGGGATAGACTCCCTTGCTGATTGGCTGATACCGACTTTAAGCCACCCCGACGACTTATATATATATATATATATATATATATATATATATATATATATTGAAGTCAGTTAGCCTACTGTTGGTTTTAATAACAGCAGCTAAGTAAAACTCAAGCAGTGTCCAATACAGCTGGTATAAATAGGAATCAAGAATGATCCATTCATGAATCAAGGTGATTTGGGTCATTTCATTCCTTGAGTTCTGATTGGCTGCCTGACTGGTTGATTTGCATGACACTGTGGAGTCTTATATATACTTGGTCACTTGGCAGTGGACTTTGTGTCATTTCGAGTTTGTATTAAGTTACAATCGAATGCCACCTTGTCTTCCCAGTTCGACGGTAATTGGAACTTATTCTATAATATATAAATAATATAATGATATAAATGATATAAATTAATATAATATAAATAGTGGGTTAATATGTGGTTTGTACAGCACTAGTGTTAAATTGGAAGGTTGAAATGTTACCTTTTATTTACGAGTTGGGGTGATTGATGTGAGTGATCAATGGTCCCGTCCTTGTACCTCCAATACCTGTCCAAACTTTTTACATACCACTGTGGTCTGTCCAATATTCACATATTGCTTGTATACCCTGACTCGTATACGTATTTGTTGGTCAAATGGTTTTAAACGCTATATCTTCCATTACTATTACACTTACCTTGCCACTTTATCACCTCGCACGCACATCATACAGCTGTATACATGGGTTCTAAACGTATTTTTTTATATGTGAACTTGAGTCTCACATCATTTCAGTCAATGTTTTACTACTTAAATATGGCCGGTCGTACACCCTATGTATGCACGTACTGGATTTATGCGAAACACGAAAAGAATAAATTTCCATGACAATGAAATTAGGAATTCTATCAACTATCTGAAGAAGACAACCAAATATATTTCTTCAACATTTGAGGGATTCAGAGCTCATTTTAGATTTGATAAAAAACTATCACCTGATGTTATATAGAATAGGTGCATCCATTCAAACATTCATTATACACACACATATATATATATATATATTCTTCACACACACATATATATATATATATATATATATATATATATCTTCTATTATAATGGAGATGTGGTGTTTGTCTGTCTGTAACCGAAACTATATTACTATTCAAGTCACAATTCCCTTTGTTATTTACATCACATTCTCCGTGATTTTATTTATATTTAAACCTCAATTATTAATAAAACTGTTTTACATTACTTACCCTGTTGACCATATCTACATATTTATAACAAGCAATTGTACTTATATATACAACAAAATAGAGGTTTACAGTATGAATGGGAAGGCTAATTTGCATATTGATCTTAAAAATTTGATTTTAATAAATATATGCTTAGTATTATTGATTTCTAATTGTTTGGTTTTATCTTATTGAATATGAGCTAAAATCTCTTCAATAAATCTTAAAAGAAATCCATAAACAAGAAGAAATAATTGTAATTTTATTCTTTACTTCCTATTTTAACTAAACAGTTTAATTAGGAAAATTTACGAAATTTTATGAAAGACAGGAGTAACGGAAAATGATAGAAGAGTTAGTTTCAAAGTTGTTCTATTTTTCAATCATACCCCCTCTGTTCCAAATCTTTTTATCTACATTCTTATTCAGTTTCATTAGCCTTTCTAATTTAATATGATATTTTATTATAAAAGTTAACTAAAATACTTGCACCCGGAGGGTGCATATATTTGCTAATATATATATATATATATATATATATAATTATATATATATATAACCCCCCCAAACACACACACACACACACCACACACCACACACACACACACACATATATATATATATTCTTGTATTTATAGGATAAGATAGGTCTACCAGAGACGGTGAAAAGTTTTCTGCCGGACGAGGAATGGAAATAATTGAAACCATCTATATATATATATATATATAAGGCAGTTGTGTGTATGTGTATGTCCGGAGGAAACTTCGAAAATAAAACAATTAACGACAAAGTAAATATATATACACATTAAATATCACCAGGGCTTGTTTTTTACCAAAAGTAATGAAGATTTGATTTATATATATATATATATATATATATTAATATAAATACTTGCCGATCCAACTATAGGGATCTTCAATTTTCCATTCTGCACAAGGCTAGGACGAAGCAGCATTTAAATGTCCTCGAAGCTGTTTCAATTCTCTTTTCTCATCCTACCTTGTGCAGACAAATTAACCCTAAGCATTCACTTATTTTATTGTGTGAGCGGCTTGGGTCTGGTGCAACTTGATACGGGTTTTCTTAGTTTTATTTTGCCCCCCACCCAGTCAAACCTATTCCTTATTCCTAATCCTTATTCCATATCCATTCATGTCGTAATTAATTTACAACTTGATTTTTAATCAATTCCGGGTGTAAATCTTGAAAAGCACCGGGCGAAAGGGCCCTTGTTTTATCAATAGGTAATTCTTTTCCTATTCCTTTCATTCCTCCTTAGTCTTTCATCCATTGACATCGTGGTGATCACTATGATAACCCTCAATATATTATATAAATTTGTCTGTAAAAAAAAATTGTTTAAATTTGATTTTTATTGGAAGATGCTTTGCATGTTAAAAATTATTTAGAAAATTATTTACTAAGAGGGACTACTAAGTGGTTTTGTAATATTTGTACTAAAAAGAAATTGGATAAATTGATTGAGTTCTCGCATTGAACGTACAATTTTAGTCGATTGTTATGCTAGTCTCGCAGATCCATTTTCTTTTTTTATAACGGTAATAACTGGAATGCTAATTCGGGATCCTTCACCGCTTACTAAATAGAAGTAGGTTTGGTTTGGTTTGGTTTGTTTTACGGCATATCAACCTCAGTGGGTTATTTGATGCCGATAAAGTTTTGAAATAAATCAATTCTTAATGGATAATACAATTTTGTTTATTAACTCATGTTTTTCTATTTAACCCATAGATGGGACTCTAAGAGGTACTACCACCCCGGGTCAGAGTGGACCAGGGAGCAATGGTGATGAAGAGGTGCTCCACATTCCCCAAACCTCAAAAACTGGAACCTCACCATCAGATAGAGTTTAACATCATTCCTAGGACATGAAGACCCTCAGCCACCGCTTTCTAGCACCCATATGATAAAAAGGGGTTGGGACTTGCCATAAGGGCAATAGGGTTGGGAAAATCATATAGGTCCTAGGGCTTGATGTGACCAGCCGATTGATCGGAGGGGGCCTCTCCGACCGCCCGTCGAGCCTAAGTAAGGTTCTAAGTGGAGTGTTGCATGTCATTGGCTGCTAATCCACCATGACTCCATCCTTAAGCATCACAGGTCACCACCCACGGTTAACAGAGGGCCGCATTTGGGGGGGGGTCTTATCCCTCTACAGAGGTGCAGTCGGTGCATTCTAAAGCCCCACCGACAGGGCGGAATAGAAGTAGGAATATCTATCCTATGTTGATGCCCCATACGTGATAACTTTGTGTTACGTGTTATAGTTTATGTCTGTGTTTTTTTTTTGGGGGGGTGTAATTCCATCCTTCAATATATGTAATTTGCACATCACTTAGCATTACAGAGCATACTCATAATGATACTTCTCGTAATTATTTTTAATAAGGGCGTAATCAATGAAATAAGTGTCTATGGGCAGAATGCAACACTAGGTCATTTTTAAGTACAACTGATCTCCTTCTCTTATATCAGTTGCTATGCTAAGGTTAAAGAGCCCAGTCTGTCCTACTATTTACTCATAGAGTCTGTAGGAATAACAACTTCTCCACTGATTACTACATTGATCACCAACGGTGAGAAGGAGAAGACCCCGTGGTGTTGTGGTTAACATGCTTGAATGTGGTACCGTAGTAAACCAGTTCAAATTCTAGTTTCGCTATAACGTTCACTTTCGGACAAATACCATTGGGAAAGGTATAAAGCTCCTTTTACTCTCAACTCTGTTCTACTGTTCTTCTACAATGATAACTGAAATAAACCAAGAAGTTAATGTCATAAAAAAAGAAACTAAACCAATGAGAAGTTTGAAGTAATATTTCTACTAATATGTTTTGTATTTTAATTAAAAGGTAGATATATTATTCTCGTACCCCAATTGTACTAGGTTAGGCACAAGGCCCTATTAACGTGGGACCACCTACAAGCCTAGACTCATTGGTGGCGGGTTTAAAAATTGCGTCTATCCCCTCGGCATTCCACCTCAAGGGGGTGCCTCAGGCACTGGGCAATAAACCCAGTCCTGCCCCTTTAAAACGAGGGGGCAGGTGTTGCCTGGGGGTGGTGGCCCCCTGGGATCGACGCTCGTGATTTTAACCCGGGGCGGGCGCGTACACCCTACCCCGTGGGAGTCCCATCGTGCTGTAACGATTGTTATGCTAGTCTCGCAGATCCATTACTACTAAATAACAAGTTTGATCCTTGCTGGACGCCCTAGGCCTCCTTGTGACACATCCTACACGCGAGGAACTGGTTGGTTAGAGAAGGCGTCCCATCTTGGTGTAATGGTTAGCATACTACTCTCGCATATTCATTACTACTGTATAACGAGTTTGATCCTCACTGGATGTCCTATAGTTGTAACCTTGTGTCACATCCTCCCCGTGGCCAACGGATTGGGTAAAGTTCTAACCTGTAGCATAGATAGGAAAATATACAATTTGAATATTCCGCATATTCGTAGAGAATTTAAATCTCTGAAGGTCGTAAAAATCTTCTGTGGAAATTCATAATTCGTTTAAGTGGAATTATTTATTGTTTTGGTCACGTATGGAAATTATTCTCGTTAAAAGTTTAATGTTAATTACCATGGGAAGAAAAATGCTGTCGAAGCAAATGAGTAAGGGAAGATAACTCTTAATGGAGGTTTGAAGCTAAATTGATTAAACAGCAAAAAATCAGAGGAACTCTCTCATTTTAAGTACATTTAAAATTTCGCTTTACCTGATTACCCGATAATGACTAAGACTTGCTTGTTTACAGATGCGGATTCGTTCCTCTTCGTCCTATTTCGGAAATTCCGAAATGAGGCCAGGAAAAAAAAAAGAAGAAAAGAAACAGACAGAGACGATAATCTCATCTTGATATTTCTGCGATATTTCACAAAATGGCATAGGAAGCTTTTAAATAGATGAATATTAGTGAGTTTAATAAATGAACGTTCGGCTCTATAGGAGAGGGTAGTTGGCAGCGGGAGGTAGGCCGGATGCTGGGACAGCGAACTTGAACGAGATTTTGATTTAATAATTAATTGGGAACAGAGGACCGCTCTGAAGTATTATCAAACAAAAAGAGAAAGTAGGAAAAAGGGAAAAAAGAAAAAAAAAGTATTCCGCGCATGAAAATAATGAACTAATTATTATCTCTCCAGAAGTTAAACAACTTTGATGTGAATACATCAGATTAGAACACATTCGTACATACGTATATCAATGCAATATGTGTGTATACGTGTACACAGATAAACACATACACACACATACTACGTATATCTCTTATTATAATGGAGATTGTGTGTTTTTCTGTCTGTAACCGAAACTATATTCCTACTCAAGTCACAATTCTCTTAGTTATTGACATCACATTCTCCATGATTTTATTTTATCTAAACCTCAATTATTGATAAAATTGTCTTACATTATTAATACTGTTAACTATGTCTACATACTGACAACATGCAATTATATTTATATATACAACAAAATAGCGGTTTACAGTGTGAACGGGAAGGATAATTTGCATATTAATATTAAAAAAATCGAATTTAATAAAATATGTGCTTAGTATTATTGATTTCTAACTGTTTGGTTTTATTTTAATAAATATAAGCAAAAATCTCTTCAATTAATCTTAAATGAAATCCATTAACAAGATAAAATAACTGTCATTTTATTATTTACTTCCTCTTATAACTAAATACTTAAATTAGAAAAAATAACAATGAAAGACGAGAGTGATGGAAGAGTAGTTTCAGTTGTTCCATTTATTATTATACTCCCTCTGTTTCAAATCTTTTATTATACTCCCTCTGTTTCAAATCTTTTTATCTGTATTCTTATTTAGTTCATTAGCCTTTCTAATTTAATACAATATTTTATTACATTAAAACTTAAAATACTTGCACCCGGAGGTGCATATATTTGCTAGTCTTATTAAATGGAGATTGTGTGTTTTTTGTCTGTAACCGAAACTAAATAACTATTCAAGTCACAATTCCCTTAGTTTTGACGTCACGTTTACCATGAATTTATCTTTATTTAAACCTCAATTATTGATAAAATTGTTATACATTATTAATACTGTTGACCATATGTAATGTACTAATAACATGTAATTGTATTTATATATACAACAAAATAGCGGTTTACAGTGTGAACGAGAAGGCTAATTTGCATATTGATATTTAAAATTTGATTTAATAAAATATATGCTTAGTATTATTGATTTCTAATTGTTTGGTTTTCTCTTAACGAATCTGAGCAAAGATCTCGGGATAAATCTTAAAAGAAATCCATAAACAAGACGAAAGAACTGTAATTTTATTAAATACTTCATAATCTAACTAAAATAGATAAATTAGGAAAAGAAAGACGGGAGTGAAAAAAAAATGATGGAAGAGTTAAATCTAAAGCTGTTCTATTTTTCGATATATACCCCCTCAGTTTATCATTTTCTAAATAGTTTATAATTTGATACAATATTTTATAACATCAAAACCTAA
>CM042137.1:16286447-16297059 GCA_023376005.1 Doryteuthis pealeii
CCCCTTCCCATTCTGTAAGTGAAGACAGCCTAATGGTTAAGGTGCCGGACTGACACCCAACCAACCGAAGTTCAATTCCGGCTGTAGGTAGCTTACAAAATGTCTAGCCACACTGAAGAGACTTGATAAGTCGAAACACGTGTCTGTGGATGACTATATATATATATATATGAACGATTTTGAAACTATGGTTTGAAAATCGTATAGGTAATAAGCTGAAAGTTACCAAGAGCCGTTGCCTACGCTACCCTGACAAAAAATTAGACAATCAATATTTTTCTCGTCTTTTAATCAATGGTGTCTGTAAGAAAACCTCGTATATTTTAGACGCCCTCCCGTGTACAAATCCCGTCTTTTCGTGTACTTTCTAAATGAGCGCTGCCCAAAATAAGATTTTGAGCCTTTTCTGTATATACATTCCTCATCTCGCGCTATTTAAAAAAAATCCAGCACTGTTCAAATGACCATTTTCCCATCCTAATGCCCTGATGAAGGTTTAATAAAAAACGAATTGTTTTAAACGTCGACTTCACCATTAAGAATAAATTCATTTTGTATACTTTGTTTTTTTCGGTATACTTTGTTATATATATATATATATATATATATATATATATATATATATATATATATAAGGATATGAAAAACACAATGTTTTCATATCATAATTCATAGCTAATATTGAACAATATTTCGATTGATAAAGAGCTTGTTTTACTCCGGACTCATCGAGAGAGAAAGCTCTGAAGATGATTTTTATAAATCGAAATATTGTTCAATTTTAACTATGAAAATAAGAAAGTTCAATGACATACTGCTTAGGCTATGCAATGAATAGACAAATGGACGAAAGGATGCATCCTCCCATTCACCAAAAAGGGACACCTGAGAATCGCTAAAAACTACAGAGGCATAAATCTTATTGCTATTGTAGCTAAAATATATAATGCCCTTTCCTTAATCGCATCCGACCCGAAATAGAGAAAATCCTTAGGAAAAACCAAAACGAAATTCCGCAGAAATCGATTCACAACCTCCCAGATCTTAACCATTCGAAGGATCATAGAAGGTGTTCGAGCAAAGAATCTAAAGGCAACGCTGCTATTCGTAAACTTCTCCAATGCATTTGATTCCGTACACAGAGGGAAAATGGAACAAATGTCTTATTATATATGGTATAAAAACAACTATAAATAAAATCTATTTATAAATTATTATCGAAATCAACTTCAGTTTCAACCTCTGCAGTCCAAGGGAAAGGTAACAAACCCTTTTCCAATCCTTTTGAGACCGTTCCAAGTGCCCCGACTACAATTAGTATCACTTTCACTTTCATATTCCATAACTTTTTCAGTTCTCTGGCAAGGTACAGATATTTGTCCATTTTTTCATTTTACTTTAGCTTCACCCTGTGATCTGCTGGAACTGCAAAATCCACCAGTTGACAAGTTCTTTCTTTTTTGTTTATCAACACTAGGCCTGGTCTTCTTGTTGGGATAAGTTGATCCGTTTTTATTTCACCCCGGAGAATCTTATGTGTTTCGTTCTCAAGAACAGGTTCTGGTTTATGTATATACCATTTTGTTTAAACCAATCTGATGTTTTCGTGAAAAATGTTTTTAAAAACTACATTGTTTTTTTGTTTTCTTTTTTCAATTTTTTTGCAGCTTATGAATTTTTTTATTGATTGTAACAAATGAAAAACTGTTGGTGCTAAATCTGGAAAATATGGAACAAATTCAATCTCCTATCTAGCAAATATATTTAAGTTTGGATAACGTAGACATAGTCAATGGCGCTTGGGAACAGTTTCTCGCCAAGTCAAAAGATAACATCGGCGAGAAACTGTTACCAGATTTTTTGACTATGTCTAGCATATTCAAATTTATGCATACTACTCTATCATTCATATTGAGCACTATATATATATTTATATGTGTGGATTGATACTCCGAATTATTATATCAGATAATGTGGCTAAGGAATATGTCTAAATATTAAAAAAATATATTTATTACATTGTCAATATTTATCATAGTTCTTAATTATATATTTATACAGAGAGAGAGAGAGAGAGAGAGAGAGAGAGAGAGAGACAGACAGACAGACAGACAGACAGACAGACAGGGGAGAGAGAATAGTCGGAACACATGTAATCTAAAAGATAAATTATTGGAAAATGAGACATACGCACATACACGGCCACACTATAAAAATAACTATATATACGCATTAATATATATATATATATATATATATATATATATATATAATATATATATATATATAGAGAGAGAGAGAGAGAGAGAGAGAGTAAGAGATACTTCCAAAATGTATGATAACAAAAGATCTATTGGTTCAAAAAGTATTCGTAAAAAAATGTGAGAGAGAAAGAAAAAAAGAGAAAGAGATAAATAAAGCTAGAGAAAGCGAACAGTAGTTTTGTCAGGAATATATATATATATATATATATATATATATATATATATATATATATATATATATATATGTGTGTGTGTGTGTGTGTGTGTGTGTGTGTGTGTGTTTAGGTGGATGAAATTGTAATGGTTAGAGTCGTAAGAAATCGATCCTCACCGCGGGTTCAAATTCTGGACGAAGCTGTTTGATTTCCCATTGCGCTAATATCCTTATGAAACGTATGCATCCAACTACTCCCCACCAGCTATAGGTAAATAGTAGGGCAGATTAAGCTTTTTAACCGTGGCTAAGTAACCAGTCTAGAAAAGGGAAAACTGTAAATTCAAACTTGTTAAATTTCGCTTAAGAAATTGACCTTGTGTCACATCGTACTCGTGCAAAATGGTTGGTAAATAGAGGTATGCGTGTGTGTGTGTGTGTGTGAGAGAGAGTTAGAGTGAGAGAGAGAGAGAGAGAGAGAGAGAGAGGGAGAGAGAGAGAGAGCAACAGAAAAAGAGGGGTTATGATAAATTATTACCAAGAAATAGAGAAGAAGACAACAAGGGCGTGTGAGTCAGGGATGAGTAAAGAGATTATTGGACAAAACCGGGCTGTTCAAATATGAGAGAGAGAGAGGGGGCGAAAGGTAATGAGAAGTTGATGAGAGAGAGAGAGAGAGGAGAGAGAGAGAGAGAGAGAGAGAGAGGAGAGGGGGGTGAAGAGAAAAAAGAGAAAAAAAGTAAAGTAAATATTAGAGAGAGAGAGGAGAGATGGTGGAGAGAGGGAGAGAGGGCGAAAGGTAATGACAGGTTGATGAGAGATAGAGAGAGAGAGAGAGAGAGAGAGAGAGAGAGAGAGAGAGAGAGAGAGAGAGAGAGAGAGAGAGGAGGGGTGAAGAGAAAAAAGAGAAAAGCAAACGAGTGGGCACTGAGTCAAAAATAGATTCGGCTAAACCTTCGTTAATTGGTCATTTTGATTGTAATGGCTGAAACGATGACCAGGCTGACCTTAGTCGACAAATATTTGCCGGATCTAACCCCTTCCCCCCCCCACACACCTACGTATGCACTGATCCACCCTGAACAGCTAAAGTGGTAACAGTCATTTCCACAAACATATCTTTAATCTCTCCTTTTAGCATTTCCTCCTTTTATGTTTTTTATCTTTTATTTTTTTGCCAAACAATCCATAAGCAAACAGCTTTAGAACTAGCTGTAAGTCGTCTTCGTTCCTTATCAGAGCTAGACTTTATCAGAAATTCTCAGGAGTTTGGAATATTATATATATATATAATATATATATATATATATATATATATAGTATTGCGCTTAAATAAGTACAAAACTTATTTAAAAATCTTTGAAAGATCAACCTTTTCTTCGAAAACTAAGATACCAATATTTTATGGTAATCCTTAACTTTTTCCTCGTAAATTCCTACCGTAAAATAAACTGAACCCTCATTTTATGTCCGTGTTTTTGCAATTAATGTTTTATTTTTCTTGCACCCGTTATTTTGCAATACTAAATATATTTTCTTTATTTGTTAAAGAATAAGGAATAAAGAAAATATATTTAGTATTGTAAAATAATGGGTGCAAGAAAAATAAAACATTTATTGCATAAATACGGACATAAAATGAGGGTTCAGTTTTTGTTGTAGGAATTTACGAGGAAAAAGTTAAGGATTACTTATCTTATTATTTCTAGTGTAAATAATATACAATAAAAACAAAGCAGATGTATTTCTATTACTTAACTCAACGCCATTAAAGTTATCAAAAATACAATTGCAACAATTCTGTAACTAAAATAAATATATTATGAATTATGAATAAATTATAATAATACATAATGTAATATATAAATATAAAGGACAAGCTTATTTTTTAACTGTTATAGGTTTATATAGGCATGCTTAGCAACACGGTTATCGTCAGACGAAATGGTTGGTTGGTTGGATTTTACGGCATGTCAATCCCTATTGGGTTCCGGTTTAGCTCAGTCAATTGAACATCTGCCTAGGAATCAAAAGGTTCCGGATTCGATATTGGCCCTCGCCAACTCAGTGTACGAGTAGCACAGGGATCTGTGCAGTAAAGTGAAGAGCTAATGATACGAGTGGCGTATTACTTCAGATGCCAAAACAATCTCCTTGGCCTAGCGTTAGGGAAAATGGGATAGACTTCCACGATTTCTGGCTAATAATGATTTTAAGCCACCCCGACGAATTTATTTTTTTACTTTACATTTTGCTTTATTCATTTTTTATGGCATTCATCAAGCTTGGGTGTTGTTTGTCATGAGCTACTCAGCCACCAGGATTCCTTCCTTACGCATCATTGGGAGGGGATGTTACCCCTCTGCATAGATGCAGTCGGTGTATTTCTCTGTCCCAATCGACTGAACGATCGAGTTAAGTGTTGCCTCGTGACTGATATTATAGCATAAAATTTACACGTGTGTAAATTCTAGCACCGGAAGTGGTGCGTATTTTAAGAAACACATTGTATTTTACAAGTAGAAGCATGTACTAAATGCGAGTATTGGGTGTTTTTATTTAGGATTTTGATGTCCTTTCACATCCACGAATTTTTTTTTTTTTTTTTTAGATTTGGATAAAAAGAAACCCTAAAAACCTTTCCTTCTAGGCTTGAATTTTGTACTTAAAGAATTATTTTAGAAAACAAAAACATTTTTTCAATTAATATTATATTTTGAAATGGTATATTATTGAAAATGGAGTAGAAACGCTGTTTAATTACTTTAATTTTTACAACCTTTAAGCAAATACGGAAAAGCTTCAAGTGCTGTTTTTGTGATTTAATATTCAAGCTGAGACAGGAAGAGGGATTGTGTTAAAAAATTTCATGCTGGGCTGTAATGAAGCTGCAGTTGCGATGAATATAAATTTCAAATTTCCTGCTAATGCTCTTAGGGAAAAGTGGGAATAAAAAAACAATAATAATAAAAGTTTGAATGAAAGATCACTATTGAGAAAGCCAAGTGAAATATCAATTACAATCATCAGACACGTGGAAAGTTTTGAAGAATGTAATGGAGAAACTACAGCAAACTAAAGTGTATCAATTGAAACTACTTCATATCTTTTAAGAGCTAATATCAAGAAAAAAAAAAATGATCGATAAATAGGATCCATTTAAAATGAATGATGAACAAATATTTAAACGTATGGAGACTTAATCATGAATTGTATTGTCAGTTGCGATAGAGAATGGATTGTGTGGTAATTTGGTATAACAAACACTAACCAGAGGAGATTTGCTAAATGAGCCAATGGGGAAGTAGAGCCACAACATCGACCTAGACTGAAATATCATCCGTAGACATTTATGGCGTATATTTAATAATATAGGAGTAGTTTACATTCATCTCTTCATCTTCAACAAAATTGGATGGCTGGTTGGTAGATTTTTATAGCATATCAACACTTGGGTTATTTTATGTCAAATACGTTTTGTTTTATTCATTCTTGTTTGGTATAATTTATTTACAAAACTAATTTTTAAACGTATTTTAAAACACATTCTTTATCTATTCAATCAATAGATGGAAACCTAACAAATACTACCACCCGGGTCCTAGTGTACCTGGGAGTAATGACAATGAAAGGGTACTCCAACTCCCTGGTGTTGGAACTTTAGAACTAGATGAAGATTAACGTCATACCAAAGACACTAAGACCCTCAGCCATCTCTTTCTAGCACAAGTATGATAAAAAAGAATTAGTTTGCCATGAGAGCAATAGGGTCGTAGCAATCGTATAGGTGCTAGGGCTTGATGTGACAAGCCGATTGATGAGAGGGAATCTCTCCAACCACCTGTCTAGCCCAAGTATGGGCCAAAGTGAAGTATTGCATGTCATGGGCTGTTCAGTCACCATGATTCCATCTTAAGCATCATGATTCACCACCCACGGCCAACAGGTGGTTCCATTGCAGAGGGGCAGTCGGTGTATTCTACTGCCGCAGCTGACTGGGCTTTTCAACAAGCCTTATGAAATGAACATATATCCTAAAACTGAAGCTTCTTTTTTATACACTCTCTATCATTCATTGTCCTCGAGAGGTCCTTTGTACAGCATCCATTATCCGCGCAGAGCTGGTCAATGTAGGTCCTTGCTGGATGGCCCGAGTTGGCATGTCCATTTGCTGGTTTCCACAGAAGAACGTCGCTTATGAGTTCGTTCCTGCTTCTCCAGCAGAGTCCAGCATGTCTTGTTCGTCTCAGTAAGATGGTTTGTGTGATAAAGGACAGGAGGTTGTATTTTGTTGCTTCTTTCTGGGGCTTTGCTTCCATGACTTGTTCAAGATCGCACGCAGCATTCTTGTGCTGCTCCCATCTAGCTTATACTCTAGGCGCTTTGTTCGGGGACAAGCGGAGCCGTCATAAATGGTACTATTTAAATAATAGTTGGGGCTAGGAGCCTTATATCTTTCTCCAGGGAATTAGTCGGAAAATGAACGTCATCAAGCGATTGGATTTCGAACTCACTAACTACGATGTCGCAGCCCAGCATGTTAGCCACTACGCTATGGAGTCTCCCTCAAGAATATAGGACTGAAAGTTATTTATGAAGAGCTGAAAGATCACGTGTTTCCATTGACCGGCAGGGCTTAAAATGTATCCCATGCAGATAAGTAAGCCCTCTCTTCAAAGAATATTCTTGTTATGATGCTAAACTGCGCCTGATGATGAAGCTCCAATTCTGGAGATCTGGGGAATCTAGAGCACCCCCTTCATTACCATTATTTTCAGAGCAATACTAACCCGGATTAGTAGTACCTGTTAAAGTCTCATCTATTGGTCAATTAGATTTGTTTCAAAATTATTCATATTTAACAGGAATTCTTAATCCCATATATCTGTAAATCATTTGTATTAAGAATAGTTACTTGAAGTTATAATTGTTTACTAAGTATTATTATTATTTACTTTAAGCAATATGATTGTGCGCAAACAAATCATTATTGCTAAATAGAAATAATTACTAGAAAAAATATAACTATTAGCATTATGCAAGAATACTTGAAACCATACATCTATATTTAATAGGAATACTTGATATCATATAAATGTGTGGGAAAACTCTTAAGAAAGTTTAAAGTTTTTAAATGCCATCCTTCGCCAGTTGAAAAGGGCTTACAGTAAGTCCTGAGTTATGGAATCCTTTGGTAAGCGTATAAATCCTATGTCCGTCGCCCATGAACATCTGCATAATTATGACCAGTATGGTCAGTTTAAGTATTGTATCAGCAGCAGAGTACTGCCAGTGATTGGCCAAAAGGTAGATTACATGATTGTAGTCGAGGAGCAGGCGTTTAGCACACACCCTTATATAACAAAAAATCTCAACAGAAAGAACTACAAAAAAATGTATCACTGAAGGCAATTCCTTAACCACACGGCGTAAAATAACCCTAGAATAGTTGAAACGCCATTAAAATCAATCAAATGAGTTTGAATTCCATTTACACTATTAGGTTTACCTTTGGACAAATACCCTTGGGCAAAGGCATGAACGCCCTCATCCCCATCCCCAGATATGGATTAAATCGTACCACTTCTGATCTTCTGCAAGGATGGCTTTGGTATTGAATAAACTACGAAGGTTAATATCCCATTAAACAAAGAAACCCAATCATACAATATAAAAATGTATATTCACAATCATTTCAAATATGTAAACACTTATTTATCTTAAACATGTTTATTTTACCAATAGATGGGACTTTAAAAGGTACTACCAATCTGGGATTGAGTGGACTTGGAAGTAATGGTAACGAGAGTGCATTTTACATTCCGTAAAGCTCAAAAACTGTAACGTCCTTTTGGCTAGGCTTATAATACACTGACTGTATTCCCTGCAAAGGGGTAACCCCTCACCTTCCCCAAAAATAATAAAGGTGTGTCCTGGGTATGACACTAAACTCTACCTGATGGTGAGATTCAAGTTATGGAGATCTGTGGTGTGTGGATTATCTTTTCATTGCTATTACTCCCAGGTCCACTATATGAGTCAAAGATACACGCCTAAATATTATTCATATTCAATAAGACAGTGTGCAAAAATTCTTAATAGTGGACTTAGGAATAATGGAAATAAAAAGATACTCGAGAATTCCCAGATCTTCAAAACAGAAGTTGTGCTCTGTCGGCCGGGCAGTAGGATTCTCCGACTGCACCAATATAATGGGACCACCTGCTGACAATGTGTGGTACCCGTGATGCTTCGGAGGACGGAATCCTGGGCCTGAGCAGTTCATGTTACGTAGCTGTCCACTTTGGCCCTTACTTAATCTAGAACCGATAAGATTGTCTTGTGGAAACCCTTGACTCTTTTTATCATATATGTGCTACAGGCGGTGACTGTGGGTCTTAGTTTCCTGGATGAACGCTAAAACTGCATCTAGTGCTAAGGTTTCAATTCTGAAGCTCTGGTTAATGTAGAGTACTCCTTCGTAGTCATGACTCCCAGGCCCACTCTGATTCGAAAGGCTAGTACCTTCTAGAGTCCCATCTCTGGGTTAAATAGAAAAATTAGTTTTAAAAAGTATTTTAAAGAAATGAGTTTTAAAAAAATTGAATACCCAAGTAGAATGAATAAAACAAAACAGTATGAATAACCGACAGGTTGACATGCCGTTAAATGCAACCTCCCCAACACCAGAACTGGAAGCCTCACCATCAAGAGCAATTTACTGTCATACTGAGAACACCGCCTTTCATTTTTTGTGGTTGTCCCACGTTGTGCAAGTGAATACAGTTAGCGTATTCTAAATCCCCACTGACAGAAGAAGGGAAATGAAAAAAAGAAAAGATAGATAAAATATTTCCTGAAATATATAGAGTTAGAATATACTATATTTATTTACTGTTTGA
The DNA here is from genome assembly GCA_023376005.1 of Doryteuthis pealeii. Taxonomy (NCBI): domain Eukaryota; kingdom Metazoa; phylum Mollusca; class Cephalopoda; order Myopsida; family Loliginidae; genus Doryteuthis; species Doryteuthis pealeii. The sequence goes on from CM042137.1 coordinate 16,295,768, forward strand.
AATATTTCAAAGCACAGCCTCAAAACTTGAACTTCTGTTATTTTGATCAAAGAAAATAATAAAAAAAAATTTGAAGATTTAAAAGTTAGTTTCAAATAAAGGTAATAGGTTATCACGAGACATAAAAGAAACCTGAATCCTACTAAGAAATACAGCGAAGGAGAAAAAAATAATTGATAAAAAGACGTCATTGTATTTCAGCAACTGTTTTATGACGTAGCTAAGTGAGAAGATGAAGATGAAGAAAAAAAGAAAGTTTGTTAAAAGAAAGAATAAATAAATAAAGTCAACCGAACAGTGAACAGCCAAATTTGAAATGATTTTTCTGCTTTCATTTTATGTTAATCAACTCAAGGTTTTCGAGTGTTCACACAATCAAATTCGGTCTGGCCGGTCACTTTTACCACTCACACACAATTCAAGAGTCATTTTATCGTGAATTAAAAAAAAAGCGATATTAAATTTAACAAAAGCACTTCCTATCACGGTAATATGGGATTTTTTTTAGGTTACTGTTTATCGTTTTACATCATGTCTTTTGTTTTTTTTCTTTAAGTCAAGGTTTTATTTTTGTTAATTGACCGAATTTCAACGCGGTGTCATGTCTCATTTCAATCCAGTGATAAAAAGTTAATAAAACTATTTAAAAATTTACCAGCAACAAAACTTCAGTTTTGTTTTTAAATTAGTTATATCCTAAGTTTAGCTTGGTTGTGGCACAATGCCATGTGTATTGGGCAACCAAGGAAATTGTAATACTAACGATGTGGCTAATCCATCTTGCTAAAATATTACACCACGTGAGGTTCTCTTCTGATCTGCAAAAGAAAATGTTTGTTAATAATCTCAAATAATAATAGAATGTACTTTTAAAACTTAGTCCTAAAGCTGTAGCCAAATATCATACCATTTTAAAATCAAGCCGATTTGCGGTGAGCAAATTAAAAACATTCCGTGCCGAATCCGGACCCGCAATCCTAAAATTTTGGATTCCCAAGTTTTAATTACTGTGATTGTTTTTAGCGATTTTGGTGTTTCTTTTTGTGAATAATTTTTTATACGATGAACATTTTTATAACTTGGAAATAAATTTGGGAATAAATCGAAATTAATTGCAAATCCCGTGACAGTCATTCTGAAATTCATAATTGTTTGTACGGAAGTAGGTAACGTCGTTATCACATTCTTTTTATTTATTAAATGGCAGCTGAGAATATCATTGAACATTTAGGTAAGCTAATTCCAAATGCAAATACCTTAATACAGCGATCATTTTGATGATTTTCCAGGCC
>CM042137.1:16297159-16302159 GCA_023376005.1 Doryteuthis pealeii
GCGGACTCAGGAGAGAGAGAGAGCACTCGTTATTTCAAAACCCAGGTACACTCACTGCTTTTAAAATTGAACTTTGTCGCATCCTGCCAGTGAAGGCAATGAAGGGTTTGGTTTTCTGCAGTCGCTCCGCCCCATAATCGGATATTCTGCACGTGCATGAAGTCGGGATTATTAGATTGTTATATACTTCTTATTACATTATTTTATTTTCATCCCTTTTACTGAATTTGCCAGTTTCTTATAATCAGATTTATTACAGTATCCCAATTTTCTATTGAAGTTGGGGTGTAACAGGTATTTTTCGCAGACGCGATATTTTCCAGGAATATAGACGCTCACTCCTTATTATATTGAATGGCGTTCCATTAATTTTTGAATAATCACAATGAAAAACGATGATTAAAAAAAACAAGAATATATAAACAATATGCAATAATAAAACAAATGTAGATAAAGAATTTTATTAATCTGTATATAATATAAGATAAGAGATTCATCTTTTAATTTTTAAAGCCCAAACAACGCATTGTGGTTCTTCTAGAATTAGAATAAAAAGGAAACCAGAAAACAGCAAAATAATTCTGGGCTGTTGTAGCAGCAAAAGATGGAAGTTTTAATTATCATTAATTCTAACTGATAAAGAGCAAACACAACATGAAAGGTCTGGTGGTGCCTATCTTATTAAAAGGATGAAAAAAGAATTATTTCAATCTTTAACGTTCGACCAAATCGACTACAAGACTTAAAATATACCACCCCAACTCAAACCACTCAAAAAAGCAAAAAAGAAAAGAAAAAGGAAAATAAAATTTCATTGCGTTTATTTGTAGAATTTCCAAAATAAGGTTCCAATATTTTCTGAAAGTTTGATTTTTCAGGCAGACATTTGGATCAGCCGCCTTGACGACAGAAAATGCAATTTTTATTTTGGTTGATAAATGATCATTCTATTTCCGGTCCCAAAAGTGATTATTTTCCACATTTAAACATTTTTCTACACACCAAACAATACACACGCTCACATGGTGGAAAGCGTATTTTCCACCGTTCTTTCTTTATAAATAAGTACACACACATACACACACACACACACACACACACACATATATATATGCACACACGAATACACACACAAACACATACATACATATGTATCTATATATCTAAAGGAATCGAGTAAATTTTGGTATGTACGTGTCGAATTATTAGTCAGAAAATAGATATCACTGAGCATTAGAATCGTGCATATGTTTATGATAAAGAAAAGTACAAAATTTAGTTTACTGATTAAAGGGTATAATTCAATAATTAAAAGTCAGTGGATTCGTGGAAGTCTTCCCAGTTCTTCATAAGTAAGCTCTAATCTATTCAAAGAATATATATATATATATATATATATATATATTATATATATATATATATATATATATATATATATATATATATATATATATATATATATATATATATATATATATATATATATGGAGGCGCGTGGGCTAGTGTTTAGAGTCGTGGAAAATGGACTAGTCGATTCGGGTTCAATTCCTAGACGGAAATATATATATGGGAAAGGTATGAATCCATATATTCTCCCACCAGCTATGGGTTAAATAGTAGGGCAGACTGGGCTCTTTAACCTTGGGTAAGTAACCAGTCTAGGAGAGGGATAACTCTGAATTCAAAATTCCTTAGGTCAGTCGTTGATTGGGTTTGTGGTATTCATTGTGCACCAATTCTTTCTTATCGACTGAGCCAAAAAGTGCGGAATGGTACAACACAAGCCTTTACCACTATAAACAAATCACTGTGCTGGTTGTTCACTGAATGAACACTCATGCGTCGAAAATCGACGAGAGAGTCCATTTTTTAAAATTATATATATATATATATATATATATATATATAATATTATATATATATAGAGAGAGAGAGAGAGAGAGAGAGAGAGAGGAAGGGTAATTATTAGAAAGAATTAACCAGAAAATATGTGTCTAATCTACAATTTACTTATACCTAGAGATAGTATAGTTGGATTCATACTTTTCCGAAGGGTATAAGCGCTAAGTGAAATGCAAACATCGTCGTTCAGGATTTGAACTTTGGTAGCCGAGTCCACTTCATACGACGTAAACTGTTGCTTGATGAGTGCCTTTTACTAAGTATTCTTTATAAATTCAAATGTCGTGTTGATTGTAAAATTGAAATTACAGATATACACATAAGTGAATATTTAGATGAAATATATTATGTACATTAGTAACATACCAATCAATTAATGTAAATACATTTAAAACATATTCATAGTTTTATAATATCCACTATCTCACAAGTAAAAACGAACACGGGTGTGCGCGCACATATCTATCTATGTTTTTGCATACATACATACATACATATATTTGGAGGAGGTGCGTGGTGGTGTAATGGTTACCGTCGTAGGAAATGGACACGATGAGATGAGTTCAAATCCTGGATGAGGCTGTTTGCATTTCTCATAGTTCGAATACCCTTTGGAAAGGTATGCATCTAACTATTCACCCTCCAGCTATGGGTAAATAGTAGACCATGATGGGCTCTTTAACCTGGTTAGGCAACCAGTCTAGAAAAAAATCTGTGAATTCAAATCTATTAACTCTGCTTAAGAAATTGACCTTGTGTCACATCCTGCTCGTGCGGAGGGGTTTGGTAAATATATACATATATATGTCTGATTTTGGGTAATGGTTAGCAAGCCAGTCTCAACGCAGATTCATTACCACTAAATAGCGAGTTTGATCCTCACTGGATGACCCATATTTTCGACCTTTGGTCACATCCGGTCTGTAGTGAGTGGGTTGGGTAAATACCTACATATATCTGTTTTTGTATAATATATATTCACCAACCCCTCCGCACGAGCAGGATACGACACAAGGTAAATTTCTTAAGCGGAGTTCAACAGGTTTGAATTCAGAGTTTTCCTTCTCCTAGAGCGGTTGCCTAACCAAGGTTAAAGAGCCCAGTCTGCCCTACTATTTACTCATAGCTGGAGGGAGAGTAGGATTCATACATCTGTTTTTGTATAATAGCCAGCAAGCTAATTTTTGCAAATCCATTACTACTGATGAGTGGGTTCGATCCTCGCAGGATTCTCCATTCTTGTGACCTTGTGTCGCATCCTACCCGTGTTAATACCGACATATATCCACTTTATATATAAAGACAACGTGAAAGAGCATACAGCTAGATGCAACCCAAAGACCGAGAAGTGGTACTCTGTTGTAGGTTTCATGGTGAGGATCTTCATCTCCTTGAAACTAACTAACCTACCAACTGGCCACTCTAACCTTATCTTCACGCAGCGCATCCCACTAAAGAAAACAGCAGCTCGCCACGCTCTTTAGCGTATATGCTCCAACTGTTGAAACCAGAGGAGAAACTAAAGTTTTACACGACCCCCTGTCGACGATCCCGACAACTGATAAGATTCTCATCCAAGATGATTTTAATGAAAGGGTAAGACGAGGCGCCGACTCCTGGGGAGGCGTACGAAGAAAGTACGGCGTTAGTAAGTACATCTATAATAATCACCTGCTACTTAATTTCTGTGTGGAACATGCTCTCTGTATAAGCTACACGTTATTCAAACAACAACAACTACAAAACGGATTGAGCATCACGTGGAAGTAACCTGCTTAAAGCAATACACCAGAATCGCCCAGTCGGCTGGGGCGGTAGAATGCACCGACTGCACCTCTGTAGAGGGGTAAGACTCACCCAATGGGGCAACTTGTTGGCCGTGGGTGGTGACCCGTGTTGCTTAAAGATAGAGTCCAGGTGGATGAGCAGTTCATGACATGCAATACTCCACTTTGGCCCTATCTTGGGCTAGACGGGCGATCGGAGAGGCCCCCTCCGATCAATCGGCTGGTCACATCAAGCCCTAGCACCTATATGATTTTCCCCACCCTATTGCACTTTATGGCAAGCCCCAACCCCTTTTTATCATATGGGTGCTAGAAGGCGGTGGCCACGGGTCTACATGTCCTCGGAATGACGTTAAACTCTATCTGATGGTGAGGTTCCAGTTTTGGAGGTTTGGGGAATGTGAAGCACCCCACTCATCACCATTGCTCTCTGGTCCACTCTGACCCGGAGAGGTAGTACCTGTTAGGGTCCCATATATGGGTTGAATAGAAAAACATGAGTTTATAAACATAATTGTATTATCCATTTAAGAATTGATTTATTTCAAAACTTTATCGGCATTAAATGACCCACTGAGGTTGATATGCCGTAAAACAAACCAAACCAAACCAATACACCAGAAGAACATAAAAAAAATGTGCGATTAAGTGACTTACTTCCGAACACTGGTGTCCTCAATAGTGCGAACACTGACGCAAACGATTGAACAGTTTACACATTCGAAGATGGTAGACGAGCAACTTTTAAACACCATACTTTTCTGTAGGCTGTCTTCCGGCTAACGGAATAAAAAGCTTGCTCGAAGGAAACACGGGGATCCTGTAAAAAGAACATCCCTACTTTACTCGGTACTAAAAGGGAGCATGCTGACAGACTGACATGGTACAACGGGCTAATCAAAGTGACATTACTTACTTAATGCAACTGCAGCTGAGAATAATAGGCAGAATTTGAATTTGGATTTGTCATCATTTGTGTTTTTTTTTTGCACGGAGATATCGCTGCCACTGGCAGTTCTGTGGAAAATATTGAATTCCCTAAAAAATCTTTGTTCCAACGAGAAAGCTATTATTACAATGATATATATCTTATTATAATGGACATTCGGTGTCAGTCAGTGTAACCTCAGGAATTGAGAAAGTCTATCAATGAGTATCTAGTTTATAGTCAAAATCATTAACACATAGAATAAAGAATAACTCTGTATTATATGTACTCAGAAATTAAGTATGCAACAGTAAATGGTCCACTTTGTTTCTAAAGACAAGTTTTGATAAATATATGTCCGGTATTATTAATCTATATGATTT
>CM042137.1:16307159-16317330 GCA_023376005.1 Doryteuthis pealeii
CAATACTAAATATATTTTCTTTATTTATTTTAATATTCACTTCAATGCAACAACAAAAGGTAATCTTCAACTTTTTACTCGTAAATTCCTACCATAAAATTAGGCTTGGGCATTATCTGAGCCAAGGCTAATTTTATAGTAGGAATTTACGAGTAAAATGTTGAAGTGTAAAACGAACCCCCACTTTAAAACTAACCATTCTCACAAAATAAAAACTTTTAGAATATACACATTGAAGTGAATATTAAAATAAATAAATAAGATATATCTAGTATTGTAAAATAACGGGTGCAAGAAAAATAAAACATTTATTGCAAAAACACGAACATAAAATGAGGGTTCAGTTGATTTTATGGTAGGAATTTACGAGGAACAATTTAAGGATTACCTATTTGTCTTCCAATCACTTTTTAAAAATATGTGTTTCAGGTGTCTTTGTCCACACAAGGACATTGAGGTGGTGGCTTTTCTTAGCCCTGTGTAGAACGGAAAATTGCTGATCATTGTAGTTTATTTTACAACTATTTATGCTACAAAGGTGGTTACCGATGACAAAATCATGGGCCTGTGAAAGCCCGGATGTGGTTTGGGGGATGCTTCTTATACCCCTCAGGACGTGTTGGTTGATATATATATATATATATATATATATATATATATATATATATGAGAAAAAATGAGTAAAGAAAATAAATGTAGATGGATAAAATGAATTTAATCGATATCACATTAATCGATATCACTTACACATGTGTTTGGGTCAGTATATGTGTGTGTGTGATGAAGGTCGATTCTTCTATGTGTGCGAAATATTTTCACACACCTAAACTGACCGAAACACATGTGTAAGTGATATCGATTAATGTGATATCGATTAAATTCATTTTATCCATCTACATTTATTTTCTTTACTCATTTTTCCTCATATTGTCGGATTCAATTCCTTTTCCATTTTCACACACACACACACACACACACACACACACACACACACACACATATATATATATATATATATATATATATATATATAGTTTGTCAAGAATTTATAAACGTATCTCTTACGAAAAAAACATATTTTTACTGGACTCATACGAAGCATGAGACAAATATATGTAAAAAGTCTTAAAAAATTGAAAATTGAAAATTCAAATAAATTAAGATTAATGGGTTTTCTTACTTACCACTTAAACAATAAAATGAGTTATGAATAACACAGGGGGTTATTTATAATCACCTTTTTAAAATCATTATGAAAATTAGATATCCTATGACTAATGAATGACATATGTTAGTGCATATAATGCAGATAGCACGTTGATCATTCGTGTTAGTGATATTCAGACATATATATATAAATTATACATATGTTTATATATATATATATATATATATATATATATATATATATATATATATATATATATAAATAAAGTGTATTTTTTCAGCATTTTCTCTTTTAAACATGTTTGGTTGAACTCGAGTGACAATTCCTGTTGTACGAGTTTCTGTTTCAATCTTTTCAAGATGTCTGACCATCTTTTTGGTGTCAGGGAGGAACTGGTGTAGCAATCCACCAAAGGTGTCTCTACGAGCGCTTTCGGCATGTCGATCTGCCATCTTCAGGTTGGAAACTGATGGTATGTTTCGTGGTGTCTCGTTTTTAAAGAATATATATATATATATATATATATATATTATATATATATATATATATATATGAAAATAAAACAATGAAATGAATTATGAATAACACAGGTGGGTTATTATATTGTTGATGCAAATTAGATATCCTATGACTGATAAATGCCATTTGTTAATACATAAAATGCATATAACACGTTGATCGTTCTTATTAGCAATTTAACACTATATAGTGAGTTTTGGTGTCAGCATAGTTTCAGAAACACGTACAGAAATTAGAATTCATTCATATACATATGCATGGAAGTGTAATGTAGAAAATCTTTCAACATTGTCAATAAATAAATGATCTTAAAACAAAACGTAAACTGACACATGAATTGGTTTCATATTGACACTACCTGTGGCATTAACTTAAAGATTGATCATATTTCCTTTTTCGTCCGCTACTTTCTAATATCCCCGCTTCATCCCCCAACCTGACCCCGTATCATAAGTCTGATTCATTGTATTGACTTCCACCCACCGAAGGACGAAAGGTTATTCCATCCTTGACGGTGTGAGAACTCAGTTACCTGTCATCTGATAACCTACTGATTAACCTATCCGATTTCCTGTTTTGTGCCCTTGTTTAGGTGACTCCAACCTTTTGACACGGTACAAATATATCCATTCATGTTTGTCGAAAAACCTTTTCGTTTTTGCTTGTTAAGTCAAGACTACCTCGTCCTCGTGGTTCTCCTTTGCTTTTGCACACGAAGACCTAAGCCATCGGTTTTCTGGTGCAGGTCAGTTAATGGCTGACAAAATCAATACGAGCATGTTCCACAGCAGAGGCTGCTGGGAAAGCTTAGCAAAGTGGAAAGTTTTACAGAGGAAGAAAAAGCCAATAACCCTATCAGCGGGGCTTAGAATACCCTGACTATATTCATATACAGAGAGCTAAAGCCCGACCCCCTACACACAAAAAATACGTGTCCTAGGTATGACACTAAACCATATCTGATCACGAGACTCAGCTGTTTCGGGTACACATTTATTGACATTACTCACAGGTTCACTCTGACCCGGAATGGTTGTACCTGTTAGGTCCCTATTTGTGGGCCAAATAAGTCTGTTTAAAAATCACTGCTATTAGATAGCAATACTTAATACCATATAAAAGTAAAGTTTGGTGGGGTGGCCTATTGTCGGTATCAGCCGAACTGCGAAAGAGTCTATCCCCTTTATGCTATCGCTAGACTAGGGAAATTGTTTTGCCGAGGTGGACCACCGCACCTACAGTCACCTCCCTCCCCACTTTTTCGCACAGATCAGATTACTAGTTCTAGTCCTCTAGTCAGGAGGTGGTGATCTGTTTATAGCTTCTAGAGAATTTTCTGAGGTTGAGTGCCATACCTACCATCAGCTCCTCACTTTACTGCACATATCCCAGTGCTACTCATACACTGAGTTGGCAAGGGCCGGTATCGAACTAGGAACCTTGTGATTCCTAGCCTTCCGAACGCTCTACCGACTGAGCTAAACCGGCCCTAATGCTGGAGAAGTAAGGGTGAATTCTCTTCGGCTTACCAGCAAATACTTACATTGATCAGGTCTGTACGGATACTGAATGCCGTGAGGACGACTTGTCAGGAGCTTGGCCGATAGGAACGAGAGACGAGCGAGTGTCATGGGAATCCATGCTGTCGGTGATAATGATGATTATTATTGATTTGATTGTTGTTTTTTTCTTTTAATCTTTTATTTTTTTGTATGCTTTTATTTCTTTAGCGTAACTAACTCGCCTTATATATATAATCTTATCTGGTTAACTTCCGGTGAATATTGCTGCATTGTAACTATCTTGAATTCAAAATAAAAACGGTCAAATTGAAGAATTTATTTACTTAGCTTTTTTTCAGTTGTAAAATAAATATATATATCGAGGCTTGTGCAGAAGACGGTGTAACCTGGAGCATCCTCATCAAACAAGGAACAAAAAGAAGTGAAGAAGAGAGGAAAAAAGCTGCCACAGAAAAGAGAGCTAAAAGAAAGGAGAAACAGCAGCACCCCCAACACCTACAGAAAGCATCACCTTTTGTTTGCAGCCATTGCACCAGAGACTGACATTCGAGGATCGGTCAGTTCAGCCACTCACGTAGCTGTAAGTGAGAGAGAGAGAGAGAGAAAAAAAAACTACGCCATCGTCTAGAATAGTCGGAAGGATGCCAACCATATATATATATATATATATATATATATATATAAACATGTAATGATATAGCTATCTGTCTGTCTGTCTGTCTGTCTGTCTATCACGACATTTCGAAACAACGTCTGTCGGGAAGGATAATATAGAAAAAGCTCTCGGTGAGATTAAACATCACTCAGAGGAAACCTGGCTAAAGATTCGTCATTGCTGTCGTAAAAATGGCAAAATGTGAGAGTGGCCATAAAAATAAAAAGGGGACTAAAATTTAAAAGGTGAACGAAAATGATAGTCAACACTACTACTACTACTACTACTATACGTAGATGTAAGTAGATACATACGAATCTACATGTAAGCATAGTATCGCCCAAATCCAGATGGTGGTTGCTGATGGCAGTAAAAGTGAGTCGCCCCAATCCTGCAATCGACAGCCTGTGGGTTTAACTGGGTACAGACATTGCTGTTGGAGGTGAGTAATACACAACTGCTTGTGGCACGAAACATGTCACATAGCAAGATGAGTTCATAATCTAGGAACCAAATGAACTCGACAGTTAGAATGAACACCCCCATATATATATATATATATATATATATATATATATAAAGTAAAGTCGACGGGGCGGCCTAAAGTCGGTATCAGCCAGTCAGCGAGGGAGTCTATCCCCTTTTCAATAGCGCTAGACCAAGGAGATTGTTTTAGCATCTGAGGTGGAGCGCCGCACCTACCATCGGCTCCTTTACTGCACAGATCCCTGTGCTACACATACGCTGAGTTGGCGGGGACCGGTATCGAACTAGGAACCTTGTGATTTCTAGCCGAACGCTCTACCGTCTGAGCTAACCCTGCCCCTTTAAATATATATTTTTGGGACAATATATGCTTAATTGAAGTCATACCTAATTTTGAAAATTAATTAGTAGATAATTAATGAATTGGGCGGGCATATTTGTTCAAATGTAAGGCTAAAAAAATCGAGAAAATGTCAATCTCTGTATGTACATTTCGGCATATTATGCCTCGTCAGCAGAGTTATAGACAGGAAACTGCTCTGTGTGTGATTCGAACCCTAACTGCCAGGCTGACAGGTGGGGATTCTATTACACTAGATGGTTTTCCCCAGATATTGCGTTTGTTTTGAACACAGTTGTACTCCATTTTTGGTGACTTGCTACACGCCAGTATGATAGTAAACAAACAATGTGTTTGATATGACTATAGCCGACAATCATCAAATATATAATATATAATATATATATATTATATATAATTATTAATGGTAAAAAATGAATGGATGAAATAAAAATGAAGGAAATGAGGAGGATAAATAAAAAAATCCTTTCCAAGAGACCCCTCTCAAAAGTATTAAAGCACTTTTTGAGAGTGGGGTCCCTGAAAGAAAGTTTTCCTCATCTATTATTAGACCCCTTTGAAGCATCAAGTTAATATAATTATTCTATTAGTTATTAGAGAAGATAAAATTGGTCTCTTACCTTTGTAATATCTGTTGAGAATGGGTTTGAATTTTTTCATATATATCTATCTAATCTTGTCTGGTTAACTTCCGGTGAATATTGCTACATTGTAACTATCTTGAATTCAAAATAAAAACGGTCAAATAGAAGAATTTGTTTACTTGGCTTTTTTTTCAGTTGTAATATATATATATATATATATATATATATATATATATATATATATATATATATAAACATACAATGATATAAGCTATCTGTCTTTCTGTCTGTCTCTCTATATATACATAATATAATACAATATAATATAATGTGTGTGTGTGTGTGTGTATACTAATAGCAAAACTTATAAACCAGCTTCTTCCATTTACAATAAATTAAGAATAACAACTTGTTTTGAAAAGATTTTAAAAAGTGCTCGAAGCCATATCTGCATAGCTTGTTTTAAAACCTATATTTAATTAATCTCTCTCTTTTTCTCTTTCCAATTGCGAGTCCCCGTGGTGTAATGGGTAACGTGTTGGAGTGACTCATCATTGTAAGAAAGTTCGAACTCCAGTCGCTCTATTACATTCACTTACGGGTTAATATCCTTGGGAAAGGTATATTCAGACCTGTTAAAACTCAGCGCAAAAAATTGACTTATGTTGCATTCTGCTCGTGTGGAGAAGTTGAATAAATCCATACTCCCAAATACACACAGACAGATACAGACTCCCTCTCTCTCTCTCTCTCTCTCTCTCTCTCTCTTTCTCTCTCTCTCTCTCTCACACACACACACACACATACACACATATATATATATATGTATATATAAATTGGAAAATTGAATACATTTATATATATAATATATATATATATATATATATATATATATGTATTCAATTTTCCAGTCGTAAACATTTTCTATCATAATGACAGCTCTTAGAAATTGTCGTTAGATCTTTTCTCTCCCCACTTTCTTTCCCCGTCTCTCTGCTGCTGCTGCTGCTCTTGTTGTTGTTGTTGTTGTTGTTGTTGTTCTTCTTCTTCTTCTTCTTCTTCTTCTTCTTCTTCTTCTTCTTCTTCTTCTTCTTCTTCTTCTTCTCTCTCCGCCTAATCTATACCTTTTTATCTAGAAGAATATTTCCGGATCCCTGAGTACACAGTTGGCTCCCACTTTTTAAAGATGGAGATACATGTAACCATTTCAAATAAAGAATAATATTAATAACATAAACACACAAAAAAAACTAAAAAACAAAAACAAAAACAACACACACAAAAAAACCCGGATTGAAGCTTTTTTTTATTTAAATATTTGTCTTTTCCTCTTTTCCTTCTGTCTAACCCTGAGTGCGTTTCATTATCCCCCCTACAGTTTCTCAATCAACTTCCCGCAGCCATTTCTTCGTATCTTCATCGGTAACCTGAAACGGTAGATCAGTGTGTCTCGCACCTCCACCCCCCAAGGGTCGCTATGAAGAATCTTTTTTTCTTTTTTTTAAAATATAGATGTCATATACGTAGTCATCTGTCTTTCTTTGACATTCTCTTTACTTTTTTGGTTGCCGGCTCCGTCATTGGGGTATGGATATATCTCATTAGTATAAATTTAATGGGGTCGCCTTCTCTGCCGCTGTTATAAGCTCAATATTTTCGAATCACAGAGACCTTGACAACATGGCTTAACTACGTTTGGAAATTTCCATCTCATCTTGAGAGGATTTTTCTGAGACTTCGATTGAGAGTCAGAAAGAACTGGATTAGATTAATGCGAATACGTCACTGCAAAAATATATGTTCATTTGAATATATTGAATATTTACTACAATTTCGTTGGTGTAAAATCTATTTATTATGAGGCAATTATTATCTACGGAAAATATAGAATTTTGATTAATTTTAAAGTTTATTTTTAATTAACTAGCTGTATATACGCGGGCTTCCCAGGATAATTATGTGAAAAAATCCTGGACGAGGCAGTTTGATTGTCACAATACACTTTGTAAAAGTCACGCATTCGACTATTCTATCTCCAGCTATGAGGAAATAGTAGGGCAAACTAAGCAATTTAACTTTGATTAGTCAACCATTCATGGAGAAGAAAAATCTGAATTCAAATCCGTTAAATTCGGCTCAAGAAATTGAACATGTATCACATCCTACTCAAGCAGAGGGTGGTATATATATATATATATATATATATATATATATATATATATATATATACTGTTATAACAGCAAGAAATGTCTTCGCATAAACACCAGAAGAATTATTAGCACCCTGATGATGACTAAATAGCCTGAAACCTTGGTAGTTGCCTATGGAAAATAATTATATTTAAAAAATTCAACAAATAAATAAATAAAGCTCCTACAAATTTGTGGTTGAGCACTGTGATTTCTTTGTTTCATTCCAACATTTTTTAATATATATATATAATATATATATATATATATATACAAGAGTTGTATGTTAAAAGAAAGGTTTTGCTGTAAATATTAGGAGTAATTTCCTTGAAAATCAGCATTAAGAATTATAGCTTTTAGTGGGGCTCGGACCCCAACTATTAATTCTAATGTGAAACACGCAACTATCTCACCTACCAAATCTTTTTAATTTGATCATTAATATCGTTTGTTAAAAAAATGTTTTTTCTGATAAATGTCCAACCAACACATGTTTACAGATTTATTGAACAATTCTTTTCGACGATTATTGTGACTTTTTTTCTTCTTTTTCTTCTTTTCTTTTTTTTTTTTCTCTTTTATTTTGGACATGGCTTGAATGGGACATCAAAAATATTTTGGCAATATCACAAAGCGCTGGCGAAGAAATAAAACAGAAAAAAAACAAAAAACAAAAACGCCAAGCGCTCTATAACCGGAAATCATTTTGACGCAGTACGCAAACTCGAAGTTCAATTTACAGAGCGGAAATGTTGTTTAATTGAAACCGGCTCACAAAACCACAACTCAAGCCTGACTCTCCAGAAAGCGGTTGGCGAAGGAGGCAAGGGGTCGCGCAACGCCACACCCCATCGACGATCGGGTGGTGTCTGGTTTAGAACTTCATTACATCGTCGCATTTACTACTTCCGAATCCTACACTTCAAGTCGGAAGTTCGGACAAGTGAATCTCCGGTGCATGCGCAGAGCGAACAACTTCTTGGCTGGAACGCAGACGCATTTGAGCTGTAGCGGCTCTTGGTTGTGCGCAGAAGGCACGAATTTTATGAGCCGTTTATATAAACTTTGCCAATTAGCAGACCTTGTCGATGTTGTATTGTTACTGGGGGTGAGCGACACCATAACCGCGGTCATTGTTCGCGCAGAGTCACTTTAGGGAAGATCACAGTTGGTTATCTTATTGTTCCGAGAGAACACGCGCCTCTTTCGTTATGCACAAATACAATGCCACAATTCGTCAAATTGGTAAAACGACAAAACCCTGATACTGATCATGATCATGATGATGACCATTATGATTAATCGTAATGTTTCAATTATCATCACAATTACCATGACTAATTCAACGATTATTAATATAACTGTCATCAGCTTGGTGATTAATTTTTTAGAATTATTTTCGCCCTCTGCGAGATTTTCCTCGATGAGTCCGTTACTCAGGTTCGTTGTGTGCAACACAATCCAGACGAAACAAAGAGAGGAAAAATATTCTATCATCTGAATTAAGTAATGAAATTTGTTCGTGTTCAGAGACTTCATGTACACTGCGTCCCAACATTTTATCATTATTATCGATTTTTTACAATCTGAGAATCAGAAAGGTAGAAATTCGAAAATATATCCTGAGTCAATCAGCTTTACCTGACCCTATCACCAACAGCTTGACCTCAAGATATATTTTGAAACAATATTTATAGATTTGAATATCAATTCAAATAATTCGGGTAAAATATCGTTTGTGATTGTTGTATCTGGCGGTTCGACATCATACCGAAGATGACAATATTCTCAACCTAAATTTACTTAGCAGGTTGGTTATGAGTATGCATCAACCTTTGACATTTATCCGACTTCTGTTAGTTTATTCATCTTTACAGTAATCAAATCTAATTTAACAATTTTAAACCGATTTTTTAATTATGTTTTCTATTTAAACTATAGTTGGACTTATAGCCTATCATCCACGCGTTAGCACACCCACCTCAATGTCGGTTTGTGTTCCATGATATCTCTGAGTAACGACTCAGTGGGAACATAAGATATCTTAGGTTTTAGACATTCCTGTCTATCGACACATGATCAATTTCTTATTTGCATTAATCTTTTCTTTATAGAGTAATGGCATCTAGAAGGCGTTACATAAGAATAACAATTTCAGTCCAATTGAATTCGAATGATGTGGGTTATATCTAATCATCACAAATTAGTTATAATAATATCCTTTTCATATTATTGGCATTCGTAATCCATTCTCTATTCGCCCACGCCCACCCCCGTCTGTCCCCCCTCCCCCCCTCCCCTCCAATTTAATCCATCTGAACTAACAACAATCACGTACCTTTTATATTATCATATACAATATTATATATATATATATACAATATTGTGGTAAAGAGAAAGAAAATCGACAGTAGATATGAAGTGGAATGAAAACATACACTATGCCTGTTAAGAGATTATTAATAACTAGCAAATATATCCCCCAGGTGCAATATTAAGTTTTAATGTAATAATATCGTATTAAATAGAAGGCTAATAAACTAAATAAGATGAGAATAAAAAGATTTGAAACGAGGGGTATAATCGAAATATACACTGAACTTACTTTCTATCACTCTACGTCTTTCATTGATATTTCTGATTTAACTATTTAGTTTAAAAGAGAAGTAAAGGATAAAATCTCTC
>CM042137.1:16317340-16339840 GCA_023376005.1 Doryteuthis pealeii
AGAGTTTTCCTTTTCCTAGATTGGTTACCTAGCTAAGGTTAAAGATCCAAGTCTGCTCTGCTATTAACCCATAGCTGGAGGGAGAATTGGATTCATACCTTTCCCAAGGGTATTAGCGCTATGTAAAATTCAAACAGCTTCGTCCAGGAATTGACCTCCGATCGACGAGTCCAATTCCTATGACTCTAACCATTAGACCACGCACCTACCTCACTACTGTATATCAACTTCGATCTCGCTGGATTCTTGTGTTACATGCTACTCCTGCCGAGCATGTTGGGTACATACATATATTTTTTTTTACACGAACATATCTGATTTAAACATAGATATTCCGTACTGCTGTTTTATAACTGATTCTATTACAGTAAACTCAAAAGAGAAAAATAAAAAATAAAAAATAAAAAATGAAAAGAGAGCATTGTTGGAACATGTATTTACACACAGACAACAAGGTAAGGCTGTTATGATCTTGCTTGTGCCAGACGATTGTACACATCAAACCTCTGTCTCTGGCGAATTGTCAACACTATTGTAACGTGTGCGCTTTTAGTGTTTATATCCTGCTAGCTGTCACTTTCCCTTCCTCTTGACATCTTTTCTTTCTTTTTCCCCCTGACATCTTATCACAGATGTCTAACCATAAAAAAGATTTGGCACCATAGAGACGCTATAAACAAAGATTTAGATCGCTTCATCCGACCACGAGGAGAAAAGAGAAAAGAAAACGATCAGTTTTTCCCGCACCCCTCCACCCTCATCGAATCCCCAGGTTTTGTCTTCTTTTTCTTCATCCTTTCCCTCATCTCCTTCTTCCACCCCCTTCTACAACAACTTGTCTGTCTAGATATTTGTTGGATTAGGTAGAAGACGCCGTCATTGACACAAGACCGTATTCATAGATTCCACGATGAGAAAGGTTATCGTAAACCATTGTCTCTCAGAGTAACTTGCTAACCAATGCCAAAAACCTATTGTTGTTTACTATTACATACACACACACACACACACACACACATATATATATATGTATATATATATATATATATATATATATATATATATGTGTGTGTGTGTGTGTGTGTGTCTGTGTGTGTGTGTGTGTGTTGTGTGTGTGTGAACGTACGCAAACAGTTTGGTTGATATGGCTATGCCGACAATTTTTGGGAGAATATGTGCTTAATTGAATTCATACCTAATTTGAAAATTAATTAGTTGATAATTAATGAATTAGGTGAATATATCTGTTCAAATGTAGAGCGTAAACAAATCGAGAAAAATTCAATCTCTGTATGTACAGTTCAGCATATTATGCCTCATCAGCAGAGTTATAGACTGGAAGCCGCTTTGTGTGTGATTCGAACCCTAACTGCTTAGCTGATATATATATAAAAATGATATATATATAAAATGTTTTACCTTAATGAAGGCCGTTTTTCTTTGTATGCTTAAATATTTTATAATTTTCTATTATTATTTTATTTTATATTTGAAATAATAATAAATTGGGTACATGTGTACATATAACCAACTCCGCCAGAAACACGTGTTAGTAACTGAAATTAAATCAATTTTATCCATTCAACATTTTCTTTCATTTATTTATTTATCCTTTCAACACACACACACACACACACACACACACACACACACACACACATATATATTATATATATATATATATATATATATATATATATATATATATAATCCAAACCGCTCCTCGCGCGCAGGATGTCGCCTAAGTTAAATTTCTTAAACGGGATTAAACATGTTTAATATCAGAGTTTTCCTTCTCGTAGACTCGTTGCCAAAGTTAAAGAGCCCAGTATAGCCTACTATTTACTCTTAGATCAAGGGTGAATAGTTGGGATCTAGAGTATTAGCGATATGTGAAATGCAAACGGCCTCGTCCTGGATTTGAACTCGACGAGTCCATTTCCTACGACTCTAACCATTACACTACGTACCTCCGTTATTTACTATTATTGAGTGACCTATTGTTGGTATCAGCTGGGCAGCGATGGAGTGTATCCCATTTTCACTAGCGCTAGACATGGGAGATTATTTATGCGTCTGAGGCGATGAGCCACATTGGCACAACGTGGATCTGTACGGTAAAGTAGAGAGCTGATCATAGGTGTGGCGCTCCACTTCAGACGTAAGAAAAACCTCCATAGTCTAGCACTAGTGAAAAGGGGACTGACTTCATTGCTATCCGGCTGATAGGCCACTCCGCCAACGTTGATACTGCTATCATATATACTTTATATAAAAAAAGGAAGAAAATGCCTTACTTACTTGCTTTCTAAAAATCTGAAATTTTAAATTGTCGCTATTTTTTCTTCAAGAATAGAGCCTAAACTTACATATACATGGGTAATTCCATGTCAAATCATCCAGGCCATGTCGCCCACCCCCTTCAATCATTCTGAAATTTTGTACAGGTGTGGACTATGTTAAAGTTAGACAATCCCCAAAATTTGAACTTCCAATTCCAATTGGCGGAGTTGTGTTGATTTTTAGCTCTCCAAATTTTAGGGGGGCCGCAAAAAATGGCGACTTTTTGTAATCAATTTTTGTTAGTAAAATGAGTTCTATGGCTTCCTTACTCCTAAAAATTGGTTTATAAAAGTATTTTTGCCCAAGGAATTCAAAAATGCTATCCAAAAAGTCTGAAAGTTAACCAGTTTTAAATTATTAAAGATTTCTGATTTGCAAAATGTTAAGTGATGCTGTAACTTTGGTTGTGGACAAACACCAAACTATCTTTTTGGTACAAATAATGTCCAATATATGTGAAATAATAATAGAAAAAAATTATCTTAGATTCAGTACCACATTAGGATATTGATTTTGCTATGAAAAAATCAGATTTTTAAAAATCAATTTTTAGGAGTAGGGAACATCTAAAACTGATTTTACAGACAAAAATAGATTACAAAAAGTCGCCATTTTTCGCCAACCCCACCAAATTTGGAGAACTAAAAATCGACATAACTCCACCAATTTTTGGAATTGGAAGCTCACATTTTGGCACTAATACCCTTGGTGTGCATCCAACTATTCTCAACTTTAACAAAGCCCAAACCTGTACAAAATGTCAGAAAAATTTACTTTTTTCTGGATGATTTGACATGAAATTGCCCAAATTGTTTTCTATGGACTTCATAATTATAACAATGGAACAAATCACGTTATCAAGAACATACTTGAGAGAGAGAGAGAGAGAGAGAGAGAGAGAGAGAGAGAGAGAGAGAGAGAGAGAAGAGAGAGACCAGTAAAATGCACCATTATGACTGATACAGATTTTAATTTACAAAATTGTCAGGTTTTAAAGGCTGTATATCTAAAATTGTAAATTGACACTTTTTTCCTTAATAACAGAGTCTAACCTTATATATTGATTGTTTTTCTTGAATTTCTTAATTACAACAATGAAATAAATCAGGTTAAAGATCTCATCTCCAACAGAGAAAAAACAGCAAAAATGCGCCATTATGATGAATACGGATTTTAATTCATAAAATTGTACGGTTTTCAAGAATTTAGAACACATTATTTTGACCTATCAGTTTTTAAATCCACCCTCTTCATAATACAGCAAAAATTGTCTTAAGTTTCATTAATTTTTCCCAGTTTGTCGAATTTTACTCCATGGGAAGGAGTTAAAAAGGTGTAAAATCTTGGCCAAACAATTATTTATCAAATCAGAAATGAACATTGTATGAAACATTAGTTTTCTTCAGACTAGTCACCTTAGTATTCAGCATATTTATTCCAGTGAATTTTTAATTGGTCCAAGCACCTTTGGAATTCTTTTAATGTGGAGTGAAGCTGCATAGTCATATATCTTTTAATATTATCCACATTTTCAAATATTACCGTTGAGATGAATTTTAAGTAAGAAATAAGAAAACATTGGCACGGATGTACATCTGGTTAATATAGAGAATGCTTTATGTAGTAGGTATTTATCCAGTTCATTAATAGATGACATTTGACCTTTCTGGAGGGTGAAACATTGCTTTTTCCTGGGATGTGATTTTATAAAGAGAATACTAAGTAAAAGACGATGAGGACAAACCCCCTGCAAAAATAAATGAATAAATAATAAATGAAAAAATTAAAGAAAAACAAAACAAACTTAATTTTCATGTACCCTAATTAATAGACTATATTTGACCTTTTCTGGAGAGAGAAAAACTAATTTTTGCTGTGATGGGATTTTACAAAGAGACTATTAAGTAAAAACTTTTTTTTTTATATCACTACGTGTATCATTATTCCCTGGAGAAATATGCTAAAGCCGAATAAATTAGCCCATTTAAAACTCTTTGTTGGTTGTTGGATAAAAGAAATACTTGAGGAAAGACAGACTTTCAGCCGAAGCAATGTTTATAAAAGAAAACATTGAGTATATTATTCTGAATAATTAATGAAATAATCGTGATAAGTCAAACCAAAAGTAGAGACAGAACTTGACCTCTATTCTTTTGTTAAAAAAAAAACGTACCAGTAATTCATTTCGGTGCGTACGAGACATCAACAAAATTTACGATATGTCTGTCTGATTAGTTCTATATATATTTACCAACCCCTCCGGACGAGTCGAATATGACACAAGGTCAATTTCTTAAGCGGACTTCAATAGGTTTCAATTCAGAGTTTTTCTTCTCCTAGACTTGTTTCCTAATCAAGACTAAATGGCCCTGTCTGCCCTACTATTTATCCATAGCTGGATGAAGAATAGTTGGATGCACACCAAGGGTATTAGTGCTATGAACAGCATTGTCCAGAATTTAGCTGGTTAATTTTACGGCATGTCAGCACTTGTCGGATTATTTTATACCGTAATCTTTATCTTATGATATCTAGGTAGTAATATCTCATCTACAGAAAGAGATGTTCCTATATGCATATGAAAGGTATGAAATGCTATAGATAGATATTATGTAAAAATTTGATCTCTGATAAAATAAAGTGGAAATTCTAGCAGGCTGTTGCCGTGTCAATGCTACTGAATGGCTGTATCATTTGGAATTAAACAAAACACTTTGAGAAAATAAGTCGAGATGGGAATTAAACAAGGATGTAGCGAGTTGTCTTAAACAAATCATGGAAACAGCACCCTACAAAAAGGTATATCTGCAGCCACTCACCTTCTATCACAAAATAAGACAGAGAAGACACGTTGCTAAGAACGCAAGGACGAACACGTAAGTGACGTTCTCCTGTGGAAACTTACATCTAGACACACCCGTGTAAGCCGACCCATATCTTAAATCGATCAGTTCTGTGTAGATAGTGGATGTCATGTGGAGAACTTGCAAAGAGCAATGAACTATAGGGACGAGTAGAGTGAGAGAGTGATACAGAGAAACACAGAGAGACAGAGAGACAGAGAGACAGACAGAGACTTATGAGAATCCATACTGTCAGTACGACTTGTTTATGAACGATGATAATAATTTGTAAATTATTAAAGGTTTAAGTATCTATTGTTAATGTAAATAATTTGCACATATGATTATATGGTTTAACCTTTGGGGTTGCCAGGCATTCGTGCCAGGGGTTGGATCTAAGTATTACGAAATTAATATTCTCAGTTCCAGGGAGCGTTTCGCACCTCCAGGCAGCATCTGCCCATCACTTACAAAGGCTAGGGGCTGGGTTGATTGTGCAGCACCTGGGGTTCCCTTGAAGAAGTATGCCGAAGGAACTGTGTGAATTTTACTCCCCGCATTCTGGGAAGCTTGCTTCCAGCGGGGCACTCCAAGACAAAACGACCTTCTGTAACCTGCCAACAGTGTGTTGGGTGGCTAAACATCAGTTATATGGTTTCAAGTATTCCTATATGATATTTATAATCTAAACACAATTTTAAGAAACTATTTCCATGCAACAACAATAACAAGTATACATAAATAAATGATGAAATGATGAAATAATTTTTAGAATAAAAATTAGATAAAAATTTGAATAAGCATTCTTATTAATTTTAAATTTGAATAAGCATTCTTAGATTAGAATATCAATTAAATCTAAATTTGAATAAGCATTTTTATGATATAAATGGGATATAAATTTGAATAAGCATTTTTATATCATAACATCAATTGTAAAAACTATTTCAAATAAAGATTGATTGATTGAATAAGTGTGAGTGTGAGAGAGAAGGGGGGGAGAGAGAAAGAGAGAGAGAGAGAGAGAGAGAGAGAGAGAGAGAGAGAGAAATCGAAGAGGGGATACAATGAAAAATATGTTAAAATTATCAAAGGTCTATGAGGTTGTACTAACAAGTTCTCTTCCATGAGTGGAATTAAAAAAAAACGTTTTAAACTCATATAAACTTCTTTTAATTACATAAAAAAATTATTTTAGATACATTAAAAAGAAAAAACTTGCCATTCAGTAGATTTTGTCGTCCCGGTGAAACACAAAATGAAAATAAAGAGAGTGAAAAGATAGAAAAATACTATTACTGAAAAAACTGTGAAACATGAGCGTGAACGTGAAACCAATTGTTTTTTTAGAAATTTTGGAACGATCTCCAAAGGTTAGGAAAAGAGACTGGAAGAATTGGACATCAGAGGAAAAATCGGAACCATCCAGACAACAGCATTGTTAAGATCAACGAGAAAACTCAGAAGATTCCTGGAGATTAGAGACTTTCTGTCAAGCAGACTCTAGAGAAAAATCACCGGTTAAAGCTGACGAGAAAAATTCACAAGGTGTGATATAATAATAATAGTAGTAGTAGTAGTAGTAGTAGTAGTAGTAGTAGTAGTAATAATAATAATAATAATAATAATAATAATTCTCTGGGACTTTGAAATAAAAACGGATCACCTTATCTCAGCAAGAAGACCAGACCTAGTGTTGATAAACCAAAAAGAAAGAACTTGTCTAATGGTGGATTTTGCAGTTCCGGCAGATCACAGGGTGAAGGTAAAGGAAAATGAAAAAAATGGAAAAATATCTGGACCTTGCCAGAGAACTGAAAAAGTTATAGAATATGAAATGAAAGTGATACCATTGTAGTTGGTGCATTGGAACGGTCCCAAAAGGGTTTTGGAAAGTTTGGAAATCAGAGGAAGGATTGAACCATTCTGCACAGCTGCAATCTGCCAGAATACTCAGAAGAGTCCTTCCCGAGGAGACTTGCTGTCACTCAGACTCCAGTGAAAGACCATCAGCTAATGCTGATATGAAAACATCAGCATAATAATAATAATAATAATAATAATAATAATAATAATAATAATAATAATAATAATAATAATAGGAATTTGAAATCAGAGGAAGAATTGAGAACATCCAGACATCATCATTATTAAGATCGGCTAAAATACTCAGATGAGTCCAGAAGACATAAGGAAACTTGTTGTCACTCAGACTAATAATTTGCTTGCATACAGTTATATGGTTTAAATTTTCCTTTTTTTATACTAATAATTTTCAAACAGATATATCTTACCAATAGATAGGATCCTAAGAGGTACTACCACTCCAGGTCAGAGTAAACCTGGGATAAATGGTAACGAAAGGGTGACTCCTCATTAGCTAGAGCTCCAGAAATGATGCCTCATCACCAGATGTATGCAATTTAGTGTTAAACCCCAAACACTAAACCTATGATAAATGGACTTTTTTAAATATTAGGTTGGAAATAAAATCATGTTGAAACCTAATGGGTTCCACATGATCTGAACAAATCTAAATCAGAAGCTCAACATGTGTTCTCCATTAAGGAAAAAAACATACTACTGAACCATTTCTGAAAATGATTGTCACCAATGATGAAACGTCTGTTTCTTATAGTTATATCCAGCGAAAGAACGAATCTACGACTCAAAAGACAAATGTCTGTGCTTGTACCTATAACAAAAGTTCATTTTGTGTCAAGTCAACTATGACAGATACCATTGGTAATGACGTGTTCAACTGTCACGGAGCAGACAATTGTGAAGGATATTCTTATCAACTGGAACGACACCAATGGTTGCTGAAAAAGTGAGCTTCCCTGAGAAATCGGAAAGTTCTATTATTCTTGTATTATAACGTCAACCCCCTCTCACTCTCACTCTCACTATTACCGTTACTTAGTTTGGTCGTGTGGACAATTATCATGTAGCGTGTATTAGACAGAAATAGTCTGACGTGTTTTTATCTTAGAATATCAATATATATATATATATATATATATATATATATATATATATATATATATATATTTAAAAAAAGTATTCTTACCTTAACATATCAATTGAATATAAAGTTGAATAAATAATAATTAAATATAAATATGAATAAGCATTCTTATTAAATATAAATCTGAATAGACATTCTTATATTAGGATATCAATTGAATATAAATTTGAATAAGCATTTTTAGAATATGAATTAACTAGAAATTTGAATAAGCATTCTTATACTATAATACCAGTTATAAGGGTTATGTCAAATAAAAATTGATTGATTGAATAAGAGTGAGAGTGAGAATGATTGTGTGTGTGTGTGTATGTGAGTGTGTGTGTGTGTGTGTGTGAGAGAGAGAGAGAGAGAGAGAGAGAGAGAGAGAGAGAGAGAGAGAGAGGGAGAGAGAGAGGGGGGGTGATGGAATGAAAAATATGTTAAAATTATCAAAGGTCAGTACGGTTGTGCTGAGAAGTTCTCGGCTTAAACAAGAGTGGAATTAAAAAGAAAAATTTTAAAACTAACCATCATCATTATCATCCTGTCGTACTGTAAGCACGGATATCCATGACAATCTCTCGCCATCCCTCCCTATCACTCATTGCTCCTGGGAGATCCTCTGCGCAGCACCCAGCATCCGCGTAGAGTTGATCAATGTACGTCTTTGCTGGGCGACCTCCTTTGACGTGCCCATGTAATGGCTTCCACAGGAGAACGTCACTTATGAGTTCATCCTTTTAATTACATTTGGAAGAAACGATGTGATAAGTGTAGTGAACTGCAAGAGAAATATGTATAATAGCCTGTACCTTTCATGGATCTTGGACATTCCTGTTTTTGTGATCCAAAGACTTTTCAGTAGACCACGTAAAAGTTTGCCTGTGTACTTAAATAATAACAAGTAACAAAGAAAAATTTGGTTTGATTCTGTATATATTCATTTTGATTGGCTGATTAGTTATTGATTGATCAAGTGATTGTTTAGAGAGAGAGAGAGAGAGAGAGAGAGAGAGAGAGAGAGAGAGAGAGAGAGAGAGGGGGGGACAGACAGATAGAGACAGAGAGAAAGAGACAGAGACAGAGAATTTAAAAATACATTAAAATTTTTAAAATTCTATAAGCTTGTGCAGATAAGGTTTCAGCTTAATAAACAATGGAATTTAATTTTTTTTTAAAAACTATAATTTTGAATTGATAAAAATGTTTTTGAATTCCGTTTGGAAAGCCGTAAGAAACTTGAGTAACCATGTGCCAAGTGTACTGAACCGCCAGAAGGTTAAGTATAATAACCTCTATCTTTCCTTGGCACTTAGTCATTCCCTTCTTTGTGTGCCGAGGACTTTTCAGTAAAGACCGTAACAATTGTGTGTGTATGTCTGTGTGTGTCTGTGTGTGTATTTACGTGCTTACTTGAATAATAACAAGTTCGCTTCTGTATATGTTGACTTTTTTAAAAGCCAATCAATTAAAACAAAAAAAGAATAAATTTTAGATCTAAAATATAACATTCTTAACATGAGATTTTAATGAATAGATAATTTCAGAGTTGTAAAGTTCTGGTAATCAGTTATTCGCATCTTGCTAATTGCGACCAGCTGTGACTTTTAACACTTCCTAATTATTCGCTATACTTAACATTCAGTTCAAAGGGTTCCATAAAAATGTCTGGCTTTAACGAACGAAAACAGAAGGAAGTTGTTATTTCCATTCATGTGTTATCATCACAGGTGGCATATTAAACACTGGATTGGTAAAGACTACTTTCTTTTAAGTACCTGCTTGTGCGATTTATTTTACCATCAACTTGGTTTAGTTTTAAATCTCAAACACTTTGGAGGTAAGAAGTGAATTTTCAAAGGACAATTTTAAAGGCAAGAAAGGGAGAGAGTAATGAATGAAAATAATCATAAAATGTAGCGATGAACGGTGAGAAAATATTTTATCATGAGAAATAAAATACAAATAGTCGTTTTCATATATTGAGACAAAAACAATTCAATATATATATATATATATATATATATATATATATATATATATATATATATATAAAGAAAATTTGAAAAAAAACAAGTATTCCGAAATTGGGATGAATTTAATAATCGATGTTTAAAACATTTCGGTTACATTGAACCTTCATCAGGATGTCTCTTGGGGTGAAGAAAATGATGGATGTTTTTATATGTGACAGGAGATGAAAACTAATCATAACTTCATGTCTGAAACTAAGCATAACTTCAATTTCAATGATGCCACAATATTAGCCCATATTCACAACAAAAGACTACGACAGATTTTTGAAGCCTGTGCAATTTCGCATTTGCCCTCTCTTAATAATCGATATGGTTTTTTCAATATATCTCCGTTTTTAGCTAAAATAGTGTTAAACAATTACAAAATACCAGGCTTCATTTAATTATTTATTTAGTTATCATTCCCACTTTGTTCCCTTAATAACCGACATGTATTATTTATTATATCTCCGTTTCTAGTTAAATAGTGTTAAATAATTACTAAATACCAGGCTTCATTTAATTATTTATTTAGTTATTATTCCCACTTTGTTTCCCTATGTTCTCTTAAAAATAATCAGTCCATCAATACTTTTCTCGTCTTTTGCATTTCTTCGAGTGGCGTCACGCGTCATGACACCTTCGCGTGAATAGATCGCGACTTGCCTTTCAAAATTAAAACGCTGATCAAATACAGTTACATAACTAAAAAGATTTTCATCTCCTGTCACATATAAAAACATCCATCATTTTCTTCACCCCAAGAGACATCCTGATGAAGGTTCAATGTAACCGAAATGTTTTAAACATCGATTATTAAATTCATCCCAAATTCGGAATACTTGTTTTTTCAAATTTTCTTTATATTGTCGGATTTAATTTCCATATTTACTCCCATATATATATATATATATATATATATATATATAAGATTTTTGGATGTTTGTTTATTTTTTAGAAGCATTGTTGATAGAGTATATATTATTATTTATATTTTTGCTTGAAGGCAATTACAATGCGTATATCGCATAAAATTCGATAATTATAGAAGATAATAATGACAAGTGAATTTCGGTAAAGAATTATTCGGTATGTAGAACATCGTACAACTGTCTCAACTTTATTAAGTCTCATCAGCGATGTATACTAACGATTTAAAAAAAAAAGTTGAAACAGTCTGTACGATGTTCTACACACCGAATAATTCTTTACCGAAATTCACTTGTCATTATTATCTTCTATAATTATCGAATTTTATGCGATATACGCATTGTAATTGCCTTCAAGCAAATATATATATATATATATATATATATAATGACCATGAGTTACATCCTACTCGTGTGTGTGGACTGGTATATATATATATTTATATATAATATATATATATATATATATATATATATATATATATATATATATAGTCATCCACAGACACGTGTCTCGACTCATCAAGTCTCTTCAGTGAGGCTATACATTTTGTGACCAACCTACATCCGGGATAGAACTCTGAATGATTCAACATCAGTCGGACAGCTTAACCGCTCTGCTATCATCACCCACAGAATGCGAAGGGGATTTTAACTGTTTTAATACACACATCTGTATGTATGTAAAGGCCGCCATAGAGTGCTCCATCCATTTTATAGAAGAGCGTTGCGTTTACGCTTTAGTTGGCGGTCATCAGCGAAATCCCCTCCAAAGTGCTAAACCCCATGGGGATGAGGATCATATATAGTCATCCATAGACATGTGTTTCGACTTATCAAGTCTCTTCAGTGTGGCTAGACATTTGTGAGCTACCTATATATATATATATATATATATATATATATATATATATATATATATATATACCAGCCCATCCACACGTAGGATGTAACACATGGTCAATTTCTAAAGCAGAATATGACAGATTTGGATCTTATTTCTCCTAGACAGAATACCCAACCAATGTTGAACCCTCCCCCCAAATCTGCCCTACTATTTATCCCTATCTGGAGGGAGAATAGTTGGATTCTTACCTTTTCCAGCGGCATTAGTGCCAGGTGAAATGCAAACAGCCTCGTCCAGGATTATGAACTATGGTCACCGAGTCCTTTTTCTACGACGTTAACCATTACACCACATGCCACCATGATATTAATATCATACAATATAGTTATTAGTAATTTGAAATCATACATTACTAAGTATAGATTGGTTGATTTTAATGCCATGCCAAACCGTCTAGGTTTATTTTCTGCTGACAAGTTACGAACTGCGTTCATTGTACGTTTCAATTTACATTATGTGTGCAGTTATTTCTTAAGATACTTCTTTGTTTGGACACGGTTATATGATGTCAAGTATTCCTGTCTAAAACAAATAACTCACATTTAGGTGTATGGTTTTAAGTATTCCTATCTAATAGTATTAATTATATAGTTTCAAGTAATTATTTCTATTTAATGATAGTTATTTCGTTTCACACAGAAACGCGTTTTCATCAACAATTTTAAATAGACTGACCGACTATAAAATAAAAGAGTCTCGAAGGTTTCTTATTTTCTGTGAAACTTTTATGTGATATATATATATATATACATATATATATATGCGAGGAAAAAGTGGAAGTGAATCCGACAGTATGTAATATTATGAAAAAATTGAAAAACACAAGTTCATAAATGAGAAATGTTTATTTCGCCTACTCTGCAGTGTTTCGATCTGTTTCAATTGATGAAAATGCGTTTTCATCAACAATTTTGAATAGACAGACCGACAATAAAACAAACGAGTCTCGAAGATTTCTTATTTTCTGTGATACTTTTATTTTTTTCCTCAAACTAACGAAAGCTCTGATGAAGATCTATTGAAACAGAACGAAACACTGCAGCGTAGGCGAAATAAACATTAATCGTTTATGAACTTGTTTTTCAATTTGTTCATGATTTTACACACACACACACACACACACACACACACACACACACACACACACACACACATATATATATATATATATATATATATATATTAGCTCTCACAATTTAAATATAAATATTAGCTCTCACAATTTGTGATTGAGCAATGTATTTTCTTTGTTTCATCACAAAAAAAATTTGTTTTTACATATATATATATATATATATATATATATATATATATATATATATATCACTAAAAGTGGAGGAATCATATGTAATTAGGGAGAATATTTTATTAAGGAATAAAATATAAAATAAAGGGGGGGGGATACACGAAGGCCTTTTCAACCGGTACTTTTCAAGTGTATACATCGGCGACGAATAAAAGTACCCGTTGAAAAGGCTTTCGTGTATCCCCCCCCCTTTATTTTATATTTTATTCCTTAATAAAATATTCTCCCTAATTACATATGATTCTTCCACTTTTAGTGCTATACAAATTCTCCTGTACCAAAAACCTATTCATATATATATATATATATATATATATATATATATATTATATATATATATATAAAACAAGTCTTCTTGAAGATAGACAAGGAACGTCTTATCAGTTTTTATTTAACTTTTCTTGTTTCCTTACGGATTAAGAAAGTGTAAGGATTCCTTTTTTTGTGGATCTAAGCGTATTTGAACATTTTCAGGGCCATTATCAAGAACAAAAATGACACGTAGGAATTGCTGTCTTTTGAAAGATTGAGTTGTTAAACTTTCTTTAAAATTACAACGCCTCTAACGTGAGACATTGTCATGTAAATAATCAAACCAATAGATTTCCTTAATTTAATGATGTAATTCAAACGTTAGAATCCGAGATGTGAGGCGCTGTAGACAATTGAATAATTAAGTTCGCCTCTTAATATATTTCCTCTTTTCTCTTGATGACTGATCGAAATGACAACAAGACGGTGATATTGAACTTCAATAATGAAGAGATTGCTTTTCCAGTCACGATCGTTGTGTAATGGTTAGCAAGCTAGTCTCGAGGACCCATACCTACTGAATGGTGAATTTGATTCACGTTGGATGCCTCATATGTTTGACCTTGTGTTACATGCTACGTGGCAAATGGGTTGGTTAAATACCTTACCTCGAGAAAAGTTTGAACTCCCTTATCCACCAGCTATGGGTTCGATAATATCACTACTGTTTTTCTATAAGGAGGTAATTTTAAAGTGTTTACATAAACGTATACATACAGGTGGAGATGCTCGTTGGGTAAGTGTTATTATCGTTGGATAATGGACACAGAGACACGAGTTCAAATCCAGGACAAGGCTGTTTGCATTTCACATAGCTATGAATCCATCTATTCTCTCTCTCTCTAGTTATGAGTAAATAGTAGAGCGGACTCGGTTATTTAACCTTGGTTTGCCAATAAATCTATGAAAAGGAAAACTCTGAATTCAAAGCTGTTAAACTCTGCTTAAGAAATTGAATCGACTGACTTCTGATTTAGGTCGGAAAATTAAAACGGAAAGTTTTTTGTGATCCCCCATGACAATTTAACTACAGCCTATGAATTAACATTTTGCGAATTGGGTTACGGTTTTAGGGGATAAATTAAAATTTCTATGAATTTCTTAATCCTATCAATGAAACAGATCACGTTAAAAAGATCTCATCAATTAAGAAAAAAAACGGCAAAAATGCACCATTTTGACAGATACAGATTTCAATTAAAAAATTTTCCCGTTGTAAAGACAATAAAACTAATAATTTTACATTTTTCATTATATTGCAAGAATCCAGCAAGTTTCATTAATTTTTTTTTCGAGTTTTGTTTAATTTTAATTCATAGGTGTTTGGCTTACGGTGAAATCATCCTGAAAACATCGGTTTCCACTAGATCCCCGGAGTTAAGCAGCGATGAGCCTATTCAATACGTAGTTGGGTGACTACTAAGGTGACATTAAAAAAATGACTTAGATCGTCCAGAAAAGGATCGATATGCCGTAAAACACCTAACCAACCGAATCATGGAGGGTTAAATAATACGTGGAATTTTGGCCACACCTACATATATACAAACTTTGTATCTTACTAAATCACGTGTTATTAAATGTAAATTGACTGATTGATTTTAATGGCGTGTCAACCTGTCTGGTTTTATTTTAGACCTCAACTTAATTAACTGTTTCTTTTTGCATCTTGAACTCAAACTATCTAACATTTGGAATCTGACTAAAACTCTCAAGATACCATGTGACCATCTCTAGCCAATGAATAAATGCCTGCACAATTTTTACTTTTCTTCATTTCTTCCAGCCTGGATTAAACTCATATTCCGTTGATTTAACCGCGATGTTAGTAGAAGCCGTTACATGACAGTAGGCCTCATTACAAAATGCTCATTAAAATTTTTATCATAATCAGTATTTAATATTATTTCTACATCTAGTGTAGATGACGTACTTAAAATAAACATACCTATGTCCCCCGTAACGTAAACTTAATTTGTCATAATTATCAGACCAGATTATAAGATCAAGACGCAGTGCGGCTAATGTGATCTCAGCTGGAAACACTAGACGACGCGGAAAATCTACTGGGACGCACCAGTCTGTGCGATTATCAAGTAGCGATTATTATTGCTTTTTAGTAAAATAAGGCCCAAATATATTTCCTAATATAGACAGAAATGCTGTAATCGTTTTAGGGTAAGCTTATCCAGGGTTATCCATAACTAAGTCATGTCTTGTGGGTGAGGGTATAGGTCATTTCGTTAAGTCCTACTCGACCATCAGACCAAAACGTGTATCGCCTGACCAGGTATTAATTTCCCAATAGTGTTAATACCGTGACTGGTACTGAGGTGTTAGTAATGGTGAACATATTGGTTAATGGTCACGAAATTCCAGCTCTGTCGGCGGGGTCGAGATTATGTTGACTATATTCCCTGCTGAGTGGTAAAGCAACCCACAGAAATGGGGTATCCTGGGTGTGACTCTAAACTACATTCGGTGGTGAGACCCCAGTTCGGAATCTCTGGGAGGATCGAGTTAACCCTTCATTGTCATCACTCGGAGTGCTAGTACCTGCTAGGGTACCATCGGTTTGAAAATTATCAATATTAAATAGGAATATTTGAAATCATAAAAATTTGAGCAAACAAATAAAGATGATGATAATGATCATCATCATTAGTAGGTCGTGCCGATGGAACGGATTCCCTTGACTCTCACCATATGTCCCTATCGGTTATTGATATTTGTAGGTCCTATGGATAGCATCCAGATTCCATACAGAGCTGCTTAATGTAAGTTTGTAATTGTTGACAGGGCGTCCATGTGTATGGTTTCATGAGAAAACGTCGCTCCTGATAAGATAAAACAGGAATTCTTCTAAGCTGTAGCCGTGTCAGTTTAACTTTATGGCTGCACCAGTTCGACTCAAACAAGATTTTAGTGTCGTGAGTAAAGGCGCCTAATGACTCACACACAAAGAGAAAGAAGGATATAATTAATAATAGCGAATAAGAGGCAAAGTCAAATATTTGGTAATAGTATATTTATTCGATCAGGAATTCATATACATACTAACCCTAGATGTGGTAATTGCATTTCACTTAGCGCTAATACCCTTGGGAAAGGTATCAATCCTACTCTCCCTCCAGCTATGGATAAATACTAGGGCAGACTGAGCAGACTGGCAACCGGTCTAGGAGAATGAAAACTCTGAATTCAAACCTGTTGAACCCCGCTTAAGAAATTGACCTTGTGTCACATCTTACTCGTGTGGAGGGTTTGGTAAATATATATACATACTAACTCCCCGGTTGTTTGTCTGGCAGCTAATTATTAAGATAGACACAATCCTTTTTTTCCGATCTAGAGGGGAGGTAGGTAATCCTATACAACATAAATACTTCGGGAAAAACCTAGATAGGAAGTGCGCAAGGATACCAGATTTGTACATATGTATATCAAGGATACCACATGCATTTTTTAACGAATTCTGAAAACAGCAGCCTACTAAAGACGGATTGTAGACGTATAAAAATGAGCAATCTTGATAATGTACAATGGAACATTGAAAATGTAGTAATACTTATAATCAAACATCTAAAAATGAATGAAATTTTAGTATCAACAGTCCACGACACCATTGAGGCTGTTTACTAACACAATACTTTGATCGTATAAAGAGACAAATAGAGTTTTGTTGAGTGGAGTGAGAGAACAATATTTTAAGTGCAAAAGAAAAATTACCGAGCTCTACTCAACGATTTAATGGGTATAAACTAACCGTATAAACTTCCTAAATAAACTCGAAATAGGCCTAAATGGTTTCAAATACTGGAAATAAACAATAAGGAGTTGGTATGCGAGTTAAACAAATAGACCCAGCCAAACCAAACCAATCAAATCGAAACTATGAAAATTAGCTGCTTATCCTCAAGACAAAGTACCCTTAACACACATATAGTAATTTACTAAGCTTCATATAGTTTTGGTACAAGGCCCAAACATTATATATATATATATATAATATATATATATATATATATATATATATATATATGTGTGTGTGTGTGTGTGTGTGTGTGTGTGTGTGTGTGTGTGTGTGTGTTGAAAGAATGAATAAAGGAAAGAAAAGTACAGAATAGATAATAAAGGATAATTTTAATCAATATATCTTACACGTGTTTCGGTCAGGAGTTTATCTATGTGTACATTATTCAAACTATCATTATTATTAAATAAACAAATGAAATTAATATAATATAATTAATTAATAATATAATATTAAATAAACAAATGAAATTAATATAATTAATTAATTAATAATAGAATATTAAATAAACAAATGAAATTAATATAATATAATTAATTAATTAAATTAATATAATATAAATTATATAATAATATAATAATAATATAAATTATATATATTATTATTATTATTATAATTATATATAAATAATATAATACAGGGCCGGGTTAGCTCAGTCGGTAGAGCGTTCGGCTAGAAATCACAAGGTTCCTAGTTCGATACCAGACCTTGCCAACTCAGCGTATGAGTAGCACAGGGATCTGTGCGGTAAAGTAAGGAGCTGATGGTAGGTGTGGCGCTCCACCTCAGATGCAAAAAAAATCTCCTTGCTTTTGCGCTAGTGAAAAGGGGATAGACTCCCTTGCTGATTGGCTGATACCGACTTTAAGCCACCCGACTTATATATATATATATATATATATATATATATATATTGAAGTCAGTTAGCCTACTGTTGGTTTTAATAACATCAGCTAAGTTGGACTAAAGCAGTGTCCAATACAGCTGATATAAATAGGAATCAAGAATGATCCATTCATGAATCAAGGTGATTTGGGTTATTTCATTCCTTGAGTTCTGATTGGCTGCCTGACTGGTTGATTTGCATGACACTGTGGAGTCTTATATATACTTGGTCACTTGGCAGTGGACTTTGTGTCATTTCGAGTTTGTATTAAGTTACAATCGCATGCCACCTTGTCTTCCCAGTTCGACGGTAATTGGAACTTATTCTACAATATATAAATAATATAATGATATAAATGATATAAATTAATATAATATAAATAGTGGGTTAATATGTGGTTTGTACAGCACTAGTGTTAAATTGGAAGGTTGAAATGTTACCTTTTATTTACGAGTTGGGGTGATTGATGTGAGCGATCAATGGTCCCGTCCTTGTACCTCCAATACCTGTCCAAACTCTTTACATACCACTGTTGTCTGTCCAATATTCAAATATTGCTTGTATACCCTGACTCGTATACGTATTTGTTGGTCAAATGGTGGTAAACGCTATATCTTCCCTTACTACTACACTTACCTTGCCACTTTATCACCTCGCACGCACATCATACAGCTGTATACATGGGTTCTAAACTTTTATATGTGAACTTGAGTCTCACATCATTTCAGTCAATGTTTTACTACTTAAATATGGCCGGTCGTAAACCCTATGTATGCACGTACCGGATTTATGCGAAACACGAAAAGAATAAATTTCCATGACAATGAAACTAGGAATTCTATCAACTATCTGAAGAAGACAACCAAATATATTTCTTCAGCATTTGAGGGATTCAGAGCTCATTTTAGATTTGATGAAAAACTATCACCTGATGTTATATAGTATAGGTGCATCCATTCAAACATTCATTATATATATATATATATATATATATATATATATATATACAACTCCTCACACACATATATATACATATATATATATGTATATATGTATAAACCCACAACCACACACACACACACACACACACACACACATATATATATACACATAATATATATATATATATATATATATATATATATATATAACCCTATGTGGGTGGGTGTGATTCCATCCTTCAATATATGTAATTCGCACATCACTTAGCATTATAGAGCATACTCATAATGATACTTCTCCTAATTACTTTTAATAAGGGCGTAATCAATGAAATAAGTGTCTATGGACAGAATGCAACACTAGGTCATTTTTAAGTACAACTGATTTCCTTCTCTTATATCAGTTGCTATGCTATGGTTAAAGAGCCCAGTCTGTCCTACTATTTACTCATACAGTCTGTAGGAATAACAACTTCTCCACTGATTACTACATTGATCACCAACGGTGAGAAGGAAAAGTCCCCGTGGTGTTGTGGTTAGCATGCTTGTATGTGGTACCGTAGTAAACCAGTTCAACTTCTAGTTTCGCTATAACGTTCACTTTCGGACAAATATCATTGGGAAAGGTAT
Organism: Doryteuthis pealeii; assembly: GCA_023376005.1. Classification (NCBI taxonomy): domain Eukaryota; kingdom Metazoa; phylum Mollusca; class Cephalopoda; order Myopsida; family Loliginidae; genus Doryteuthis; species Doryteuthis pealeii. The sequence goes on from CM042137.1 coordinate 16,337,277, forward strand.
AAAGCTCCTTTTACTCTCAACTCTGTTCTACTGTTCTTCTACAATGATAACTGAAATAAACCAAGAAGTTAATGTCATAAAAAAAAGAAACTAAACCAATGAGAAGTTTGAAGTAATATTTCTTCTAATATGTTTTGTATTTTAATTAAAAGGTAGATATATTATTCTCGTACCCCACTTGTACTAGGTTAGGTACAAGGCCCTATTAACGTGGGACCACCTACAAGCCTAGACTCATTAGTGGCGGGTTTAAAAATTGCGTCTATCCCCTCGGCATTCCCCTCAAGGGGCGCCTCAGGCACTGGGCAATAAACCCAGTCCTGCCCTTTAAAACGAGGGGGCAGGTGTTACCTGGGGGGGGGGGTGGCCCCTGGGATCGATGCTCGTGATTTTAAACCGGGGCGGGCGCGTACACCCTACCCCGTGGGAGTCCCATCGTGCTGTAACGATTGTTATGCTAGTCTCGCAGATCCATTACTACTAAATAACAAGTTTGATCCTTGCTGGGCGCCCTATGCCACCTTTTAACGCATCCTACACGCGAGGAACGGGTTGGTTAGAGAAGGCGTCCCATCTTGGTGTAATGGTTAGCATACTACTCTCGCATATTCATTACTAGTGTATAACGAGTTTGATCCTCACTGGATGTCCTATAGTTGTAACCTTGTGTCACATCCTCCCCGTGGCCAACGGATTGGGTAAATTTCTAACCTGTAGCATAGATAGGAAAATATACAATTTGAATATTCCGCATATTCGTAGAGAATTTAAATCTCTGAAGGTCGTAAAAATCTTCTGTGGAAATTCATAATTCGTTTAAGTGGAATTATTTATTGTTTTGGTCACGTATGGAAATTATTCTCGTTAAAAGTTTAATGTTAATTACCATGGAAGAAAAAAATGCTGTCGAAGCAAATGAGTAAGGGAAGATAACTCTTAATGGAGGTTTGAAGCTAAATTGATTAAACAGCAAATAATCAGAGGAACTCTCTCATTTTAAGTACATTTAAAATTTCGCTTTACCTGATTACCCGATAATGACTAAGACTTGCTTGTTTACAGATGCGGATTCGTTCCTCTTCGTCCTATTTCGGAAATTCCGAAATGAGGCCAGGAAAAAAAAAAAGAAGAAAAGAAACAGACAGAGACGATAATCTCATCTTGATATTTCTGCGATATTTCACAAAATGGCATAGGAAGCTTTTAAATAGATGAATATTAGTGAGTTTAATAAATGAACGTTCGGCTCTATAGGAGAGGGTAGTTGGCAGCGGGAGGTAGGCCGGATGCTGGGACAGCGAACTTGAACGAGATTTTGATTTAATAATTAATTGGGAACAGAGGACCGCTCTGAAGTATTATCAAACAAAAAGAGAAAGTAGGAAAAAGGGAAAAAAGAAAAAAAAAGTATTCCGCGCATGAAAATAATGAACTAATTATTATCTCTCCAGAAGTTAAACAACTTTGATGTGAATACATCAGATGAGAACACATTCGTACATACGTATATCAATGCAATATGTGTGTATACGTGTACACAGATAAATACACATACACACACATACGTATATCTCTTATTATAATGGAGATTGTGTGTTTTTCTGTCTGTAACCGAAACTATATTCCTACTCAAGTCACAATTCTCTTAGTTATTGACATCACATTCTCCATGATTTTATTTTTATCTAAACCTCAATTATTGATAAAATTGTCTTACATTATTAATACTGTTAACTATGTCTACATACTGACAACATGCAATTATATTTATATATACAACAAAATAGCGGTTTACAGTGTGAACGGGAAGGATAATTTGCATATTAATATTAAAAAATCGAATTTAATAAATATGTGCTTAGTATTATTGATTTCTAACTGTTTGGTTTTATTTGAATAAATATAAGCAAAAATCTCTTCAATTAATCTTAAATGAAATCCATTAACAAGATAAAATAACTGTCATTTTATTCTTTACTTCCTCTTATAACTAAATACTTAAATTAGAAAAAATAACAATGAAAGACGAGAGTGATGGAAGAGTAAGTTTCAGTTGTTCCATTTATTATTATACTCCCTCTGTTTCAAATCTTTTATTATACTCCCTCTGTTTCAAATCTTTTTATCTGTATTCTTATTTAGTTTCATTAGCCTTTCTAATTTAATACAATATTTTATTACATTAAAACTTAAATACTTGCACCCGGAGGGTGCATATATTTGCTAGTCTTATTATAATGGAGATTGTGTGTTTTTTGTCTGTAACCGAAACTAAATAACTATTCAAGTCACAATTCCCTTAGTTATTGACGTCACGTTTACCATGAATTTATCTTTATTTAAACCTCAATTATTGATAAAATTGTTATACATTATTAATACTGTTGACCATATGTACGTACTAATAACATGTAATTGTATTTATATATACAACAAAATAGCGGTTTACAGTGTGAACGAGAAGGCTAATTTGCATATTGATATTTAAAATTTGATTTTAATAAATATATGCTTAGTATTATTGATTTCTAATTGTTTGGTTTTCTCTTAACGAATCTGAGCAA
>CM042137.1:16344840-16379840 GCA_023376005.1 Doryteuthis pealeii
TGGATTAATTAAGATATTGATTAATTGCAGTTGATTGAGCACTTTATATTTGTTATATCGCTGCCTTATCATTGTGAATCTCGCATCAACTAGCCATTGTGACCTGTTTCACCGGTTAGTCACCTATTCCACAAATAACATATATATATATATATATATATATATATATATATATATATGGGGGGGATCTCGCCGATGACCGCCAACTCAAGCGTAAACGCAACACTCTTCTCTGAATGGAGCACTCTGTGGCGGCCTTTACACACAAAGCGATGTGTGTATTAAAACAGTTAAAATCCCCTTCCCATTCTGTAAGTGAAGACAGCCTAATGGTTAAGGTGCCGGACTGACACCCAACCGACCGAAGTTCAATTCCGGCTGTAGGTAGCTTACAAAATGTCTAGCCACACTGAAGAGACTTGGTAAGTCGAAACACGTGTCTGTGGATGACTATATATATATATATATATATATGAACGATTTTGAAACTATTGTTTGAAAATCGTATAGGTGATAAACTGAAAGTTACTAAGAGTCGTTGTCTTTATGCCTACGCTACCCTGACAAAAAATTAGACGATCAATACTTTTCTCGTCTTTTAATCAATGGTGTCTGTAAGAAAACCTCGTATATTTTAGACGCCCTCCCGTGTATAAATCCCGTCTTTTCGTGTACTTTCTAAATGAGCGCTGCCCAAAATAAGATTTTGAGCCTTTTCTGTATATACATTCCTCATCTCGCGGTATTTAAACAAAAATCCATCACTGTTCAAATGACCATTTTCCCATCCTAATGCCCTGATGAAGGTTTAATAAAAAACGAATTGTTTTAACGTCGACTTTACCATCAAGAATAAATTCATTTTGTATACTTTGTTTTTTCGGTATACTTTGTTATATATATATATATATATATATATATATATATATATATATATATATATATATATATAAAGGATATGAAAACACAATGCTGTTAAAAATGAAAATATTTCATATCATATTCATAGCTAATATTGAACAATATTTCGATTTATAAAGAGCTTGTTTTACTCCGGACTCATCGAGAGAGAAAGCTCTGAAGATGATTTTTATAAATCGAAATATTGTTCAATTTTAACTATGAAAATAAGAAAGTTCAATGACATACTGCTTAGGCTATGCAATGCAGTTTATAGACAAAATAGAATAGACAAATGGACGAAAGGATGCATCCTCCCATTCACCAAAAAGGGACACCTGAGAATCGCTAAAAACTACAGAGGCATAAATCTTATTGCTATTGTAGCTAAAATATATAATGCCCTTTTCCTTAATCGCATCCGACCCGAAATAAAGAAAATCCTTAGGAAAAACCAAAACGAAATTCCGCAGAAATCGATCCACAACCTCCCAGATCTTAACCATTCGAAGGATCATAGAAGGAGTTCGAGCAAAGAATCTAAAGGCAACGCTGCTATTCGTAAACTTCTCCAAAGCATTTGATTCCATACACAGAGGGAAAATGGTACAAATGTCTTATTATATATGGTATAAAAACAACTATAAATAAAATCTATTTATAAATTATTATCGAAATCAACTTCAGTTTCAACCTCTGCAGTCCAAGGGAAAGGTAACAAATCCTTTTCCAATCCTTTTGAGTCCGTTCCAAGTGCCCCGACTACAACTGGTATCACTTTCACTTTCATATTCCATAACTTTTTCAGTTCTCTGGCAAGGTACAGATATTTGTCCATTTTTTCATTTTCCTTTAGCTTCACCCTGTGATCTGCTGGAACTGCAAAATCCACCAGTTGACAAGTTCTTTCTTTTTTGTTTATCCATACTAGGTCTGGTCTTCTTGCTGGGATAAGGTGATCCGTTTTTATTTCAACCCGGAGAATCTTATGTGTTCCGTTCTCAAGAACAGGTTCTGGTTTATGTACATACCATTTTGTTTAAACCAATCTGATGTTTTCGTGAAAAATGTTTTTAAAAACTACGTTGTTTTTTTGTTTTCTTTTTTCAGTTTTTTTGCAGCTTATGAATTTTTTTATTGATTGTAACAAATGAAAAACTGTTGGTGCTAAATCTGGAAAATATGGAACAAATTCAATCTCCTATCTAGCAAATATATTTAAGTTTGGATAACGTAGACATAGTCAATGGCGCTTGGGAACAGTTTCTCGCCAAGTCAAAAGATAACATCGGCGAGAAACTGTTACCAGATTTTTTGACTATGTCTAACATATTCAAATTTATACATACTACTCTATCATTTATATTGAGCACTATATATATATTTATATGGGTGGATTGATACTCCAAATTATTATATCAGATAATGTGGCTAAGGAATATGTCTAAATATAAAAAAAAATATTTATTACATTGTCAATATTTATCATAGTTCTTAATTATATATTTATACAGAGAGAGAGAGAGAGAGAGAGACAGACAGACAGACAGACAGACAGGGGAGAGAGAATAGTCGGAACACATGTAATCTAAAAGATAAATTATTTGAAAATGAGACATACGCACATACACGGCCGCACTATAAAAAATAAACTATATATACGCATTAATATATATATATATATATATATATATATATATATATATATATATATATATAGAGAGAGAGAGAGAGAGAGAGAGAGACTACGAGATACTTCCAAAATGTATGATAACAAAAGATCTATTGGTTCAAAAAGTATTCGTAAAAAAATGTGAGAGAGAAAGAAAAAAAGAGAAAGAGATAAATAAAGCTAGAGAAAGCGAACAGTAGTCGTGTCAGGAATATATATATATATATATATATGTGTGTGTGTGTGTGTGTGTTTAGGTGGATGAAATTGTAATGGTTAGAGTCGTAAGAAATCGATCCTCACCGCGGGTTCAAATTCTGGACGAAGCTGTTTGATTTCCCATTGCGCTAATACCCTTATGAAACGTATGCATCCAACTACTCCCCACCAGCTATAGGTAAATAGTAGGGCAGATTAAGCTTTTTAACCGTGGCTAGGTAACCAGTCTAGGAGAGGGAAGACTCTGAATTCAAACTTGTTAAATTTCGCTTAAGAAACTGTCACATCGTACTCGTGCAAAATAGTTGGTAAATATAGGTATGTGTGTGTGTGTGTGTGTGAGAGAGAGAGAGAGAGAGAGAGAGAGAGAGAGAGAGAGAGATAGTGTGTGTGTGTGTGTGTGTGTGTGTGAGAGAGAGAGAGAGAGAGAGAGAGCGACAGAAAAAGAAGGGTTATGATAAATTATTACCAAGAAATACAAGGGCGTGTGAGTCAGGGATGGAGTAAAGAGATTATTGGACAAAACCGGGCTGTTCAAATATTAGAGAGAGAGAAGGGGGGAAGGTAATGAGAAGTTGATGAGAGAGAGAGAGAGAGAGAGAGAGGGGGGGAGTGAAAAAGAGAAAAAAGAGAAAAGCAAATATTAGAGAGAGAGAGAGAGAGAGAAAGAGAGAGAGAAAAAGAGAGAGGAGAGAAGGGTGGAGAGAGAGCGAAAGGTATTGACAGGTTGATGAGAGAGAGAGAGAGAGAGAGAGAGAGAGAGAGAGAGAGAGAGGGGGAGAGAGAGAGGGAGAGAGGGAGGGAGGTGAAGAGAAAAATGAGAAAAGCAAACGAGTGGGCACTGAGTCAAAAATAGATTCGGCTAAACCTTCGTTAATTGGTCATTTTGATTGTAATGGCTGAAACGATGACCAGGCTGACCTTAGTCGACAAATATTTGCCGGATCTAACCCCTCCCCCCCCCACACACACCTACGTATGCACTGATCCACCCTGAACAGCTAAAGTGGTAACAGTCATTTCCACAAACATATCTTTAATCTCTCCTTTTAGCATTTCCTCCTTTTATGTTTTTTATCTTTTATTTTTTTGCCAAACAATCCATAAGCAAACAGCTTTAGAACTAGCTGTAAGTCGTCTTCGTTCCTTATCAGAGCTAGACTTTATCAAAAATTCTCAGGAGTTTGGAATATATATATATATATATATATATATATATATATAATATATATATATATATATATATATATAGTATTGCGCTTAAATAAGTACAAAACTTATTTAAAAATCTTTGAAAGATCAACCTTTTCTTCGAAAACTAAGATACCAATATCTTATGGTAATCCTTAACTTTTTCCTCGTAAATTCCTACCATAAAATAAACTGAACCCTCATTTTATGTCCGTGTTTTTGCAATAAATGTTTTATTTTTCTTGCACCCATTATTTTAAAATACTAAATATATTTCCTTTATTTGTTAAAGAATAAGGAATAAAGAAAATATATTTAATATTGTAAAATAAGGGGTGCAAGAAAAATAAAACATTTATTGCATAAATACGGACATAAAATGAGGGTTCAGTTTTTGTTGTAGGAATTTACGAGGAAAAAGTTAAGGATTACTTATCTTATTATTTCTAGTGTAAATAATATACAATAAAAACAAAGCAGATGTATTTCTATTACTTAACTCAACGCCATTAAAGCTCAGTTATCAAAAATACAATTGCAACAATTCTGTAACTAAAATAAATATATTATGAATTATGAATAAATTATAATAATACATAATGTAATATATAAATATAAAGGACAAGCTTATTTTTGAACTGTTATAGGTTTATATAGGCGTGCTTAGCAACACGGTTATCGTCAGACGAAATGGTTGGTTGGTTGGATTTTACGGCAGGTCAATCCCTATTGGGTTCCGGTTTAGCTCAGTCGATTGAACATCTGCCTAGGAATCAAAAGGTTCCGGGTTCGATATTGGCCCTCGCCAACTCAGTGTACGATTAGCACAGGGATCTGTGCAGTAAAGTGAAAAGCTAATGATACGAGTGGCGTATTACTTCAGATGCCAAAACAATCTCCTTGGCCTAGCGTTAGGGAAAATGGGATAGACTTCCACGATTTCTGGCTAATAATGATTTTAAGCCACCCCGACGAATTTATTTTTTTTACTTTACATTTTGCTTTATTCATTTTTGATGGCATTCATCATGCTTGGGTGTTGTTTGTCATGAGCTACTCAGCCACCAGGATTCCTTCCTTAAGCATCATTGGGAGGGGATGTTACCCCTCTGCAGAGATGCAGTCTGTGTATTTCTCTGTCCCAATCGACAGAACGATCGAGTTAAGTGTTGCCATGTGACTGATATTATAGCATAAAATTTACACGTGCGTAAATTCTAGCACCGGAAGTGTTGCGTATTTTAAGAAACACATTGTATTTTACAAGTAGAAATATGTACTAAATGCGAGTATTGGTTGTTTTTATTTAGGATTTTGATGTCCTTTCATATCCACGGATTTTGTTTTTTAGATTTGGATAAAAAGAAACCCTAAAAACCTTTCCTTCTAGGCTTGATATTTTGTACTTAAAGAATTATTTTAGAAAACAAAAACATTTTTTCAATTAATATCATATTTTGAAATGGTATATTATTTGAAAATGGAGTAGAAACGCTGTTTAATTACTTTAATTTTTACAACCTTTAAGCAAATACGGAAAAGCTTTCAAGTGCTGTTTTTTGTGATTTAATATTCAAGCTGAGACAGGAAGAGGGATTGTGTTAAAAATTTCATGCTGGGCTGTAATGAAGCTGCAGTTGCGATGAATATAAATTTCAAATTTCCTGCTAATGCTCTTAGGGAAAAGTGGGAATAAAAAAACAATAATAATAAGAAGTTTGAATGAAAGATCACTGTTGAGAAAGCCAAGTGAAATATCAATTACAATCATCAGACACGTGGAAAGTTTTGAAGAATGTAATGGAGAAACTACAGCAAACTAAAGTGTATCAATTGAAACTACTTCATATCTTTTAAGCGCTAATATCAAGAGAAAAAAATGATCGATAAATAGGATCCATTTAAAATGAATGATGAATTTAAAGGTATGGAGGCTTGAATTAATCATGAATCGTATTGTCAGTTGCGATAGAGAATGGATTGTGTGGTAATTTGGTATAACAAACACTAACCAGAGGAGATTTGCTAAATGGGCCAATGTGGATGTAGAGCTAAAACATCGACCTAGACTGAACTGTCATCCGTAGACATTTACGGCGTATATTAAGTAAGATAGGAGTAGTTTACATTCATCTCTTCATCTTCAACAGAATTGGATGGCTGGTTGGTAGGCTTTTATGGCATATCAACACTTGGATTATTTTATGTCAAATACGTTTTGTTTCATTCATTCTTGTTTGGTATAATTTATTTACAAAACTAATTTTTAAACGTATTTTAAAACACATTCTTTATCTATTCAATCAATAGATGGAAACCTAACAAATACTACCACCCGGGTCCTAGTGTACCTGGGAGTAATGGCAATGAAAGGGTACTCCAACTCCCTGGTGTTGGAACCTTAGAACTAGATGAAGATTAACGTCATACCAAATACGCTAAGACCCTCAGCCATCTCTTTCTAGCACAAGTATGATAAAAAAGAATTAGTTTGCCATGAGAGCAATAGGGTCGTAGCAATCGTATAGGTGCTAGGGCTTGATGTGACAAGCCGATTGATGAGAGGGAATCTCTCCAACCACCCGTCTAGCCCAAGTATGGGCCAAAGTGAAGTATTGCATGTCATGGGCTGTTCAGTCACCATGATTCCATCTTAAGCATCATGATTCACCACCCACGGCCAACAGGTGGTTCCATTGCAGAGGGGCAGTCGGTGTATTCTACTGCTGCAGCTGACTGGGCTTTTCAACAAGCCTGATGAAATGAACATATATCCTAAAACTGAAGCTTCTTTTTTATACACTCTCTATCATTCATTGTCCTCGAGAGGTCCTTTGTACAGCATCCAGTATCCGCACAGAGCTGGTCAATGTAGGTCCTTGCTGGATGGCCCGAGTTGGCATGTCCATTTGCTGGTTTCCACAGAAGAATGTCGCTTATGAGTTCGTTCCTGCTTCTCCAGCAGAGTCCAGCATGTCTTGTTCGTCTCAGTAAGATGGTTTGTGTGATAAAGGACAGGAGGTTGTATTTTGTTGCTTCTTTCTGGGGCTTTGCTTCCATGACTTGTTCAAGATCGCACGCAGCATTCTTGTGCTGCTCCCATCTAGCTTATACTCTAGGCGCTTTGTTCGGGGACAAGCGGAGCCGTCATAAATGGTACTATTTAAATAATAGTTGGGGCGAGGGGCCTCATATCTTTCTCAAGGGAATTAGTCGGAAAATGAACGTCATAAAGCGATTGGATTTCGAACTCACTAACTACGATGTCGCAGTCCAGCATGTTAGCCACTACGCTATGAAGTCTCCCCCAAGAATATAGGACTGAAAGTTATTTATGAAGAGCTGAAAGATCACGTGTTTCCATTGACCACCCTGTCGGCAGGGCTTAAAATGTATCCCATGCAGATAAGTAAGCCCTCTCTTCAAAGAATATTCTTGTTATGATGCTAAACTGCGTCTGATGATGAAGCTCCAATTCTGGAGATCTGGGGAATCTAGAGCACCCCCTTCATTACCATTATTTTCAGAGCAATACTAACCCGGATTAGTAGTACCTGTTAAAGTCTCATCTATTGGTCAATTAGATTTGTTTCAAAATTATTCATATTTAACAGGAATTCTTAATCCCATATATCTGTAAATCATTTGTATTAAGAGTAGTTACTTGAAGTTATAATTGTTTACTAAGTATCATTATTATTCACTTTAAGCAATATGATTGTGCGCAAACAAATAAATATTGCTAAATAGAAATAATTACTAGAAAAAATATAACTATTAGCATTATGCAAGAATACTTGAGACCATACATCTATATTTAATAGGAATACTTGATATCATATAAATGTGTGGGAAAACTCTTAAGAAAGTTTTTAAATGCCATCCTTGGCCAGTTGAAAAGGGCTTACAGTAAGTCCTGAGTTATGGAATCCTTTGGTAAGCGTATAAATCCTATGTCCGTCGTCCATGAACATCTGCGTAATTATGACCAGTATGGTCAGTTTAAGTATTGTATCAGCAGCAGAGTACTGCCAGTGATTGGCCAAAAGGTAGATTACATGATTGTAGTCGAGGAGCAGGCGTTTAGCACACACCTTATATAACAAAAATCTCAACAGAAAGAACTACACAAAGAATGTAAATATAAATGTACACTGAAGGCAATTCCTTAACCACACGGCGTAAAATAACCCTAGATATGTTGAAACGCCATTAAAATCAATCAAATGAGTTTGAATTCCATTTACACTATTAGGTTTACCTTTGGACAAATACCCTTGGGCAAAGGCATGAACGCCCTCATCCCCATCCTCAGATATGGATTAAATGGTACCACTTCTGATCTTCTGCAAGGATGGCTTTGGTATTGAATAAACTACGAAGGTTAATATCCCATTAAACAAAGAAACCCAATCATACAATATAAAAATGTATATTCACAATTATTTCAAATATGTAAACACTTATTTATCTTAAATATATTTATTTTACCAATAGGTGGGACTTTAAAAGGTACTACCAATCTGGGTCTGAGTGGACTTGGAAGGAACGAGAGTTGATTTTAAATTCCGTAAAGCTCAAAGACTGTAACGTCCTTTTGACTAGGCTTATAATACACTGACTGTATTCCCTGCAAATGGGTAAGACCTCATCTCCCCGAAAAATAATAAAGGTGTGTCCTGGGTAGGACACTAAACTGTACCTGATGGTGAGATTCAAGTTCTGGAGATATGTGGTGTGTGGATTATCTTTTCGTTGCTATTACTCCCAGGTCCACTCCATGGGTCAAAGATACAAGCCTAAAAATTATTCATATTCAATAAGAGAGTGTGCAAAAATTCTTAATAGTGGACTTAGGAATAATGGAAATAAAAAGATACTCGAGACTTCCCAGATCTTCAAAACAGAAGTTGTGCTCTGTCGGCCGGGGCAGTAGGATTCTCCGACTGCACCAATATAATGGGGCCACCTGCTGACAATGTGTGGTGCCCGTGATGCTTCGGGACGGAATCCTGATGCCTGAGCAGTTCATGTTACGTAGCTGTCCACTTTGGCCCTTACTTAATCTAGAACCGATAAGATTGTCTTGTGGCAAACCCTTGACTCTTTTTATCATATATGTGCTACAAGGCGGTGACTGTGGGTCTTAGTTTCCTGGATATGACGCTAAACTGCATCTAGTGCTAAGGTTTCAATTCTGAAGCTCTGGTTAATGTAGAGTACTCCTTCGTAGCCATGACTCCCAGGCCCACTCTGATTCGAAAGGCTAGTACCTTCTAGAGTCCCATCTCTGGGTTAAATAGAAAAATTAGTTTTAAAAAGTATTTTAAAGAAATTGAGTTTTAAAAATTGAATACCCAAGTAGAATGAATAAAACAAAACCGACGGTTGACATGCCGTAAATGCAACCTCCCAAACAACCAGAACTGGAGCCTCACCATCAGATGCAATTTACTGTCATACTGAGAACACGCCTTTCATTTTTTGTGGTTGTGTCCCACCGTTGTGCAAGTGAATACAGTTAGCGTATTCTAAATCCCACTGACAGAAGGAGAAAAATGAAAAAAAGAAAAGATAGATAAAATATTTCCTGAAATATATAGAGTTAGTAATATACTTATTTACTGTTTGAAATATTTCAAAGCACAGCCTCAAACTTGAACTTCTGTTATTTGATCAAAGAAAGATAATAAAAAAAAATTTGAAGATTTAAAGTTAGTTTCAAATAAAGGTAATAGGTTATCACGAGACATAAAAGAGACACTGAATCTGCTAAAGAAATACAGCGAAGGAGGAAAAAAATAATTGATAAAAAGACGTCATTGTATTTCAGCAACTGTTTTATGACGTAGCTAAGTGAGAAGATGAAGATGAAGAAAAAAAGAAAGTTTGTTAAAAGAAAGAATAAATAAAATAAAGTCAACCGAACAGTGAACAGCCATAATTTGAAATGATTTTTCTGCTTTCATTTTATGTTAATCAACTCAAGGTTTTCGAGTGTTCACCAATCAATTCGGTCTGGCCGGTCTCTTTTACCACTCACACACAATTCAAGAGTCATTTTATCGTGAATTTAAAAAAAGCGATATTAAATTTAACAAAAAGCAAAAGCACTTCCTATCACGGTAATATGGGATTTTTTTAGGTTACTGTTTATCGTTTTACATCATTGTCTTTTGTTTTTTCTTTAAGTCAAGGTTTTATTTTGTTAATTGACCGAATTTCAACGCGGTGTCAATGTCTCATTTCATCAGTGATAAAAAGTTAATAAAACTATTTAAAAATTTACCAGCAACAAAACTTCAGTTTTGTTTTTAATTAGTTATATCCTAAGTTTAGCTTAGTTGTGGCACAATGCCATGTGTATTGGGCAACCAAGGAGAATTGTAATCACTAACGATGTTTTGCTAATCCATCTTGGTAAATATTACACCACGTGAGGTGCTCTTCTGATCTACAAAAGAAAAATGTTTGTTAATAATCTCAAATAATAATAAGAATGTCACTTTTTAAAACTTTAGTCCTAGAAGCTGTAGCCAAAAATATCATACCATTTTAGAATCAAGCCGACACGGTGAGCAAATTAAAAACATTCCGTGCCGAATCCGGACCCGCAATCCTAAAATTTTGGATTCCCAAGTTTTAATTACTGTGATTGTTTTCAGCGATTTTTGGGTGATTTCTTTTTTGTGATAATTTTTTTGTACGATAACAATTTTTATAACTTGGAAATAAATTTGGAAATAATCGAAATTAATTGCAAAATCCCGTGACAGTCATTCCTGAAATTCAAATAATTGTTTGTACGGAAGTAAGGAACGTCGTATATCAAACTTCTTTTTATTTATTAAATGGCAGCTGAAGAATTATCATTGAACATTTAAAAGGTATGCTTAAATATCAATGCAATACTTAAATACAGCGATCAATTTTGATATTTCAGGGGCCCAATCAAGAGCCCCCCTCCACAGATAATAGCTTAATTACCACCCGATAGGATGATTTTAAGCGAGTGAAAAATAATATTAAGCAAGAGAAAATAACTTAAAAAACACGACAAAAAATATGTATTTTCATTCATCACAACTCACTGAGAACGTTAATCTGAAACAAGAAACACTACACAACATATCAGCGAGGCTTAGAATATGCTGACTGTATCTCCTGAAGAAGGCTAAAAACCTTTACCACCTAAATAGGTGTTCAAAATATGACACTCACTAATCTGATTGTGATGCTTCAGTTATGGAGGTCTGAGTAGTGTATAATACACCTTCATTGCCATTATTCACAGGTTCTCTCAGACCCGGAGTACTAGTAACTGATAGAATCCCATCTATCGGTTAAGTAAATATGTGTACAATTTATTATTTTTCGTTACGACCATGGGTATAAAAAGTCTGAATAAACTAATTTGTTTTACTGCTTTGAAAACGAGAGAATTTTATGAATTTAATCAGTATTTGTCTAAAAGGCACATTTTTGCTCTGTTCTTGAGGAAATAAAAATAAAAAAGTAACAATTTACAATTTAGAATTTTTAATAAAAGATTAAAAAAGGGAGGAGAGGCTGTCGTAGCAAAATTCTGACCATGCCTACTATAATGTCTTTGGTTGTAATTAGTGTTGTATTTGATACGCCTAACTTCAAATGATCGAGATTTCGACAATATTTCTTGCCATATAATCAAAGCGCTCTTGTGTAATGGTTATTACCGTAGTAAATGGACACGGCGACACGAGTTTAAATCCTGAACGAGGCTGTTTGCATTTCATGTTATGCTAATAGCATTGGGAAAAGTATGAACCCGACTATTCTCCCCCCCCCCAGTTATTGGTAAATATTAGGACAGACTTTAAACTGGCTTAGGTAAACCAGTGTAGAAGGAAAACTCATAATTCAAAACTGTTAAACTCCGCTTAAGAAATTGACATTGTGTCGCATCCTACTCGTGTTGAGGTGTTGGTAAAGATATATATTAATTGATATAAAGAATATTTGTATTTTATTTCTCGCTGTTCATTGCTAAATTCGATTATTATTTTCTTTCATTACTCATTCACTAGTTGATGGTAAAATAAATCGTACAAGCAAATACTTAAAAGAAAGTAGTCTTTTGCAATCCCGATTTTTCTTAGCTACTTGGGATGCTAACACATTAATGGGGCGAATTGATATACAATAAGTCATCCACAGACACCGTGTTTCGACATTTCATGTTTCTTCAGTGTGGCTAGACACAATAACTACCTCTGACCAGGAGCAAAATCCGACTGACTTTTCGTTCACGCGATTCGTTAACTGCTCAGCCATTTGACAGCTGCCGTAAAGCGGTTGGTGTTTAAACTATTAAATACATACTTTTGTTTATATATTTTACGATCACCAGAGAGATATAGTCTGTAAACAGATGATCATTCCTTTATGCTGGTAGTGAATGTTAATTTAATTCACCCCTAGAGAGCTCTACCGAGTTTTGGGGGCATACATATATATATATATATATATATATATATATATATATATATATATATATATATATATATATATATAAGATGCATCTGATGAGTTGGAGAGTTAGACACTTTGTCTAAGCTCCCTGAAATAGACTGTAAACCAAAATCTCTAAGTCTTTTGTTATTTCTTTACTTTATATATATATATATATATATATATATATATATATATATATATATATATATATATATATATATATATATATATATACTCAGAAGTGAGATATAAACGAGAAGTGACAACGGTTCACTAAAGAATATAATGATCCTTGACATGGTCCTTCCCGCCTGTCCTATCGCCAGTCTTCTTTTTCTTCTCGTAACCGGTAAGGAAAATGTGGAAAGCGAGAGACAAATATAACTCAATGATATAGAAATATTTCTTTTGATCGATTGATTTTGTAAGGTGACTCATTTCAGAATTCCATGCGAATATAATCCTGCCAAAAAGAGAAGACGTGGCTTAAAGTAGAGTAACGTTTCAGATATCAAAAACTGGCACCAACGAGAGACAGTATCGATCTCAAGTAAAAACTACCGAACCATTTCGTGTAAATGAATTTTTGAAATTTTACACACTTCAAACGTCTCACATTTGTAAGTGCACTTAGCCCATATTC
This sequence comes from Doryteuthis pealeii, assembly GCA_023376005.1. Taxonomy (NCBI): domain Eukaryota; kingdom Metazoa; phylum Mollusca; class Cephalopoda; order Myopsida; family Loliginidae; genus Doryteuthis; species Doryteuthis pealeii. Next base: position 16,357,959 of record CM042137.1, read on the forward strand.
CAACAGAAGCTATTGGCACTCAGTACATCACTCACCTTGTGTATAGTGTCACGAGATAATTCATAGCATTCATGCTCTTAATAAATAAGAAAGCCGTTTTATTTACCGCTTTTTGCCAGTATATCTAAATCTTAAAGAATTAAAAAAAATCTTTCTAACATGTCACTAGGCCTGAGATATGTTAACTATACTCCTACCTACCAGAATTTGTCCGCCCTGTCGACTGCGGCGTTAGAATGCACCGACTGCACCTCTGCAGAGGGGTAAGACTCCCCCAAATTGGGCCACCTGTTGGCCGTGGGTGGCGACCCGTGATGCTTAAGGATAGAACCCAGGTCGTTGAGCAGTTCATGACTTGCAATACTCCACTTTGGCCCTATCTCGAGCTAGACGGGCGGTCGGAGAGGCCCCCTCCGATCAATCGCCTGGTCACATCAAGCCCTAGCACCTATATGATTTTCCCAACCCTATTGCCCTTATGGCAAGCCCCAACCCCTTTTTATCATATGGGTGCTAGAAGGCGGTGGTTGCGGGTCTACATGTCCTGGGAATGACGTTAAACTCTATCTGATGGTGAGGTTCCCGTTCTTGAGGTTTGGGGAATGTGGAGCACCCCTTCATCACCATTGCTCCCTGGTCCACTCTGACCCGGAGTGTTAGTACCTGTTAGGGTCCCATCTATGGGTTAAATAGAAAAACATGAGTTAATAAACAAAATTGTATTATCCATTAAGAATTGATTTATTTCAAAACTTTATCGGCCTTAAAATTTCCCACCGAGTTTGATATGCCGTAAAACAAACCCAACCAAACTAACCAACATTTGTGTTCTGTATATGATACTGCATCTCCTAGTGAGGCACCTGTAGATCAGAGGACTATGGAGTACCACTTCATTGCTATTACTCCCAGGTTCACTCGGATCTAAAGTAATAGGACTTGGTCCATCTATGGATTAGGTATATCTGTTTTAAAACTATTAGAATTTTTGTCTGATTTTTTAGATGAAGCTTAATAATTTGTATTATTTCGATTGGACTGAAAAAAATTCCGAGGGCACATCAGCCGAAACATCGTGCATATAACAATGAAGATGAAAATAAAGGTCTTAAACATCTTCTATTAATAATGGAGATTGGATATATTTCACGTCACAGCTTACGTCACAATATTCTCTATTCATAATAGTCTATTATTGAGTATTTAATTTATAGCCAAAATCATTGATGCATAGAATTAAAACATGCCTATGTTATATACTCAAAATTTGAGTAATTTAAAAATTGTTTTTTAGTCTCACCCGTTCTTTTTTTTTTTAGTAACAAGAATTTTACTAAAAAGTTTACAAATGAATAAATACCTACGATTTTGTTTAAAATTTATGTGCAAAATATTCAAAATAATTATTTAATTAATAATTAATAGATGCAAGTAACATTTTATTTGAGAGGGACAGAACTAAGTTTCAATTTCAAATTGTTTTATTTTTGTATTTATTCCTTTAATGAATTTGATGATTTTACTAACTTATGTTAAAACCTCTCTGACATTGAACTTTTATCCACCCTCCCCTCAGTTAATTTCTTCAAAGATTATTTTACACCGCCCATAGGGCGTTTTATTGTTACTAGTCTAAATAATACACATAATTAGAAATTGTTTGGTTTAGTTTCTTTGTTTAATGGCATATCAATATTTTTGTTCCCTGCCAAAGCCATCCTTGTAAAAGAACAGTTGTGTTACTATTTACCCATAGCTGGGGGGATGTGGGAGTTTGCAAAGGGTATTTGTTCGAGAGCGAACATAATACTGTGACTAGGATTCGAACTCACTTACTACGTTGTCGCAGTCCAGCATATTAGCCACTACACCATGAAAACGCACCCTATCAGTATTGGATTGGAATACGTCAAACCAAGTAACCGCATAAAAACAAATCATTATTATTTAATAGACTTATGAATATTAGATAGGAATACTTGAAACCATTTAAATGCATGGAAAATATTAGCAACTAATCAGTGATAGGGATCAAATAGATCTTTTTACAAAGATTCGTAGGAATATTTGATGCCATAAAACAGTAAATTATGTCTTTGAAGAATAGTTACTTTAAGTTACTGGAAGTATCAAGAATAATCACCTGAAATTATAATTCGGAAGTTTCTCTCTCAGTATCGAGATCGCTTTTTAAATAATCTTTGAGTATTATATCTTTTGGCTGGGGGTTCAACTACTCTACAACTGCGAGTTAGAAATCTTAAAAAACAACTACACAAAATGTAAACATGTACACTTAACGCAATTTTCTAACCACGAGGCATAAAATAACCCTAGATGGGTTGAAATGTTGTTAAAATCAATCAATAAGATCAAGAATCTTTTTTATGAAGAGAATAGTCGGCCCACTTGTGCCTTTAGTAAATATTGATAAAATAAACAGGCCCACATCTTGCAAACATTCACTTCCGACATCAAAATGGTCGTTCAGAAAAAATAATTAAAGTAATGAAAATACAGAGAACATAGTAATGAATTCTGCTGCATCTGCTCAGTTTTAACGCAATAATTTTTCTTTATTATTTCGCCCAGTTGGAAACGATGCTTAATCAAACAGTTCTTGGAAGAATTAATAATATTTTTTGCGGCTATAAAAGAATTCGAAGGTTAAAAACTAAAGCAACACAAAAGTGATTAATTTAAATAAAAAAGTGGAAGCAAATTTTTTTGGGCAGAATCATTGGCCCGTTTTGATTTATAACAAGGTCGCTCAGAGAGCAAATTCGCCTTCGCTTTTAAGGTAAATGATGAAAATGGAAAATTTTGGAAAGGGTTATTCAAAAATCAATGGAATTTATGAAACATTTGGAAGATTTACCGATGAACGGTTAGGTAAGGTGAAGTTTTTGCGGTTCCCTTTTTGGTATTTTTACGGCAAACCCAACAAGGGTTATTTTATGCCTGGGTGTTATCTAATCACATTCATTGTACGTTCATATTTGCACTGCTTGTGTAGCTGTTTCTTAACCCTTTTAATCACACGCGGTCCTATAGAAAACAAATAATTTCTAACCAGATTAAATGACGCAAGTCTTGGGCATCCAGCACTATTCAGTATTAAAGTATATGCGAAACTAGCTTGCTAACGATTACACCAGGATGGGACGCCATTTAAGATCCAACGACGTTTAGGATGTGACACAAGATCGCAAGTAGGGTCATATAGTAATTATGAAATTCGCTATTCAGTAGTAATGACTCTGCGAGAGTAGTTTGCAAACCATTACACCACTAAGGGACACCCGGATACCTTTCCCAAGGGTATTAGTCTACAAGAGATCGTTATAGAGTGAGTGGACTTCGAACTCGCTCAGCAAGATATCGCAGTCAAGTATGTTAGCCGCTACGCCACGGAGACATCCCCTGGGAAATTGTAATTTTGCGATATAGAGTTTCGTAGATAGATACTTGAAAACTTATTACTGCAATTTACTGTCACTTGATTGTTGAAAATTCAAGGTTTGTATAAACCCATCTTAATTTTCACAACGCTCCAGCATTTCTGTACAGAAATCACGAAGTATGCCTTTGTCCTGCTCATTTAGACTTTGCAATAATTGCACTTTGCAAGGAATAATTTTTATCCATTAACATAAAATTTTCAATCTATGTTGCCAACATGAAGAATAAAAGAAAAACATGAATTATTAGTCTCATTGTATGTTCCCATTCTGATTAAAATCAAAACCAGTTTCATGAGATTCTAGATGTTTATCTCATACCCGCTTTCTTATTCGAAGTTATTGTCACCTATATGGGAACCGAGACTACATAATAATAATTGTATGCTTTCAAGTAATGATTTCTATTTACAGATAATCATCATTTGCTTGCCTACAGTTATATGGTTTAAAAAAAAACTAATTACAGTTCTTAATTATAACTTGAAACAACTATTCTTAATCTATTAATAGTGGAGATTCGCTTCCGTTTTTGTCTGTAACAAAAATTACGTCACTGATCACGTCACATTACCCAAAATCGTCATAACATAGAATACATACACTCAATATTTGAACATGCAACATTAGACAGTCCTCATTGTTTTTTTAAAACAAGTTTTAATAAATACATGACTGGTATTATATATCTATATATAGTTTTTTTATTTTAATACATATTTAAAGTTACATTTCAAATTGTTTTATTTTTAATCCTTTAATGAATTTGATGATTTTACTTACTTAGAATAAAAACTCGCTGACATTGAATTTTTTACTCCCATCCCTCGGGCAATATGTTTGAAAAATCTATTTTACATCGCCCGGAGGGTGTTTTTTATTTTGTACTAGTACAAATAATTGACAATTATTTGGCATCAGCTATTTAATACACATCCTTTTGAAACATATCTATTTGACGCTTTGATGGAACTTAAAAGTTACTACCATTACGGGTTCGAGTGGACCTGGGAGTAATGGCAATGAAAGGTTACTCCATACTCCCCAGATCTCCAGAACTCGAGCTTCTTTATCAGATGCAGTTTAGTGTCATACCCAGGACACCACTGTTTTGTGACGGAACCCTTCATTAAAATCAAAACTCAATTGCATAAGTTTCTATTTGTAGATCTCATACCCACTTTCAGATTCGAACTTATATTAAACTCTTTGTGTATAGAAGCGCGTGGTGCAATGGTTAAAGTCATGGGAAATGGACTCGTCGACCCGAGTTCAAATCCTTTACTCGGTAATTACATTTCACTTAGCGCTAATACCCTTGGGAAAGGTATGAATCCTACTCTCCCTCCAGTCATGGATAAATAGTAGGGCAGACTAGGCTCTTTAACCTTGGTTAGGCAACCGGTCTAGGAGAAGGAAAACTCTGAATTCAAACCTGTTGAACTCCGTTTAAGAAATTGACCTTGTATCATATCCTGCTCATGTGGAGGGGTTGGTATATATATATATATATATAATATATATATATATATATATATATATATATATATATTCAACTATTTGGGAAGAGAATTTTTACCCTAAGAATAAAAGTTACCACGTCGCAAATTGTCCCATAGAATGTTTACAGCAGCAGCATCGACGTAATGCCCTCACGAGGCACAAAGCCACTTTAACGACTAAGCTGTATTCCCGACAATGACAGAATAAAGAGGCACTTGACTCCTGAAATAGAAAATGAAGAAGCAATCATTTTCAGTCGTAATATTTCTGAATAAATAAACCTCTTACCCCAGCGGGAAGAAATTGCACGGAAATAATTGCACCGAGAATTATTGTGCAAACTCATTGTTAATTAATCAAATGCTGTTTATCTTTAGCTTATTATTCTATATCCGTATCCAATTATCTTTATCAATACATCATGACGATCTTTCCTATCTTTATTTCTTTTTTATTAGGAAGGTGGTTTGTCAAAATCTGTGGACAAACAGGTTTTCGTGATCGTCTTCTGTAGAATTTAGTGATGTTCTTGTGTAATAAAAGTATGAAGGAAACACACAGACACAGACACAGACACACACACACACACACACCACACACATATATATATATATATATATATATATATATATATATATATATATGTGTGTGTGTGTGTGTGTGTGTGTGAAGTAAGTAAAAAACAATGTGTTTATTTTTTATATGGCCTTTTTAGCCGACAATTTTTGGAGGATGTGTGCTTAATTGAAGTCAAACCTAATTTTGAAAATTAATTAGTTAATAATGAATGAATTTAGGCGGGCATATATGTTCAAATGTAAGGCTAAACAAATCGAGAAAATATCAATCCCTGTATATACATTTCGACCTATTAGGTCTCACCAGCAAGGTTATAGACATAGGAGACTGCTCTGTGTGTGACTCGAAACCTCGAAAACTGTCAGCTTGGCAGTCGAGGTTTCGTGTGCATTTATCAGTTAACCCCCTCCCATTCTCTAGGTGACGATGGCCGAGTGGTTAAGAAGCTTGACTGATAATGAATCGATCGGGTTTCATCCTAGCCTTCAAATGTCTAGCCACACAAAAGAGACGGCGAATATATATGATAGATATAAAGACAGATAAGAACAGACTGCAAAAGATGAATGGATATATACAGACAGAGATATATAGGATAAGACAGTAACAGATAGATATATAAATAGGTAAATAGATATGACAAGACAGCAACAGGATTCGAACTTGCCTCCCCATGTGCATTTCCTACGATGATACCCATTACACGACGAGCACAAAATTCCATACGTAAATTTCCAAACGAAGCCTGATGTGTTCTTAGTTTCCCAGTTCTATAGAGATTTATAATAAATAATACCTCATGATATGAAAGTTTTATGATAATTGGTAGTTGCTACTTATATATATATATATATTATATATATATATATATATATATATATATAATAAAGAAATACAAGTTTCATTGACGAGTGATGTTTAATAAGCCGTCGCTTCAGTGTTTCGGTTTGTTTAACAAACCTTCCCCAGGACCAACATTTGTTTAAAGAAAACGAAATTATTAGTGAAAAAAAGTCTGCGAGCCTCTGATTTTGATATGTGGTGGTTTTTGTTGATATTCAAATATGGATAAATAACATACTTTAAAACGCCGAGTAACGTTGGATTCCCTATTTAAACTGCGTGACGTAATTCTTTCTTGAAAATTGTTGGAAATAATGTTAGTTAATGGAAAGATATCTTATTTGAATGAATTAAAAAAATTAAAATTAATATTATTCATCAACATTGGGTATTTTGTGATGTTTAAGCACTAGTTTGACTATGTGAGGGGATAAGTTATAAAATCCGGGTCTTTCTTTTATCGTATTATACATCGAAATTATGCTAGATTCAACAATGGTAGTTTTTTGTCGTGTATATTAACTAACAATTACTTTTTAAGAATCCAAAATGTTAATTAAGATACACAAAACAAAACTTTGACAGTTTCAAACGAACTCGTTCCAATTACTACCAGACTAGGAACGTAAGGGACCTTTTCAAAATCACCAAACCAGAGGATATCTTGAATAATAATAATGGTAATAATAAAAAACGTTTTTATCATGATATTACCAAGTACTCCCATAAAAACCCATAGCCTAAAACCCGAAAGCCATATGGAAGACAAAATCTAGTTAAGGCTTCTTTGCATTAAATAGCCCACAGAGATTGATATGCCATTAAACAAAACTCAAAATCAAGATTGATATGCCATTAAACAAAGCTCAAAATCAAGATTGATATGCCATTAAACAAAACTCAAACTCAAGATTGATATGCCATTAAACAAAGCTCAAAATCAAGATTGATATGCCATTAAACAAAACTCAAACTCAAGATTGATATGTCGTTAGACAAAATTCAAACTCAAATTCAACCCAAATCTGAGCATATTACTTTTGACAGTAAGGTATTACTTACGTAATTCAGTATGTAACTGTGATTACAGGGAACTTGACTCTTTTCATTAACCTTGTCATTGTAATAACAGATTATTATATCATTATAATTACAGCATGATTTTATTGCTAAGGCTGCAAATTTCATCATATGTTACATAATTAAAACAAAACGTTTTTTTGTAAATGATATTTAAACTAGACGTTAAGATACATTAGAAATCCCAGATTTAGACAAAATAAACAAAACAGTTTGAATAATTTGTACATGAATAGCGTGCATATAACATTTAGTTAGAAATTAGAAGGTCATTATTGGATTTAGAGTGACAAACACTTGCGTAGAACGTGGATTTTATTCATGGATTAAATATATATCTGCTCATCCCGAGAGCAGATAATTCTTGCTAAATATTGATTTGAAAGAAAAAGGATGGATATTAAATGTGAATTCTGCTGGGTTATAGAGGGCATATCTGTAGGCATTTCAAAGTTGAGAAGCGAAAGTTAATTACATTAAAATCTGGAACGTTGAACGATCATGACTGAAGGGTATTGGGAGAAATTCAGTAAGAGATTTAAAAGGGCTCTTATTAGAGCAGCGGCGGTTTGGAGGAAAGAGTAAGCAGGGAGAACGGCTTAACCAGTAATGTGTATTTTTTTTTAATCAGTTCGTTGAGGTATTCCAGACCTTCACACTACGAAACTCCTTCGAATCGTATTTCCGGCAGAGGTCATGGCTCTTGTATAAGAAATATATTCTCGAAGACCTCCTCGTTCTGGTTCAGAACCAGATACACTAAGATAGGAAAAAAGTGCCAGACGTCGTATCGGTTTTCAGTGCGAAAAAAAAAAAACAGATCTGAAAACACAGTTTAAAATCTGGTATAAATTGTGTATATCCCTGAGATAAAATGAAATCCAATTCTCTGTGTTCTGTCCTGTCACCAGTCATCTTGACCGTATTCTTTTACTTGTATAAGACAATGTTAAATAGTGAAAGCTGATGGTAAGTATTCGTACAGACACTGACAACAAATTGGCTACTATATCCATTGTCAGCACTGAAAGATATTGATGTTATAAACTTAACCCCCCATATATATATATATATATATATATGTATATATATATATATATATATATATATATATAATCAGCATGAAAAGTTTTATAGTCCATGACTGTACATAGGCCTTCCTAAAAAAAACATTGAAGTTTTCTTCTCCTTTCTCTACTTCTCTTTATGTCTCTCTTCTTTCCAACCTATATCTCTCTCACACTCTCTCTCACCCCCTCCTCTCTCTATCCCTATCTCTCTCTCTCTCTCTCTCTATATATATATATAATATATATATATATATATATATATATATATGAGGTAAAATAAGGAATGAAAGAACAAAACTCAGACAAAAATGTGTAGTACATTTCGCTGGAGGATTGATCTAAAAAAAAGCTGAAGCTAAGGCCAACCTCCAGCGAAATGTGTAGTATATTTCGCTGGAGGTTGGCCCAAGCTTCTGCTTTTTTTAGGTTAATCTTCCAGCGAAATGTACTACACATTTTTGTCTGAGTTTTGTTCTTTCATTCCTTATTTTACCTCATTCTGTCGGATTCATTCCAATCCCCTTTTCCTCATATATGTATATATAATTGACTAGTCCAAAGCCTTAAGTGGGGGAACCACAGAGAGGAATAATCACAGTAAACGTATGGCCAGCGATACTAGCTTGATAATCCCTCTACTACGGCGAGACATATATGCATACATACACTCGTGTAAAACACTCATACACAAATGCACACGTAAACACACATCACACACATTCACACGCGTACATAAGGGAGCGTAAATAGATAGTTCAGTGTGCCAGAGAGTAAAAAATGGGAAGTTCGTCTAGCATAGACAGATGCTTAGCATGTTAGGCTTGTAAGGGCATGCGCTTGAGCACTGTTCCTATCCACTTATATTGGCCCAGTGGTAGACGAATCTAAGCTTAATGTATAATAGAAACACACGTACGTATATACAATCAGCCATAGATATAAATCTCCTTTATACAGTGTCCTGAAAATCGAGCTTGTAATTGTAGGATTTTACGAGATAATCACTTTTCTAAGCATTTTCTTCTGACTCTGTTTACGTCCTTACATTCACTTTAAGTCGTTTTTAATGAACGTTTTCGTTTTTAATTACATGAAATCTCTTTATGGAGGCGTGTGGTATAATTGTCATCTTCGTAGGAAATGGACTCTGAGACCCGAGTTCAAATCCTTGACGAAGATCTTTCTATTTCAATTAATACTTATACGCTTAGGAAAGATATGCATTCAATTATTCTCCTGTCTTGGATATGACGTTGAGTTGCATCTGTTAAAAATGTAGTTAAACTCCATACCCAGGACACTAAGACCCTCAGCCACCGCCTCCTATCACATATATGATAAAAAGCGTTGGGGTTTGACATAAGATCAATAGGGTTGAGACAATCATATAAGTCCTAGGGCTGGATGTTTTCATCCGATTGATTGGTAGGGCTTCTCTGACCACCCATCTAGCATATTTAAGGGCAAAAGTGGAGTGTTTCATGTCATAGACTGCTCCCCCACCAGTATTCCGTCCTTAAGCATCACGTGTCGACAATCCCTGATATTTCAAAATTGGGACTACACCATTAGATACAGTTTACCGCAGACTCTCAGCCACCGCCTTCAAGCACATATGATAAAAAGTATTAAGGGTTGCCAGAAGAGCAATATGGTCGGGACAATCATAAAAGTGCTAGGGCTTGACGTGACCAGTCGATTGATCGCCAAGCTTAACTAAGGACCAAAGTGGAGTGTTGCATATCATATACTGTTCAGCCATCAGTATTCCAAACTTAAGCATCTCGGGTCACCATCTACGACCAACAGGTGGCCCCGTAGGGGGAGTTTACCCCTCTGCAGAGGTGCAGTCAGCGAATTCTACAGCCCCAGCTGACAAGGCGCCAAACCATTGGGGTGAGACGGGCAAGGTTTGCTGGATACTACTGGAGAAGCAAAGGCGTGCCCATGTGACGTTCTCCTGTGGACACTTGCACATAGACTCACTAGTTTAGACTGGCCAGCAACAACGAACATTGATCAGTTCTGCGTGGATACTGGATCATGTGCAGAGGACCTTTCAGGATCGATGGCCGATAGAGATGGGTGGAGAGGAAGAGTCATGGAGATCTGTGCTGACAGATCGACTTGACGATGATGATAGTAATGATGATAATGTATATACTGCAGAAATATACACGATATTAAGCGACTGAAACTTTAATGAGCGAGGAAATATTCTTCAATAAAATCTTTATATGTGTAGAAAATTACAATTTAAAAGAGATGCTAGCTAGATGTGGATTAAAATCTAAAAGTATATTTTATTGACTTTTCCGGACATACATCATTTTTTTTCATGTGTAGAAAAAAAGGAAAGAAAATTTAGAGACTGTTTTAAAACTTTGTCTAAACTTAGCCTCAACAAATATGAACTTCCTCTTGTTCCTCTTATAATGGGCGTTATATCTTGTTTTGGTTGGTTTCTCGTTCAATGTTTGGGTGTTTAACTTAGCCAAATATCAAGGAAGTGTTTGTTTGATCCTGTAAGATAAGTAATGGTTCAGTGCCTCAAGTTTGACATAGCATTTATTAATGAGAGAGATTTTGTGATATATGATTTGCCCGGTTGCCTTCAAGTTTAGGCCGACTTCCCCTATTTCACCAGTGTATCCTGCATGAGAGTGAACATGTGTATGTGTATAGGAAACAGCAACCCGGATGTATCGTGGGAGCTTAAATGCAATATGTTGCTTTATAGAGATAAATGTATGTGTAAAAGTAACGCGTATAATAAATTCTTGAGGTTGGTAATTGAATTACTCACACTTTTAAAATCTATTATATTATATAATTTTGCTATCAAGCTTTTCATCTATATTGCTGGTTAAGATTGAGTGTCTATAATAAAGCAATAGTTTGTATGTTCATTTTACCAGGTTATTAAGTATAATTCTCATTGTATATTCTATAAACAACGATAAAATTGACTTTGTCTTACAAATATCGAATTCTGTTAATATATTCAATAAGATAAATGTAGTGTAACCATTGTTGTTGCTGCTGGTCTTAGTTCTTCTTCTTCTTCTTCTTCTTCTTCTTCTTCTTCTTCTTCTTCTTCTTCTTCTCTTCCTTTTTTGTCTTTCTTTCTTTCTTTCTTTCTTTCTTTTCTTTCTTTTTCTTTCTTTTATTCTTTCTTCTTTCAACCTCCCTTCTACATTGTCTTAACGACACTTCTTCCCTCATCAATCATACTCTAACCATTCCTACTAATGCATCATCCCTCTACCTTCTACTACTCCTTCATTTTCTTTCTCTTCTTATCTGTAGATCCCTCTTCTTTTCTCCTTCGTAATCGTTGTTATTATCCCTATTCTCTTCGTATCTTTCTCCTCCACTTCTTCTTCTTCTTCTTCTTCTTCTTCTTCTTCTTCTTCTTCTTCTTCTTCTGTTACTACTACTTTTTTATTATTATAATTACTGTTTAAATCCTTCACGAGGATCTTTGTATTTCACATAACATTTATACGCTTGGGAAAGATATGCATCCAACTATTCTCCTATCCTGGGTATGACGTTAAATACCCAGGACACACAGACCCTCAGCCACCGCCTCCTATCACATATGATCTTCGGATTTCTATTCCATTTTTCAAACTTTTGGGGACTGTTATAAAGACGCACAATACAATTGGTCTGAGCTTTACCTTCATGTTCCACAGTTTCTTTGTTTTTTCAGTTATCTGGCAAGGTCCAGGTATTTATCTAACTTTTCGTGTGTTCTTTCAATACTCTGTAGTTCACTGGAACCGGAAAATCCACTAGATAACAGGATATTTTATTCTTTTTAATTAGCACTGGGACTTCTGATTGATATTAGGGGACGCGTTAGTATCTTAAATGCTCATAGATTTTTAGACGTCTCATTCTCTCGGACGTATTCTGGTTTGTGCATTTCGTTAAAAATTAATTCCCTATCAATTCCCACTGGATCACCTTTTCCCATCAGTCATGCTTAGTCTTGTACTCTGTTTTTCCTAGTTTGCTACAATCGCTTATTATCTGATTAACAGTCTCGTCAGTGTCTCCACACATACTACACTTGCTATTGTGTTATGTCATTTCTTATTTCGCTTTGATATAATTGGTCCTTACGGCATTATTATATTATTATTTTATTACTATTATTATTAAACGTAAACATTATTACCAATAAATATAAACGATCAATTAGTATTGTCGTTATTATCAATAGTCATAAAAATAAACATTATTATAATTACTAATAAACATAAACAAGCATTTATTATTATATTATTATTATTATTATTATTATTATTATTATTATTATTATTTACTCCTTTTGAGTTTTCACATCAGTGTTAGCTGATGGTCTTTCACTGGAGTCTGAGTGACAGCAAGTCTCCGTAGGTCTCCAGGACTCTTCTGAGTATTCTGGCAGATTGCAGCAGTGCAGTGTTCTGAATGGTTTCAATCCTTCCTCTGATATCCAAACTTTCCAAGCCCTTTTCTAATCCTATTGGGACTGTTCCAAGTGCACCAACTACAATGGTATCACTTTCACTTTCATATTCCATAACTTTTTCAGTTCTCTGGCAAGGTCCAGATATTTGTCTATTTTTTCATTTTCCTTTAACTTCACCCTGTGATCTGCTGGCACTGCAAAATCCACCAGTTGACAAGTTCTTTCTTTTTTGTTTATCAACACTAGGTCTGGCCTTCTTGCCGGGGTAAGGTGATCCGTTTTTATCTCAAAGTTCCATTATTATTATTATTATTATTTATTATTATTATTATTATTATCAATAAACACAGAAATATTATTATTTTTACTAAAAAACATAAAGAAGAAATCATCATTATGATTATGATTATTATCATTAATAATAATAATAATAATAATAATAATAATAATAAAACAGAAACATTATTGATAATATACATAAGCGTTTATTATCATTATAATTATCATTATTATTTTGTCATCACTAAACATAAATATTATTATTAATAAACATAAACAGGCAATTATTATTATTGATTATAATAATGATAAACATAAAAGTATTATTATTAATAAACATAAACAAGCATTTATTGCTTATTATTATCATTGTTGTTGTTGTTGTTATTATTATTATTATTATTATTATTATTATTATTATTTGTTCTTTTGATCTAAACAATTATACTTTACTAACCGAGTCAGTTCCTGTGATTTAAGGAGCGTAGTGTTGTTATGACATGTGGAGAAATGATGGATATACATTTAAAAGAAAAAATTAAAAAATATTTTATTCGCACAATTGTTGGGCTGTTGTTGTAAATACTATTTTCTGAATCTCTTGGAGGCTTTGGTTACCAAGAATTCTTTTTTTGTAAATCCATCTTTTCCATTCCTGGTAATTCTCAGATCTCCAACAATAACAGGCATTGTGCTTGTTTTCAATTTCCACATTTTCCATCTATTCTTAGATCTTTGTATTGGGAGATCTTTTGAAATTCTTTCTCTCCTACGATTATGTCGGAGAATAAAGAAATATAAACAAGCAATTATAATATCACTCCTTGTGAATTTTTCACGCTAGTTTTAACTGGTGGCTTTTCACTGAAGACTAGCCGGTTTCCTCAGGTCTCCAGGATTCTTCTAAGTTTCTAACCCTTTTTAGTAGTGTTGTGGTCTGGACGTCCCCGATTTTCCCTCTAATCTCCAGTCTCCCCAGTCTCTATTCCAAACCTTTGGGTACTGTGCAAAGCAAAACAAATATGACAGGTGTCAGCGTAACCTCCATATTCCACATCTTTTTATGTTCCTTGTCCAGATCCAGATATTAGTATTTATTTTCACTTAATATTCCACTGGAACCACAAAACTCATTAGATGGCAGGTTCGTTTTTCTTGTTTAATAACATTAGGTCTGGTCATGTGGTCGGATTATCTGTTTGTATCTCACAATTTCAGAGAACTTTGTCCTATTTTCTGTAATATTATAGTTTGTACATATACTAATCTCTTGCACAGTTCCTAGTGAATTCCCCTTTCTATCGGGTTGTGCCTAGTCTTGTATTTCTTTTTGTTGCATTCTTTTATTATGGATTAATTGTTTTGTCTCTTGTCCACACTTGCTATTCTTTTGTATTTTATCTTTTTTCACTTTGATATGGTTTGGTCCTCATGGCATTGTCTTATGCTGCATTTATGAGGAATTCTTGCAAGCGACTGAGGGGACTGAGGAAAAAATAGAGCGGCTTCAAATGAGGAAGGACTGGATGCTGCTGTATGTTCCAAACTATTACAGCGGGAGAATACAGTAAATTATCATCATCGTTTAGTGTTAATAGATTTTAGTGCTGATTGGTTGTAGTTTTAACTCATTCTCATTATGTTGTATTTATGTAAACGTAATACGAGAAAACGGAATATCACAACGGTATTTTTATTCTAACAATACACTTAAAATTCTCTTAAATAATAAAAGAAATTCAGAGTTTAATATTGGCGCCAAACCGCATCTTTATTCCTACAGGTTTTTCATATACAGTAGTACCTTGACCTACGAGTGCCCCAAAATACGAGTTTTTAGAGTTACGAGCTGTCACTGAGTCGATTGTTTGCTTTGTGTAGAGAGCTAAAATTTGAGGTACGATTGAGTTTCAGATACGCTTTTATGTTGATAAGTTCATTAGAAACACAAGCAAAATAAAAAACACACTTCGGGCGATGTAAAAATAGATTTTTGAAACATATTGCCTGAGGGGTTGGGAGTTAAAAATTAAATGTCAGCGAGTTTTACCCTAAGTAAGTAAAATCATCAATTCATTAAAGGATTAAAAAATAAAACAATTTGAAATATAAACTTTAAATATGTATTAAAATAAAACAAACTATATATAGATATATAATACCAGTCATGTATTTATTAAAACTTGTTTTAAAAAACAATGAGGACTGTCTAATGCTGCATGTTCAATTTTCAGTGTATTTATTCTATGTTATGACGATGACGATTTTGGGTAATGTGACGTAAGTAGTGACGTAATTTGCTATCTTTCTTATTAAAAATAAACGTAACAAACAACTAAGAGGGTGTTTTATTGATTTAGGCGCGGAGCCGGAACAGATTACTTGCATTTCAATTTATTTCCACAGGGAAAATTGATTTGATATACGAGGAAATTGAGTTTCAAACGGAAAGTATAAAACTCGTAAATCAAGGTATTACTGTAATGAAATAGATATGAAATGCTAATTAGAACCGTTCACCCCTTTTTAGATAGAAGCATCGTATCTTTCGTCCCTGATGAAACGGGAACCCAACGGCTTTACGGGTAGTCTCGTAAATTTAGAATAATACTTTTTCAAATAAATTGTGGAGATATTCATGAGGATATAAAAATACAAAGAAATGATTAATAATTTTTGCAGAACATAATGATACGCGTGGAAAATGATACGTTTTATTTCCGTGAAAAAGAATTTCAATGCGAAAATATGTAACAAAATAGATATTTTTTTTTTTTAAAATAAAGGTATCATTTCATGCGTATAATTTTTCCATGCAACAATTATTGTTATTTTCTTTTTTTTTTTCTGTTTCAATATTCTGAATTTCTTATATTCAAAATTTGCAATTCAAATCCAGCATATGTGAAGCAGATGAAAGAAGGTGCCATGAATTCATTGGTCCATGAAAAAGGAAACACTTTCTTAGTTGTTAATCATTATTTACTTGGCATCTGCATATGCACACACACACACACACACACACACACACATATATATATAGCATATTATATATATATATATATATATAGCATCTAATTAGCATTTCATATATATATATATATATATATATATATATATATATATATACACACACAGAGAGAGAGAGAGAGAGAGAGAGAGAGAGAGAGAGAGAGAGAGAGAGAGAGAGAGAGAGAGAGAGATGATAAGTAAGTATAGAAATATGAAAAAGAAAATTCAGTAGATGTATTTATTTATGAATGAATGAATAGTTCACCCACGTACGAGCGTTTCGATTTTTATACATAAAAGATACGTTAGCCATAATTAATAAGTTTCGTATCATTACTCCTTAATTTTACCCTGATGATAAGTTAATATATATATATATATATATATATATATATATATATATATATATATATATATATATAAACGTAGGCTGAACTATTCATTCTGCAAAAATAAAAACATCTTGTGAATATTTTATCATATTTCTATACTTATATACCTTCGTAATTATCTACATTTTCTATATATATATATATATTATATAATATAATATATATATATATATATATATATATATATATATATATATAATAGTAATGTGTAGTTGTTTTAAAATAATGTTACAGATGAATAAATAATTTAGAATTATTAATGAAGGTACATTTACCGCCAACATCAAATTCCTATGATGCATAAGATATATGGTTGGTGAAAGATTATTAAAGAATTATTAATTAAAATGAAAAATTATGAATCATTAATTATTATGATAGACAAATGTATCTATGAATATTTATGTAAATAAATAAACCGTTACTTTCCTATTATATCTACAGATAATTTGTTCCTTATATATATATATATATATATATATATATATATATATATAATATATGTATAAAATGGGTACAAGAGATAACCTACTCGAGTTTCACTATAAGGATCTTCAGGGTTAATTCCACTGAATTAATCGAGACACCGATTTATAGCAGTCGATTTCACGTGTGTGTTCATATGGTGAAACTCGAGTAGATTATCTATTGTACCCATTTTATAATAAATTTGCTCTACTTAGTATTGAGCACTTTGTATTTGTTATATCGCTGACGTACCCCTTTGAATTCTACACTTACTAACCATCGTGACGAAATTGCCCGGTACGTCACTTTTTCCTTTATATATATATATAAATATATATATATATATATACATATGTGTGTGTGTGTGTGTGTGTGTGTGTGTGTGTGTGTGTGTGTTTCTGTCTGTCTGTATGTCTGTGTGTCAGTATGATTGTATAGAAATATGATTAAAGAAAAGATTCAGATGATGTGTTTATATGGACATGATGTCAACGGCACTTGGTTATTCTCAGTTGTGCGTTTTTCTCAAACCGAGGCTGTTTGCATTTCACATATTGCTAAAATCCTTTGGGAAAAGTATGCATGCAAGTATTCTTCCAGCTATAGTAAATAGTAGGACAGGCTGGGCTCGTTAACTTTGTCTAAGTAACTAGTTTCATAGATTAAAAACTCTAAATTGAAACCTTTTAAATTCGGCTTAAGAAATTAACCTTGTGTCACATCCTGCTTGTGTGGAGGGCTTGGTACATATATATATATATATATATATATATATATATATATATATATATATATAATTTAATATACCAAACTTATTGGTAAATAAAAAACCAACAATAGTTCGATTGTAAAATATACTACCAAAAAAAAAATTTTTTTTGGAAAAAAGAAAAGACCAAGATAATTGTACCAACAAAAAATGATCTATTAGTACAATGTTTTGGCCAAAAGAAAAAACAATTTATATGCATATATATATATATTATATATATATATTCATATAAAACCACCATGAGACTAAAGCTAATAAGTAAAAAGTGCTCAATACCTAAATAGAGCAAATAATAAAGATAAATCTAATGAGTCAGACGAACCTACTAAAAGTTTCACTTAATGCTCTTCAGGGCTAAAATCTTAGCCCTGAAGAGCATTAAGCGAGACTTTTAGTAGGTTCGTCTGACTCCTTAGATTTATCTTTATATATATATATATATATATATATATATATATATATATATATATATATATATATATGTCTGTGTGTCTGTTGCGTGTTGTGTT
The DNA here is from genome assembly GCA_023376005.1 of Doryteuthis pealeii. Lineage (NCBI taxonomy): Eukaryota > Metazoa > Mollusca > Cephalopoda > Myopsida > Loliginidae > Doryteuthis > Doryteuthis pealeii. The sequence goes on from CM042137.1 coordinate 16,376,392, forward strand.
GAAATAAGAAAAGACCAGAAAAATATACAATAAATGAAACTTTAGTTTTCTTCCACTTCATTTCGAAACACATTTGAACAACTTTAGATATTGTGTGAAGGAGCGTTGATTTCTTTTAATGTCCACCACCTTCTTAAATCTTTCCCATGAGATGGAATTTTATTTTAGGAGACAAGAAAAATCAAATCTAATTAAGTGTGGAGAATGCGGTACTTAAACAATCCTGTCTTTCAACAAAAATATTTTGTCAAAAACTACTGAGATTTGATTCCCTTTTTTTTCCCAAAATGGCACTCACTCGACATGTGCATATCATCACTTCTTCCCTCCAGCTATATTGGTATATTAATACAGACTAGAATCTCATGGTAGAGTTGTTTTGTAGTGGCAACCAATCGAAGAGAAGGAATACCCATCATTCAAAATTTACCAATACTTCATGTTTTACAGACCGTGAACTGCGATAGATATTGATGGAAGCCCAGTCGGCGGGGCTTAGAATATGCCAACTGAATAATCGTTGTGGAGTAAAACCCACCCACCAAAAGGGCTGTCCAAGGTATGACACTAACCTACATATGGTGATAAGGTTACAGTTCTGATACTCTCGGGAGTGTGGTGTGCGCCTTCATTGCTATTACCCCCTGGTCTACTCTAACACGAGGTTATAGTACCTATTAGGGTCTATTCTATATTGGTTATTTGGATTTTGTGGCATGTCAACTCTCGTTGGGAGATTTATGCCGAAGATATTTTAGTTTTAGTTATTCTTGATGGGTATTGACATTTTTTTCAAAACTTACTTTTTCAAAGACACATTTTTTGTACTCACTTTTTCTATTTAACCCATAGATGGGACTCTGGATAGACGTAGGTGTAATGGCAATAAGGGGCATTTGACACTCCACAAAGCTCCAGAATCCGAACCTCACCACTAGATGCAGTTTGTCATCTTATCCAGGACACTAATGCATTCGGCCACCGCCTTCTAATTCATATATGATAAAAAGGGTTTGGGGGTTTCCGTAAAGTTGGGAGGTTTGAGAAAATCATATAGGTGCTCGGGCCGATTGCTTCCATTCTATGGGTCAAATAGATCTGATTTAGAATTTTGTAGTATTACATAGTAATACTTGGAAGCATACTGTTAAGTATCTGGGCCCATAACCTGTTAAGTATCTGGCCACCATCCTTGGCCAGTTGTAAAAGAACTTAAAGTAAATAAGTAAGTAAGTCCCGAGTTATAGCAATCCTTTGGTAAGTCAGTAAGTCTTGTGGGTAAGTCAATAAGTCCTGTGGTATAATATCCTTTGGTAAGTCAATAAGTCCTGTGGTATAGAATCCGTTAGGTCCGACGTCCAAGAAGATCCAAGTAATAGTGATTAGTGTGGCCAGAAAAGGTCAGTATAAATCATCATATCAGCTGCAGGGCATTGCCAGTGATTGGACAATAGGAATCTTTCCCAGGTCACGTGCTTATAGGCGAGTCTATAAGTAGAGGTGAACATCTAGTACACGCCTTATATCTTAGAAAAATTCCAACACATACAGATATTTTTGTAGTGTTACATAGTAATACTTGGAATAAAAATAATGTGTGCATAAAAATGATTGTTTTTAAATATAAACGGTCACTTGAAACCGGATAATTATTAGTATTAGATAGAAATAATTGAAACTATACAACTGTTGTTACATAATCTATGCATAGATTATTGTCAACCCCCTGTATTTCTGAAGGGATGGCCCCTTTTCATATCACAGGTGGGACTTTCCATGGAATATTACAGAAAGCCCGCGAAATACGTGAAGTCACGCGGGACCTGGTTGGCTCTCAGTTTCAGCTTGGACACCAGGCAGAGAAGATATGCCTGCCTTAGCTGGGGCTCACTGCACACGCTCGTTATGTTTAGTTAGATAAATATGTTTAGTTAAGTAAATAAAAGTTTAAATAAATAATATGGTTTTGTGGTTGATGAATGTCTTGGTAACAAGACTGACCTAGAAGATGAAAGGAATCAAGGACGACCAACCAGCAAGACGAAGTCCAGACTCTAGAAGAAGAACGTAAGATACCAAAGATGAGCAGAAGAATAATAGAAGAAAAAAAGGGTATAAAACACTGTGTGTAAGTTATTTGTAACAGACAGGAATTTTTAGTATCATAATTTTGGGATAAGAAATAATTGTAGATAAATAGGTACAACGAAACGAAAGCTTACATTTAAATATTAATTAGGATTGTAACCGATCAGAAATTTCAAATTGAATCAAATGTCAGAATTGAATAACCAATAAGGAGTTGATACTCCGTTAAACAAATAAACACATATAAATAGCAATAGAATGACAATGGGGTATGTATCTACCCAACACATTCATCACGGGTGGAATGTGAAACAGAGTCACAATTATAGGGCATCCAGCGTGGATCAAACTCACTATTCAGTAGTCATGGATATGCGAGATTAACTTGCTAACCATCACATATCGATTGGTTACCTTTAAATATATCCCATTGTCTGAGATTAGAATAGGGTATATTTAAATGTAAGCTTTGTATGTAAATATACACATGTGTCAAGTACTTGCCTCACACACTGAGGAATATAATTATCTTTTAGAAGAAAAGATTCACGCAATCCATTTCCGAAAGTGTTCTGCCGCTACATATTCATTAATCTTTTGTAGTAATCTTGCGCTTTGCTGAAATAAACTTTCAACAGAAGAAAGGGACATTGTAGAAAATCAATTCTTGAATGAAGACAATGGTTTTAAGACATTAGATTCTTTTGTGAATATCAAACCAGTGTAAACTGTATGAGAGGCCCCATCTAGCGACACACACAGAGACTCAAATAAAGTTGCAAGCGCAGACTTTCTTAGATGTGTAGTTAATTTATGAATATGATTGTTGTGCATGTTTATGAGATGATTGATAACTTAAGGTTTGTCTTGTGTAGAAGCAGTAGAAATAGTATGAGTAATAATTCTAGATGGGACAACAAATATACGAACGAATTATGTGTGGGTAAATGTTCGCGTTTCTGTCTTTCTATGTGTGCGTGAGTGGATGTGTGTGTTTCGGCGTTTATGAAGAGATGATCAGCATGTTTGTCTAATTTAGCGGAACTTGGGATTATTATATACGCCTAAATGAATATGCATTATACAGTTCTCTAAATGAATGTGCTGTCTTGAATATATATATATATATATATATATATATATATATATATGTGTGTTTGTGTGTGTGTGTGTGTGTGTGTGAGAGAGAGAGAGAGAGAGAGAGAGAGAGAGAGAGAATGAGTGAGTGAGAAATATAGATAAAGAGAGAATGTGTTATATTTGGTGAGGTGTTGAGAAAGACAGGCAATAAAAGAAAGAAAATATAAAGGAAAAACCCGAAATGAAACGAGAGAGAGAGAGAGAGAGAGAGAGAGAGAGAG
>CM042137.1:16384840-16392340 GCA_023376005.1 Doryteuthis pealeii
TGTGCATGGCGCCACATCCTACTCGTGGCGAACGGGTTGGTAAACATAATCTTTCTTTCTTTCTTTCTTTCTTTCTTTCTTTCTTTACTTTGCATTCTATTGATATACCATTTCTTTTTCTTTCTCACTTTCTTACATTCTCTTTGTCATTATTTCTTTCTTCTCTCCGTTGATTTATTCATATTTTTTGGTCGCTTTCTTTCTTTCTTTCTTCTCTTTCTTGCTTCTTTTTCTTTTTTTCTCCCTCCCTTCTTTGCTTCCGTCATTCATTAATTCTATCAATCTATCTTTCTTTCTTTATTAATTTCACTTTTTCACTATATATTTTGTGTCACTTTATTTCATTTTTCTTTATCTTTTACTTTTATTTATTTATTTCTTCTCTTTGCCTGTTTACTGTATAATTTCATACTTCTTTTCATCTTCCCTTTTCTCTTCTTTCTACCCTCTATTGGTTCTTTCTATATCTTAGTCTTTTTCTTTCATTCTTTCGATCATTCTATCTTTCTTTCTTCTCTCCATAGGTCATTCTTTAGTTTTAAATCTCTTTGTGTCAGTTTCTTTTCTCTGCTCTCTCAATCAATATTCTGCTCCCCCTTCTTTCTTTTCTTCATTTTTCTTTTTCTTTTCTTTCTCTGCTTTCTCGATCTATATTCTTAACACACTTCTTTCCTTCTTTCGTTTCTTCTCTATTGTCTTTCTTTCTTTTTGCTCAATCTATATTGTTGTCACCATTTATTTCCTTCTTCTTTCCTTCATTTTTATTTCTTATTTCTGTCTTACTTTTCTTACTTTACTCAAGTCTTATTTCCTTCCTTTTTAGTCTTTCTTTCTTTCTTTCTTTCTTCTTCTTTCTTTCTTTCTTCTCTTTTCCCTGTTCATGCAATCAATATTCTTTTCATTCCTTCCTTCTTTTCCTTCATTTTTTTATTTATTTCTGTCTTACCTTACTCAATATACATTCTTGTCAGTTTCTCTCCTTCTTTTTTTAGTCTTTCTTCTTTCTTCTCTTTCCCCTGTTCATGCAATCAATATTCTTTTCTTTCTTTCCTACATTTCTTTTTTTTTCTTTTTTACTTTCTATTTCCCTCTCTTAGTTAATTCTATATTTTTGTCCCCATTTCTCTTTTTCTTTTCTTTTCCCTGCCCACTCAATCAATATTCTCGTCATTTTTCCCTCCTAAATGTTTCTTTCTTTCTTTCCTCCGGTCATTATTTATTTCCTCCTATCTTTCTTTATTACTTTCCACTCATTTGATTTGGCTATTGTAGGAATACAATATATCTTTCAAAAACTTCAATAACTGCTCCAAAGTCCCTTATTATCTTTTGAAGTGAAGCCCTGCTCTTCTCAGCATTACACAATTTCCCCGGATTTTGTAACAATTCAGTATTTTGCGTTCATATAAATTTATACCATAATTTCGATATCTAATTAATGACTGTATAAATCTATGTTTCCATGCTCACTACATAACTACAATGGCAACATATCGGAGTCACCTCCACTTTTCTGATTTCATCTTTAGCTCTTATCATTTCTCATATGAATCATCGATTCATTTCATTGGTTTTCGATAGAATTACACGTAGAGATTTAATATCGAAATCAATGAACGATAAAACTACATTTATTAATCTTGTCATTCATACCATTCTTTTATTCATGTCCTCTTTGTTTTACATAATGCCATTAAATGGCTCATTTATGGTAAGATTTTGCCAATAGAGAAACTGAATCGAATCAGTTCTGTCGGCTTCTCGTTTTATCCTCACTTCTTCAATTCAATAGTTTCTTTTTTCTTTTTATTTATTTACTTTTCCCCTCCACTGCCAAAACCAATTTCTTTTTTTTTTTTTTTGGTTTTGTTATTTAATCACTTGACTATATCCTACCGGTTACATTTTCTTTCAGAGCTGCTTTGGTTTCTCTCTCTCTCTCTCTCTCTCTCTCTCTCTCTCTCTCTCTCTCCTCCCTCCCTCCCCTCCCTCTATCTTACTCTTTCTCAAACACACACAAATACACATAAGATTATTCTCTCTCTCTCTCTCTCTCACTCACACACTCCCTCTGTTTCTCACAAACACACACACACACACACACACACACACACACACACACACACACACACACACTCTCTCTCTCCCCCTCTCCCTCTCTCTTTCTCAAACACACACAAACACACATAACATTATACCCTCTCTCACTCACACACTCCATCCGTATCTCATAAACACACACACAAACACAGAGACACACATATACACTCTCACGTACATACACAGACACACGCACACTCTCTCTCCCTTTCTCAAACACACACAGACACACACGTAGACACACTCGCTCTCGCTCTCACATACATATACACTCACACTCTATATCTCTCTTTCACACTCTTTTTCTCTATCTCTCTCTCCTACTTTCTTTCTTTTCTAGGCTTTGCAAAATTATTTCAGCTCTAAATTAATAGCCATATTTCCTCTTTCTCATCTGTCTCCCACATTCTTTCTGTCAGTCATTATTATTTATTCCTTAATCTGTTCACTCTCTTTAATTTGTTTATTTTTTGTGGCATAGCAAATTTCATACGTTATTTAATACCAAATCCATTCTCGTAATAAAACAGTGGCCGGGTGATTAAAAGGACATACCTTTCCAAAGGGTATTAGTTCGAAAGTGCCCGTAATAGCGTGACTGGAGTACGAACACGCTTACTACGATGCTGCAGTCCATCACTTAAGCAATTACACCATAGAACCTTCCCCTCGTCTACATACCATTATTTTTCAGTATAATTAACTAATTATTTCATTCATTTTTCTTCTTATGACGTTTCATCATTCTTTTAATTCATTATTCATTTTTCATTATTTTTCACACCTGACTTTTTCTTTCTATGACTTGTTATTCCTTTATCATTCGTCTTTTTCATTCATTTTTCAATGTAATTTGTTCTTTCATTCTTTCTTTCTTTCTTTCTTTCTTTCTTTCTCCTTATATCTATTTTTTCTTACTTCTGTTATAAATAATTATCCGTGATTCCACTTTCTCGTCTTCGCTTAATGTTATCTTTTTAATCATTATTCCTTTATCCTTTATCTTTTTCATATCTTTTTCAATATATTTCATCAATTATTTCCTTCTTTCATTCTCCTTGTGTCTTCATTATATTTCAGCTCTAAATCATCAGCCGTGTTTCGTCTTTTTTAAAAATCTTCCCTTCATATTATTTTTTGTCAATCGTTGTTACTTTATTCTTAGTCACTTTTCATTCGTTTTTCATATTATAATTAAGAAATAGTTTCATTCATTCTTCTTCACAAGTCATTTTATATTTCATCTTTACTAACGAGACCCGTGGAATTTCCACGAAATGATCCAAAAATCAAGAGGAGCTATTTAAGTCAGAATCGATGATTTGCAATTTCATTACATATAAATCCTAACAAAATTACCAAAATATCTTCTGTAATTCACAATTTTAATATTACAAATAAAACAAACACGTAACTTCTTTATAATACATTTTAATTTTGCATTTAAGCGACGCAAGACCATTTGGATCGTTTCATTTTTGAAATTGGGTGGAATAAAATGGGACAAATAAGAAATCTGCGATTAAGCGACATCAGATAATTTGTATTCACATTTTTTGCATTGCATCTTGGACAATTTGGACGGTGTCATTTTTAACTAGAGTGTGTTTCAGGATGATAACGGATGGAAGATTTAAGAACAAGTGTATTTGAATATAGATTAATTATTAATTATTTTTTCGTTCTTCATCTCTGTTATTCTCTTCTGTCATTTCTTCTTTCATTCTTCGTGTATTTCATTCATTCATTCATTTTTCAATATAATTCATCAGTTCTTTCCTCCTTTCTTTCTTACTTTCTTTCTCCTGATAACTTTTTCTATATTTCAACTGTAAATAATTAGTCATGTTTCTTCTTTTTCATCTTCCTTCTACTTTCTTTCTAACAGCAATAAATCATTTATTTTAAATCTTTCATTCATTTATTGTCATAATGAACACATTCTTTTCTTCTTTTTCTTCTCACGACTTTTTATCTTTCAGTTGTAAGTCATTAATCATTTCTTTTCTTTTTTTTCATCTCCGTTTTCTCTCACACCTTCTTTTATTCATTTTTCAATATAATTCTTCTTCCTTTTTTATCTCTTTCTTTCTTTCTTTTTCTTTCTTTTCTTTTCTTTATTCTTATGTACTTAAAAAAATCTTTCATCTATCTTCCTTTTCCTTTCCTTCACTCATTATTCTTTAATTGTTCGTATTATTCGCTCGTTCATTCATTGCTATATTTCAACCATTCTTTCTTTTTTTGTTTCGTTTTTCATCATTATTTTTCATTTTGTCTGTGTTTCATGCTTTTACTGGTATCTATTCCACTGCTATTAAGATCGTATTCTCTTCATTCTTGCTATTTTTGCCATTCTCTTTTTCTTTCAGTCTAGAAAGACAATCTTTATCTTCACCAATTAAAACCTTATCTCTCGCTCTTACTTTACTTTTCTTGTAGCATTTATTCTATTTACCATCAAAATCCAATCTTTCTATGTTCAGACATCTTCCTCTTTGCAATTAGTAAACAAGTGTTTTTATTTCTTGGCTGTCCACAGACTCGGCGAAACGATCCAAGTCCATGATACTCGTGTCGTTGTATCAATATACTTAGGCTGTGAGCTGTGTGGTGTGTACCAGGCAACGCAAGCATAGGACATACATCCAGTTAGTTTTAAGTCGATGTGACGAGTTTGTTTACGTCTCAGAGTCGGCTCAATAAACTGACATGTGCGAATCTGACTTATCTTAGGTTTCTGATCTCAATGGAGATCGGTCAGTCGTGGCAGGTCGACGTGGGAGGGAGAGACTTAGAAAGGGGTCGACCACAATGTCAGGGTATGCTTTTTGTAGAAGAGTGGGGAAAGGATAAATATTGAAAAATAAGGTTCGTAAATCTGTGTTTGTGTGAGTGTATGCGTGTTATAGATACAAATAGATAAACAGAGAGAGAGAGAGAGAGAGAGAGAGAGAGAGAGAAAGAGGGGAGGGAGGGAGAGAGAGTGCGTGTGTGGGAGGGAGTAAGTATTAGAAAAATGTACTTCTGTTTAAGTACTTCTAGGGCCAAGGGTGTCCTCATATTTTTGTCATAAAATATTCACTAAAATAGGCTAACAAAAATACATTTCTCTTTCTTAATTTTCTTTAGTTTGACACGGTCAACTATGTTTCTTTTTTATAGCTACATTTTTAATTCATAGCAACATTACCACCCCTTACACACACATACATACATACACAAAGAGAGTGAGTGTGTGTGTGTGTGTGAGAGAGAGAGAGAGAGAGAGAGAGAGAGAGAGAGAGAGAGAGAGAGAGAGAGAGAGATGTTGAGAGAGGGAGAGATTGTTGAGGGAGGGAGAGACAGACAGACAGACAGTCAGAGGAGAGACAGATGGAGAAAGAGAGGAAAGAGAATCACACACACGGCGAAACACACACAGAGATAAACCCGTGAAAATTCACACACACACACGCATATATATATATATATATATATATATATATATATATATGTGTGTGTGTGTGTGTGTGTGTGTGTATTTGGGCAGCATTCTTTTTATTTATGCATGTTGAATTAAACAAAAGACACATCTCCTGTTTAACAATTTTATTTTTGATCTTTTCAAATTTTCTGGACAACTGTTTGATATTTGGGTGGAATTCGTGAATTAGGCCACAAAAGTTCAGGTCCCGAGTACTTATATATATATATATATATATATATATATATATATATATATATATATATATAGTAAGGAAAATTTGCGGAAGGATGATGTTGAAGAATGGAAACGCACATTCGTGAAGCGTTCCATATTTTAGCGTCTACTATAAAATCGAAATTAATAGATCTCCCCACACTTTGTGGACCTTTTCATTATAAAAGAATATTTTTCTCTCGTTGCATCAACAACAATTTTTATATATACATAAATACATCAACACATAGAGTTTCCATCTGACCCTATATTTTAAATTCTTTCTATATTAAAGATTACAGGATTGTTTTCATTTTAGTGCAACATAAAACTCAGCGCATGAGTAGCACAGTTTAGATCAGTGCAGTAAAATGGGGAGTTGACGCTGGATGTTGCATTCCACCTCAGAGGCAAAAATATCCCTGGTCTAGCGCTGGCGAAAGGGGATAGACTTCCACTGTGCGGCTGACCCCGGTGATAGCAACTCGCTCACTTTATTACTTCTTACTGTGCAATCAAAATAAATGTTCATTTGTTCTTGTTTATTATAAACCTCTGCATCTCTTTCAGCAGGTCTTATGATTAACATGCTTATCCCCTGCAGAAAGGTAAAACCCTTTAAATGTAATGTCCTGGGTATGATACTTATATGCATTTGCTAGTGATGCTATAGTTCTGGAGCTCTAAGAGTGTGGTAGTCACCATTTGTATTGGTAATTCTTACAAATTCATCATACACCCTTGTGCAAATTAATTGAAACAACATCTTTAGTTATTTTATTTTCCCCATCAAGTCAGTTTTAGACCCACTGGAGTGACAATTTTTAATCTATTTCTATTCTTCCTCAGATTAGGTCATTTGTAGTGGTGTGGAGTAATGTGAATCTATTTTCCGGTGGTATGATGAAATTTATTTGGCCTTCAGTATATTACATCATCCATGATTGCATTAGATATTTCTCACGCCCAGACACTATAGTTTCGACTGTCGATTAGTTGTCCTACGGCCATTGGTTGCGATTGACGTTACTCTGAGGAAGTTGATATACTTCACGAACACACTAGCAAGCCTTACAGAAAGATCGTGGATATAATAATAATGCAATTATTCGTTTTGTTTCAATCAATTTGCACAGGGGTGTAAATTTAATTTGAATTTCCCCCCATTAGTTTAACAAAATGATCCTGAATGACACTATTCAATTTCTTTTCTCCAAATGAAAATAGCGTATTTTATTCCTCAAATAGTGTATTATACATAACAAGTAAGTAGACTCATTTACCCTTAATACGAGTGAGAAAATCACCGTTGTTTACTCATTCACTTATGAATTCGTATTAATTCTAAGCAATCTGCACGTGAGAGCGCTTGAAACGTAATGTATTTTGGTCAAAATTATTCATTATGATTATCGATTTATTTATTGGTACATTGTGCTAGGGTTTTCAGTGGTAGAACCACGAAGAATGTTAGAAAATTAAATAAGGGGAAAAATACTCTTGTAGAATTTGACCAAATTAGGTTTAACTTTAACATATTTTCCCTTCGCTGCTTGGATCCCATTGGTAAAAAAAAGTAATCACAAGTCGATATTAACTCATGCATGTCACATAAACATCATATCTACTTTTCAGCCTATGAACAGCCTAAGAACTTTTCAGTCTATGAACTTTTCAGCCTATGAACTTTTCAGTCCATCCTTTTAGATCTCTTTCAC
>CM042137.1:16394840-16402340 GCA_023376005.1 Doryteuthis pealeii
CTAAATCAACCTCCTAACCAATACATACACAATGCTTCAAGCAAATTATGAAACTCTCTTATATATATATATATATATGGTTGGCATCCTTCCGTCTACGAAAGACGATGGAGTAGTGTCAGGGTTTTTGTTAACTTGAACTACATAGCCTGGGCGGTTTCATATGGAGGATGAGCTGTTGCCCGTGCAGCAAATTCCCCCTCTCCACACTGCCGCTGTGATCCAAAGGAAAGGTAAGGGACCAATGCAGTTTGGCAACGGTAGTGTCGCAGGAGTTAATGGGTAGCATTGGATTTCAGCATCACACCACTTTAGGGACTCCAGCTCCTGATTTATTTTCGGGGTTTACTCCCCTAGCCTTTCCTTGGGGGCAACAAATGTTCTGTGTCAGACTTCTTGAGTTGATAGGTTGCCGACCAAGGCTAAGGAGCCCAATTTCAAACCTCTTTGGGGATTTATGCAAGTAGTAAGTACCCCAATCTTACTACTATCGATGTTCCTGAAAAAATAATTGAGGTTGGGGATATGGTATATTTTGCATTTGTGTATCAGATAAGCAACAGTACCTTCAGGTCTTTTTTTTTTTTTTTTATTTTTTGTATATATATATATGTTAAAAGAAAGGAAATGAATCCGATAATATGAGTAAGAAAAGATGGAATGAAAACATCACACAATGCTGTTAAAGAAGAAAACAATTTATAATATAATCATAGCTGATACTGATCAATATTTCGATTTTACAAAAATCATCATCAGAGCTCATTCACTCCCGTAGTTGTTTGGGTCGGAGAGGAAAGTCAAATGAGTTTACAAAACAAAAAACTCTGATTATATTATAAATTGTTTTCTTCTTTAACAGCATTGTGTGATGTTTTCATTCCACCTTTTCTTACTCATATATATATATATATATATAAAATATATATATGTGTGTGTGTGTGGTGTGCGTGCGTGTGTGTGTGTGCGTATGTGTGTATCAAGAACACGTTCGTGTGGAGCAGAGGGTTCCTGGTTGGTGCAAAATGATTAGCAAGAACGACATTACTATTGGATTGAAGTGAATTGCAAGATGGTTAACTTTGATGATATTTCATTGTTCATTTCTTACCATCATCAGTGCATAGTAATATTTATAAGTGTGTGTTAATTGTCTGTCCATACTGAAATAAAGAAAAGTGTACGAATGCGTAGACTATAAGAAGGAATCTACTTCGAACACGGGTTTGGCTTCAAGATAAAACTTAAAACTGAGACAAACGGAATGAACTACACATATGAGACCTGATTAGACATGATTAACAGCATTTTACTCATATAATTATGATTTACTTCTGTAATCAATTAATTGTCAAGAAGTATGAACAGCTGATAAAAAACTGTGTGAAGCCAATTATATGATTCCTTAATGACACTGCTAGAATTGAATTATATACATATATATATATATATATATATATATATATATATATATATATATAGTGTTTGTGTGTGTGTGTGAGTGTGTACGTATAGAGAGGTGTTTTATTAGAAGTAATTTTCCATTTCCTGTTTGCCAAACACCACAATTGCTTACAATATTTGGTTATCGCATGTCAGATTTGCTGTTTTATATTTGTATCTATTAAATATACTTAAAGTGTTCGGTCTTACGGTACGTGTTTTATGATTAAACTTCTGGCTAGTTTCAACAGACGGAATTACTTGAAGGCCAGTGTACTCTATATCCGTAATCTGGGGTAAGCTTCACACACACACACACACACACACACACACACACACACAACACACACACACACACACACACACATATATATATATACGCCATATATATGTGTGTGTGTGTGAGAGTGTGTGTGAGTTTGTGATTGTGAAAAACATAAATGGAAAGATGGATAAACAAACAGAATCGAACAGTTCATTTAAATTTTTCACATTTCACACACATACGCACACACACACACATACATACACACGCACGCACACACACACACACACACACACACACACACACACACACACACACACACAATGAACAAATCGTTATAAATACGTTTTTCTGAAAGTAAGTTCTCAGATCTTGGTTAGGATGACAGGAAAAAACTATAATAAGTTATTTCACAACTCATGTGTAATTCATTGCTAAAAGTGTCATGTATTTCAAAATAAATACAATTTTCTGATGAACCATGACTTTATATATATATATATATATATATATATATATATATATATATATATATGGGGGGGGGGTTGAGTGTATATGTGTGTATCTATAATAAAGTTTTGCTATATTCTTAAAGATTTAAATTCAAATCACCGATTCCATTTCCTACGACAATAACCGTTACGCTAAACACTCCGTATCTATACCAGCTAACTAAGAAATAGAATTAGGCGGATGGAAATTCAGTTACATGTATATTTAATGTTGCATCCCTAAGAAAAAAATTAAAATACCTTTTAAAAGTCTCTCTCTCCCCCCCCTCTCTCTCTCTCTCTCTCTCTCTCTCTCTATATATATATATATATATATATATATATATATATAAGAAGGTCCGCAAAATGTATTATGTTTTAAGAAAAAAATGTTTTATTCTTTTTATTTTACATATGCAACACGTTTTTCAGATCTTCTGGTATCTTCTTCAGGCTTTGATTGATAATATTAATGATCAAAGCCTGAAGAAGATACCAGAGGATCTGAAACACGTGTTGCATATGTAAGATAAAAAGAATTACTTTTTTTTTCTGAAAACATAATATATTTAGCAGACCTTCTTTTTTATAAAATATTGAATTTTCTCCCGTTGGAACCAGAACAACATTTTATATATATATATATATATATATATATATATATATATATATATATATATATATATATATATATATATATATATATATATATATATAATATATTGACTTTTAAAGAGTATTTTAATTTTTACAAATATATATTTTAAACAAATGTCTTTTTTTTTACTGGCGTATGTATTTGAGAAGTGTAAAAATCTATTATCTCTCGTCTTCTTCCAAAGATGTTATTTTGATTGCTAGTAGGCAAAGAGGAAAAGGATCTTTCGACTTTGCCCCCAAACTGCTACTTCAGATTAACCTATATATTTTCGCCTTTAATCCATGACAGTCAATCTTTCAACTTCACTGCCCAACTGGGAGAAAGGAACCCTTACATTTTCTTTCCTCTACAGATCAAAATGGCTCTTGTCACCTTCAATTTATCTGCTGGTTGATCGACAGTGGGAAGCGTATTTCAACTTTCCTTCCAGACTATAACAAATGAACTGTCCGCCAGTGAAACCACAAAACAGCCTTCGCTTTTAATCCGTGTTTTCCACTCTGTTAACTTTTTTCCGGTAGATGATGGTGACCAGCTTTATTGTGTTTTCAACCCACAATTATAAAGTGACCATTTAAATATTAAAGTGGGACAATGCGATCTTTGGTCTGCACGTACAACTCTTAATCTGCTGATCTGATCAGTAAACCAAGCTGATACTTATGACTATTTTCTCTTTCTTTCCAGGGTCTTTAGGTGGTCCTTATATATACCATATTGAGAACGCTTTCATTTTCTAAAATATTACCTTAGTAAACACATTTTTAATTAAACATTTAGCTTCCAAAGATAATACTCTATTCAACAATTACAGATAGGGTTCATTTCACCATGGGAGTATCCCCATGGTGTAGCGGCATAGCAGCATTGTAGTAAGCTAGTTTGAACTCACTTTATGGGCTATACCCTTGGGAAGGATAGATATTTACCCAACTCTTTTGTCACGGGTAGAATGTGACAGAAGTTCGCAAGTAGGACACCCAGCGAGGATTAAACTCGTTATTCATTAGTAAATGATCGACGTGACAAGCTTGGTAACATTATACGACGATGGGACGCTCAACACTTGGTAAAGGTATGAACCCCCTCAGCCCTCAGCTATGGGTTAAATATTACCACTACCGTATCAAATAACATAAGAAGGCTGATATACCATTAAACAAAAAGAACTCTTTTTCTACAAGGTTTTGGCATTAAATAACCCAATGTGTTTAAAATGCTCTGAAACAAAGTGTAAGTAAGTAAAGTAAAGTCGTCGGGGCGGCCTAAAGTCGGTATCAGCCAGTCAATGATGGATTCTATCCCCTTTTTAATAGCGCTAGACCAATGATATTGTTTTGGCGTCTGAGGTGGAACGCCACACCACCATCAGCTCCTTACTTTACCGCACAGATCCCTGTGCTACTCATACGCTGAGTTGGCGAGGACCGGTATCGATCTAGGAACCTTGCGGTTTCTGGCCGAACGCTCTACCGACTGAGCTAACCCGATTACGTATTTTATGGTCATTTTTAGCATCATATTGCAAATATCATCGATCCAGCCCACCTGAAATAATATACATATATCTGAACAAGCAATAACTATACGTACAATAAAGAAGAAAACAAAGGCCTCTTCGGCATAAAATAAACTGAGGGTTAACATGCCGTAAAATCCAACCAAGAAACCGAACAACACACCATCCATCTCTAGTTATATTATTATAGTATTTCTAAGTTATTTTCTTCAGTGTGATTGTTTTTTTCGTAAATTCAAAAAAATCTGAATCTGCCAGAGCACATATTTTAAGAAGATACAAACCAACAACATGGACACTGCTCTTTTTATTAACAATTTTTTAATAATCAATTAAAAACAATCTAAAGGATTTTGTAGTTAATAACGTATTGCATACTATAATATTAATCAATATTAATCATTAATCATATCATCATTTCAATCATCACTATCAATAATCAATACATCAATATTTATCGAAGCACCATAACTGTTACCTTTTTTTATTCCTCAAAATCTATCCATTAAATCAAAATCAGATTTCTTATTTAAATCTTGTAATAAGTTAATATTCATTATTATCTCAATAATACATATATGAGTCTGATAAATAGCTAATATAGATGGTATCAATATTATTCATTTCATCACTAGTCTTAAATATAGTCAAAAGTAAAAGAGAAGAAATAAAATTAATTCGTATTCGAGAGAATAAAGTACTTTTATCGTAGTTTTTAATAAATTATCCACTTAAAAAATGTTTCCTCACATTAATAATTATTATTAATTATATCAATACTATTAACACTATTATAGTTATTAGGTATTAATTATTTATTCATTGAACAATTAAGTGAACCGCATAAAAGCAGACATGAAATTGTAAATTTGTATTTGCTCTCTGACCTATATTTGATGGATTTTCTGGTGAAACTTCTTTGGGTTATTCATCCTAACTGTGACTGTCTGATGGACTGAATTAAGGAGTTTTGGAAATGTCTTTAAATGTCTAAAAGCCTTTTAAAATTTTGGTCGAAATATATTTATTACAGAATGACGGTTTATTGAGTTTTTCGGTTCTTTCAAAGGGATATATATATATATATATATATATATATATATATATATATATATATATATATATGTGTGTGTGTGTGTGTGTGTGTGTGTGTGTGTGTGTGTCTAATGCTAACACTCATGTACATAATGCAAGTGTACCTTCACACACACACGCATACACACACACGCATATATATATATATATATATATATATATATATATATATATATATATATATATATATATATATATATATATATATATACGAAGAGAGAGAGAGGGGGGTAGAGAGAGAATGAATTGTTATAATTAGAAATAATAATTTCGTTTATGTTGTTTCAGGTTTTGTCAAATATGCAGCAAACTGTCTGTGAGAAAAGCAGAACCATGACCAAATAACTTCTGCTGTTTTGATTTGAAACGGCATGCTGTTCAACTTGACAATCAAGCCTCAAGCTCCAATACGAGGATTTCAGATTACTTTTGGTGTCATCATAAGCAGGAGAAACTAGTTTTGATTATAATCTGTAGGTGCCGTTGTGTAAGAAAACAGCGAAACTCCGTGTAACACCATAGATATATTGAAAGTAAAATAAGGGCAGAATTAACCAATTTGAACAAGAAGACCATCGAAAAGACTTGCAGGAGATCGCGGAGTCATTTGGGGGCCGTGGTCGAGTCCAATGGCGATCACGTTGAATAGATTAAATCTCTAGTATTTTTAGGGCCGGTTTAGCTCAGTTGGTAGAGTCTTCGGCTAGGAATCACAAGGTTCTTGGTTCGATACCGGTCCTCGCCAACTCAGCGTATGAGTAGCACAGGGATCTGTGCGGTAAAGTGAGGAACTGATGGTAGGTGTGGTGCACCTTTATTTCAAGATAGTTTCATGTAATTCTGGTAAATATATCAGATAAAACGAGATGTCAGGGTTATTTTCATTTTTTTTCATTTTCATTTTTGTGTAATTTAGATGACACTTTACTCATATCACCCTGTATAGTTGAATAAAACAATCGTTTAAAAACATTTTTTCATAAATTAAAAGTGTCAATATTGACAGTATATATATTTACCAACCCCTGCGCATGAGCAGGATGTGACACAGGTTCAATTTCTTCAGCGGAGTTCAACAGGTTTGAATTCAGAGTTTTTCTTCTCCTAGACTGGTTGCCTAACCAAGGTTAAATAGCCCAGTCTGTCCTACTATTTGCCCACAGCTGGAGGGAGATTAGGATTCATACCTTTCCCAAGGGTATTAGCGCTAAGTGAAATGCAATTACCACATCCAGTATTTGAACTCGGGGCGACGAGTTCATTTCCCATGACTTTAACCATTACAACACGCGCTTCCCGTAAAAAACTAAGCTTAGCTTAGATGTGGCACAAGGTCAGAAATAAGGGGCTCCCAATGTGAATTGAACTTACTAACAATGGCTTGCGAATCTAGCTTGCTAACCATTACACCACGTGAGGTGCCCAATACCGACAGTATACCAGGATAAAATCCAAAATGAATGTACATTTGCTCATGTCTCTGTGATAGTTTTATTACTGTCACTAGCAAATTAAAAAACACCATCCGGGCGATGTAAAAATAGATTTTTGAAACATATTGCCTGAGGGGTGGGAGTTAAAAATTCAATGTCAGTGAGTTTGTACCCTAAGTAAGTAAAATCATCAAATTTATTAAAGGACTAAACAATAAAACAATTTGAAATGTAAACTTTAAATATGTATTAAAAGAAAACTAACTATATAAAAAAATTAAGTAAAGTCGTCGGGGCGGCCTAATGTCGGTACCAGCCAATCAGCGAGGGAGTCTATCCCATTTTCAATAGCGCTAGATCAATGAGATTATTTTTAGCATCTGAGGTGGAGCGCCGCACCCACCATCAGCTCCTTACTTTACCGCACAGATCCCTGTGCTACTCATACGCTGAGTTGGCGAGGGCCGGTATCGAACTAAGAACCTTGCGGTTTATAGCCGAACGCTCTACCGACTGAGTTAAAAAAAACAGTCATGTATTTATTAAAACTTCTTTTAAAAAACAATGAGGACTGTCTAATGTTGCATGTTCAA
>CM042137.1:16404840-16417340 GCA_023376005.1 Doryteuthis pealeii
TGTATTGGACCATCCACACTTTTTGGTACAGTCGATAGGAAAGAATTTGTGCATCAAGGATTGCCACAAACCCAATCAACGACCGACCTCAGGAGTTTTGAATGAATATACATATATAAAGGAATATAATATATATATATATATATATATATATATATATATATATATATATATATATATGTATATTCGCTCTTATACAGATATCTATGTGTATGAGTACATATATGCGCATAATCCTTCACACGGATGTGCCTATATCCGCTCATGCAATTTACATTATATGCGTGATAATTCTCCTTTCGAGCTACATTATCGTAAAAATACAGAAATCAATTTTATCAATGGGTTTTCAAGTCCTTCCAAATATTCTCTCTAATTTCCTGGCGTTATTTACACTGTTACATTAACAAATAAGATAAGTGGGTTTTGCACAGGAAAAGTTTTAAAACAATCTGCGTATATCAAGGAGAAATTACGCTTCTCTTTAACAAATTTCATCCTAATATCTTTCTTGCCTCTGCTTTGATGTCTGGTCGATGCTTGTAGTTTCAATTGAAACATTCATTTGATGCTGTATTCAAGTACATTGCTTCGTTCGTGATTTACGAAATATACTTGTGTTGATTCTAATAACCGAGCCACGAACTACTGTTATGTACTGCACGATTCTGGACAAGAATATGAGTGGGTTGTAATTAATCGTAGTAGGGGTATCGTTTGTTTGTTCTTCAAGGTGCAATCTATCTATCTATCTATCTATCTATCTATCTGAGTGTCTATCTATCTACCTATCTGAGTGTTTATCTATCTATCTATCTATCTATCTATCTATCTATGTCCGTTTTTATCTCTCTGTCTCCCACTATCTATCTCGTTCACTATCTATCCATCTATCTATCAAACCTATCTACCTTGGTCTTTTTCATCTATCTATCTATCTATTTATCTACTCATCTATCTATCTCATGAACTGAGT
This sequence comes from Doryteuthis pealeii, assembly GCA_023376005.1. NCBI lineage: Eukaryota > Metazoa > Mollusca > Cephalopoda > Myopsida > Loliginidae > Doryteuthis > Doryteuthis pealeii. Next base: position 16,405,817 of record CM042137.1, read on the forward strand.
ATATATCTATCTCAATCTATTTTTATCTGTCTATCTATCTATCCACATTAATGTATTCACAGGGTGCATATAATATCAAGATGCTAAGAGTACATTATAAAAGATTATCCCTTAGAGCTGATCGGTTTCATCTGAACTAAATTAATAATTGTCAAACATATCTTTAATTGATGAGACTTTTCGTCTGTATATATATATATATATATATATATATATATATATATATATATATATATAAGAGAGTTTCATAATTTGCTTGAAGCATTGTGTATGTATTGGTTAGGAGGTTGATTTAGAAGGCTATCACAATGCAGTTTGGAATAAATAAAAAAATAATAATACGGTAACAATGGTGTTGTGTGTTGACCTGTATTTTTATTCTTTCTTGAATTTTCGAGGTAATACCTCTCTATCAAAAGAATTGAACTGAAGCAGTCCAGCTATGGCATTTCTTCCCAAAATGAATTTTTTTTTTGAAAAATGATGTTATTTTTTAAATAACTGTATTCTCGTGTGAACGTGAATGCGTTTATTTATATAAGAAATAATAAAAATACAGGTCAACACACAACACCATTGTTACCTTATTATTATTTTTTTTATTTATTCCAAACTGCATTGTGATAGCCTTCTAAATCAACCTCCTAACCTATATATATATATATATATATATATATATATATATATATATATATATATATATATAATATAGAGAGAGAGAGAGAGAGAGGTGCACATATATATCTGTTATATAGTAAGGTCACGTGAGTATTAGGAGGAGAGTCCGTCATCTAAGTACTTCAAGTGAGTTCTGCACAGAGTAATATGTGTGTTCTTAAATAGTGGTTAGAACCATCGCCACTGTTGTGGTACGGGGAAGATGAGTCATTCCATTATATATATATATATATATACTAGCAAATATATGCACCCTCCCGGTGCAAGTATTTAAGTTTTAATGTAATAAAAATTTATATTAAATTAGAAAGGCTAATAAAACTAAATAAGAATGCAGATAAAAAGATTTGAAACAGAGGGAGTATAATCGAAAATTAGAACAACTGAAACTTACTCTTCTATCACTCTCGTCTTTCATTGTTATTTTTTCTAATTTAAGTATTTAGTTAAAAGAGTAAGTAAAGAATAAAATGACAGTTATCTTTTCTTGTTAATGGATTTCATTTAAGATTCATTGAAGAGATTTTTGCTTATATTCATTAAAATAAAACCAAACCATTAAAAATCAATAATACTAAGCACATATTTATTAAAATCACATTTTTAATATCAATATGCAAATTGGCCTTCCCATTCACACTGTAAACCGCTATTTTGTTGTATATATAAATACAATTGCATGTTATTAGAATGTAGATATGGTCAACAGTCTTAATAATTTAAAACAATTTTATTATTCATTGAGGTTTAAATAAAAATAAAAACATGGAGAATGTGATGTAAATAACTAAGGGAACTGTGAATTGAGTAGTAATATAGTTTCGGTTACAGACAGAAAAACACACAATCTCCATTATAATAAGATATATATATATATATATATATATATATATATATATATATGTGTGTGTGTGTGTTTCTGAATGTGTGTGTGCCATTATTACTTATAGATTATCGTAAAATATGATGAATAATCGAATTATTCCTTTGTACCTTTGTTTCATACCGGCAAATTCCTTTTGTGGCAGAATATAAATATGAAATCAAAGCCACTAAAGCTGTAAATGGAATTTAAGAAATTTAATTAAATCCAATGACATCAAACCGTATTGTTTCAAACTGACTTCAGCGTTTTATGGGTGGTAACTTGTCCCTTATATCACTTAATTGGACGAGTTCAAATTGTTGATCAAAGAACTTTTAAAAATGCAAAGCGAGGAAGTACACGATCACCTGCACTTAAAGAGCTTGGATCATCGAATTATACGCCAAAACCATCATGAACCTCTTGAGAGGTTCCTAATGTCGATTAAGATATGAAAAAACATTAGAAATATCTATTTATCTATCTATTTATCCATCTATCTATCTAATTCTTTGTATCTATGATTAAGAGTACTCTCTCTCTCTCTCTCTCTCTCTCTCTCTCTCTCAAATAAACACACACATACACGCATATATATATATATATATATATATATTATATATATATCTTATTATAATGGAGATTGTGTGTTTGTCTGTCTGTAACCGAAACTATATTACTATACAAATCACAATTCCCTTCGTTATTCACATCACATTCTCCATAATTTTATTTTTATTTAAACCTCAATTATTGATAAAATTGTTTTACATCATTAAGACTGTTGACCATATCTACATACTAATAACATGCAATTGTATTTATATATACAACAAAATAGCAGATTATAGTGTGAATTGGAAGGCTGATTTGCATATTGATCTTTAAAATTTGATTTTAATAAATATATGCTTAGTATTATTGATTTCTAATTGTTTGGTCTTATCTTTTAGAATATGAGCAAAAATCTCGGGGACAAATCTTAAAAGAAATCCATTAAGAAGAAATAACTAATATTATTCTTTACATCCTATTTTAACTAAATAGTTAAATTAGGAAAATTTACCAATGAAAGAGGGGAGTAATGGAAAATGATGGAAGAGTTACTTTCAAAGTTGTTCTATTTTTCAATCATACCCCCTCTGTTCCAATTTTTTTATCTGCATTCTTATTCAGTTTCATTAGCCTTTCTAATTTAATATGATATTTTATTATATTAAAACTTAAATACTTGCACCCGGAGGGTGCATATATTTTCTAGTATATATAATCAACTGAATATGTCGGGGTTATCCATACATATATAAAAGGTACTTGGTATATATGTATGTATGTATGCATGTATGTCCGAATGAAACTACGAAAATAAAATAAATACTAATGACAAAGTAATCATATTTACACATTCACTATCACCAGAGCTTGCTTTTTGTGCAAAGATGATGAAGATTTTATTTATAACCTGGAAGATATTTAAACATTAGGATTTGAATAGTAAAAAAAGGAAATTCATTGGTGGCTTCGTAATTAAAACATAAATCATTTATGTGAGACCAAAACAATGAATGTTTCTGCGTGACTAACCTTTCATAATCCCTGCTCTACCCAGGCTACGCGGGGTACCCGCTTCTAGTAAATAATACGTTTGTAGAGCGGATTTAGTAAAATGTTATAGTCAGATAACCTACTCGAGTTTCACTTTGGGGATCATATATATATATATATATATATATATGCTAATCACCCAAAATTATAAATAAGCGATTTCTTCATTATTATGACCTTGTCGGTGAAGTATAGTATACGCCGAGTACATCACTTTTAGAGTGGTATAACTCACCCCCACCAAAAAAAAAAAAAAAAAAAAAATTAAGCCCCTTGCAAATGAATCTAGACAGCATTCAGTCGTGAATTTCCAGTGGTGGTGCTGTGGGACGATGAAAACTTAAAACCTTATAATTGTGTGAAAACAATTTGTATCAATAATAGCTAATTGATTGATTGATTGATTTTAACGGCATTTCAATCCATCAAGGGGTGTGTTATGCCTATACGTTAGGGAATCGGTTTTATTTACATTTTTTTATTCTGTAGTTTCTTAAGTGATTTTCCTTTTGGCACACTGTCCTCTCAAATACGAATAATCTTTAAATAATGATCTATCTTGACCCATAGATGGGACACTCACAGCTGAAACCACTCTCGGATCCGCGTAGACCTAGGAGTCTTGGTGACAAAGAGGTGACTCTACACATCTCAGATATCAATTTTTTGAAGTTATAATTGTTCGAAAGTGATTATTTATTTGAAACTATATAATATAGCAAAAAAATTCTGACTTCGGCATCAAATAGCACAACAAGGCTTGACATGCCGTAAAATCAAACAACCAATCAACAACCAGCCAAAGATTTCGTATTTCGTAAGATAATAATTTCTTTTGAATTTAGAAGCTTATTCCTTGCTGAGGTCTAATCTCATTAACCATGGAACGTACATCGTTTTTTTTTTGTTTTTTTTTTTTCTGTTCATTAATTGTAAAATAGGTAAGATTATGAAAGTGATTTCTATTATGCATTTTGTTTTATTTCTATTTGGAAGTATGTAATTGCTTGAAAGAAAATACGGTAATTTATGAGGAAGTGCGTCCCGGTCTCCTGCCTTAAAAAATTGCTACCCCAGTGACTATTAAAATAACGACCAAGCTCACTCTATTCAAAACTATCCATCTTCATATCTATCTATCTATCTCAATTTGTTCATATTTATCTATATTACTTTAAATACTAAGATTATATTTTTATTCATGTTTGTTTAATGTCTTGTTTTTAGTTTAAATAAACAAGAATTACGACAAAAAAAGATGCGACCCTAACCCCCAAATACATTTACTTGTCGAAAATATATATCTATCTCCATTTGTTCATATATATCTATATTATTTGTTTGTTTATCTATCTATCTATCTCAGTCTATTCCAAACTATATATCCATCAAACAAGAATTACGACAAATTACGATAAATAATTTTAGCGTCTGAGGTGGAGAGCCACACCTACCATCAGCTCCTTAATTTACCGCACAGATCCCTGTGCTACTCATACGCTGAGTAGGCGAGGGTGGGCATCGAACTAAGAAACTTGTGGTTTCTAGCCGAATGCTCTACCGACTGAGCTAACCCGGCCCTGGTCTAGCGTTAGTGAAAAGGGGATAGACTCCCTCGCTGTATGGCCGATACCGACATTAGGCCGCCCCGACGACTTTACTTACTTTACTTACGATAAATAAACAAGAATTACGACGAGCTTGGGTTGTTATTTTGATAGTCACCGGGTAGCAATTTTTGAGGCAGGAGACTGGGACGCAGTTCCTCATAAATTACCGAAAATACCAACTTTAGCACAACAATGGTTAACAGGTCGTAACACCAAGCAACAAGCAACAACCAACCAACTAACCAACCAACCAACCAACTAACAAGCCAAATAACTCTTATTTCCTAAGATGATAATTTCTCCGCTATTAATTTTAATTTAGTAGCTTATACCTTGCTGAGGTCTAATCTCAAAACCATCAGAACGAGCCTTTCTCCCACTTTTTTTTTTTTTTTTACATTTATTGCAAAATACTCAATAGTATAAAAACACTTTCCTTTTTGTATTTTGTTTTCTTTCTTTTCAAGCAGTCATGCCGCAAGAGTTTGAGTCACTCGTGTGTCTCGGCTTCCCATTAGCGTCAAATCTCTTGCTTACACGTCCTCCCCCACTCCCCATCCACTGCTGGCAACGGCGTCCAACTACGGACCACCTCCGACGTATTGATAACTGATGCGTGTTTTGCTTGTGGGCATGTTTATTCGTACTCGGATGGTATCTATGCACAATGATAAGATCCTTTTATCTTTTCGGGTCACTGATGCTAAGTATGATCAGCGACTAAGGAGTAGTTAAGTGTAAATCACCATTGCTGGACTACGAGTCTCTCTCTCTCTCTCTCTCTCTCAGCCTCTTCCCTCTCTCTCTCTCAGCTTCTTCCGCCTCCCGACCCCCCCCTCTCTCTCAGCTTCTTTCTCCTCCCGCCCCCCTCTCTCTCTCTCTCTAAAAACGTTTCGCTATTCAGTATAAAAGACGTGTCATCCAACCAACCGTTAATCCCCGCCCCAATCCAGACAAGATACCTATTTTATGAGCAATGACTGTACTCTTAAAACTTTCGTAATTCGGGAAAAATGCACTTTTTTGATAAAAAAAAAAAATACAGAGTTATTCTTAATTTGCGTATCTATTTACCAGCTCTTCCGCAAGAGCCGGGTGCGACACAAGGTCAATTTTTAAACAGATTTTAACAAGTTTGAATTCAATTTTTTCCTTCCACTAGACGTGTTACCATACCAAAGATAAAGATTCATACCTTTTTCATACCCTAACCCTTAGGTAAAATGTAATCAGCCTAGTCCAGGATTCTTAATTTGGTATCTATTTACCAACTCTTCCACACAAGCAGGATGCGACACAAGGTCAATTTTTAAAGATTTTAACAAGTTTGAATTCAGAGGTTTCTTTTCACTAGATGTGTTACCATACCAAAGATAAAGATTCATACCTTTTTTATACCCTAACCCTCATGGGAAATGCAATCAGTCTAGTACAGAGTTTTAACTTGTGTCAACGTGTCCATTTCCCACGACCATGGACATTACACCAAAAGCACCCCTTCATTTGTTTAAAATGCGTATCTATTTACCAGCTCTTCGTGTAAGGGTTGGCAAGCCAGTCTCGCAGATCCACTATGACTGAATAGTCAGTTTGATACTTGCTGTATGCCCCCAACTTTTGACCTTGTGACACATTCAACTAGTGACCAACGGGTTATGAAGATACCTTATCAAATCCACTTCCAGTGAGAAGCGAATTCAGTCCTCGCTGGATATCCCCTACTTGCGACCTTGTGTCACATTCCTACCTATTGCGAACGGATTGGGTAGATATTGTTCCAGATCCATTACTAAATGAAAAGGAGTTTGATGCTTGCTGGATGCTGACTTTTCGTGAGTTGCGTCACATCCTACCCGTGACGAATGGGTTCGATAGATGCCGTCGCAAATCCATTACTAGTGAAAATCGAGTTTGATTATCGCTGGATGGCCCCGAGAAGCGACCTTGTGTCATATCCTATCCGCAGCGAAGGGCTTGAGTAGATACCTTCGCAGATCTATTACTATTGAAAAGGGAGTTCAATAATCACTTGATGCAGAATACTTGCGATCCTGTGTTACATCCTACCTCGGCAAATGGTTTGGGTAGATAACTTCTAAAAAGGGAGTTCGATCCTTGCTGGATGTCTTGTACTTGAGACCTTGCGTCATATCCTACCTGCCGCGAATGGGTTGGGTAAATATCTTCTCTTAATTTGTTTATATATTTTATCAAAACTATGGTGTATAAGAACTAGTAATCATTTATAAAGATTAACTTTGTTGTGACTTTATAAGGTCATAAGTATAAAGCACAAATATGAATCATATTCTAAAGACTAGATTCCCAATGAGAATTACGCTCTCTAGCTCATTAACTATTACCACTTGACAGAAGCCTAGTTATTAAAGAACATAGTTGTGGCATAATGCCAGGAGTATGAGACACTCAGTGAAAATCGTACTCTCTAACAACGGGTTGGTATCTTTGTTCCTAAACATTACTGGGTGTCAGGTGCCCAGTTATTTAAGAGTATCGTTGTAAACACAAGGTGTTACGATTTTTGTGGCCATACTTTAGGCTTCAAGCAAGAGCGCTGTCCAGCGGAGATCCTTGGTGTTAAGCAGAGCGTAGTTCCCTAGTAAAGAATCCTTTGGTTATTCCTGGTGGTCCTCAGTTTGCAGGTCCTTCGTCAATGATTGCTAACGATCGTATGTCAATATTAGCCGATTAAGTACTAAACCAACCACGTATTCGGGCTGTTGATTGGCTGAGGTTTAAACTACGTGACCTGGCTTAGTCTATAAATTTAAGTGATGTATTGCAGCACGGATTATATACAAAATATTCCAGCATATACATTCCCTATATATAAGGCACCCAGTGAGAAACACGTTCTCTAGTAACAAATTGGTTGGCTAGCTCCTTAAATAGTACCGCTCGACAGGAGCCTAGTTATTTAAGAGCATAAATGTTGCCACAAGGTCATAAGTATGAGGTACTCTGATAAAAACGTGCTCGCTAGCAACGGGTTGGTATCCTAGTTCGTTAACCATTACTGGATGCCAGGTGCCCAGTCATTTAAGATAATAGTTCTTACCACAAAACCACAATTATGAGGTAACCAGTGCGATACGAGCTCTCTAGCAACGGATTCGCAGCCTAGCTCGTAAACCATTACCGCACGCCAAGAGTCTAGTTAAGAGCATGGTTATGGCACAAGGCATTAAGTATGAGATACCCACTGATAATCGCTCTCTCACTCGCTAACAATGGGCTGGCAGCCTAGCTCGTTACCCATTACAACTCGCTAGGAGTCCAGTTATTCAATTGCTGCATAAGGTCATGAGTATGAGACACCCAGTGAGAATCACACTTTAACAGATGGTTGTCTACTTAGCTTGTTAACTATTACCGCTCTACAGTAGCCTAGTCATTTAAGTGCATGGAATATGAGGTCCCCTATGATAATCGCATTCTATTGCAACGGATTGGCACCCAAGCTCATAAATCAATGCTGGATGACAGGAGCCCATTTGTTTAAGGGCATATTTGGAGCACAATAGCATAAGTATGAGGCATCCAGTGAGAATCGCACTCTCTAATAAAAGGATGTAAACCTAGTTTACTTACAATTACCACTCGTAAAAAGCCTGGTTATTTAAGGGCTTTGAATATTAGGTACTCAGTGGTAATCGCATTCTCTTGCAACGGGCTGGTAGTCTAGATCGTTAATCATTACGGCACGTGAGGAACCAAGTTATTTAAGAACACTGCAAGGGGCGCCAAGTAGAAATCGAACTCATTAGTGACAGTCTGGTGGCCTCGTTCGAAAACTATTTTACCACGTGTAAATTCCACATTATACGAAACTTATCTAATGTTGGTACGAGGATACAAGTATGAGCTATCTACTAAAAATTAAACACCCTATAGAGAATCTCGTTTATCACTATCACACAAGTCCCTCAGTTGTATAACCGTATATTTTTCTTACTCTCTTATAATACCATATTCTATCTTCTTGGACGTCTCTTCTATTCTTGCTGGGCTGATTTTATGTCCCTTGATCTCCCTTGTTGGGTTTTCTTGGGACTTCATCTTTGTGTCCGTCGTTGTTCTTAGTAATGAAAACAAGATTTAATATTTTTAGACGTCTTTATTCAACCCAAGTTAAACCAACACGCATGCGAGAAATAACCATCTTGGAGGCACGAGTGTCTACCTCGGAAAGACCCCACAAAACTCCATTTTCTAAGTCTACTTCCTGTTATTATGAATCGCCTTGACCAATCAAAGACCAGGTACATGGTCAGCGAAGGCCAAGACCTGTCAATTTTCTTTTAATTTCTTTTACATGATTCAGATTATTTTTAATTTCTACACTACCGTGCATAATTTATAGGATACAATTAATTATGTAACAACTCTGTAATATAGGAAATTATGTATTCATTATTTGCGTTTTAGAGTTTAGTTATGTTTGGTTTGTTTTCTTTGTTAAGTAGCATATCAACCTTAGTGGATTATTTAATGCCAAAGCCATCTTTATAGAAGAAAAGAAGTGGTACTATTTAATCAATAGCCGGGGGATAATGAGGTTCATATCTTTTTCAAGAGTGTAAGACCGAGAGCGAACGTAATAGTGCGACAGGGGTTCGAACTCGTTTACTGCGATGTAGCCGTTCAGCCTAGCCACTACACCACGATGACCCCCCCTCCCAGATAACATGCAATGAAACAAAGAAATAATGATAGTCAATACACCACTCGGTTTTTCTAATTTTTGATTTTCCAGTTTCCGTATATTTTTGTCAAACTGCATATCAGCCTTCATGGGATCTAATGCCAACATCAGCCTTGTAGAAGAATAGTAGTTGTACTATTTAGCCCATAGCTGGGATTCATATATTTCCTAAGAGTATTTGACCGAAAGTGAACCTGATAGGGTGACTGGAGTTTGAACTCGTTTACTACGATGTCACAGTCCAGCACGTTAGCTACTACACCACGGAGACGCCTTGGGGTTAGTTATGTAACTCCCATTAAGGTAGAAATAAAGCAGTTTTGCTAAATATTGTGTGCCCTAAATTGTTACCATCATTTGACAATATAATTCGTAATACTTAAAATTGTGTAAATATGTTTTAGAGTAGTGAAATGAAATTAAATTTCATATTTATTGTTTACCTGTTATTAGATAATCTATAAGAGTCTATTTTTCTGCATGAAATGTTCTCTTTGTTCTGGCGTAAGTAATTCAAGTAAAATCATTTTTATTTAAAATGTGTATGGGATTATCTGATATAATTGCATTATCATCCTGAATAAACTATGGAGAGATATTTTCAAATAATGTAAAATCAAGAACAATGGATGTACACATTGATAAAACACCTAAATTGCATTTCATGAATTTACCTTAAAGAATAAAGCAATTTTATGTCCGATTTGCAGATTGCGATGTGTTCCAGCTTCCGTAATCATTTAAATTTATCTAGGTAGACAACTATTAAATAATAATTGTAGAGAATTTCGGCTTTATTTATTTTATTGTTTATTTGTTTTTTGGATCATGTTAAACGGTTGATTGTTTTTCTGGTATATCAAACCTTGTTGGGTTATTCAATGTTGAAGTATGTCTTTTTTCACCTGTATGATTTTAAGAACACCGTCACGTGAGAAGTATGTAGTACAAGGTCAGCTATTAAGTGGGGTTTAACAGGTTTAAATTCAGAGTTTCCCTTCTCCTAGACCCGTTGACATACCTAGGTTAAAGAGCACAGTCTGTTCTACTACTTACCCATAACTGGATAGAGAATTGTTGGATTTATACATTTCCCAATAGCATACATTTCTATCTTGGTAAATACAACTTCAATCTGCCATATATATATATATATACATATATATATATATATATATATATATATATTATGGACTCTCTCGTCGATTTTCGACGCATGAGGGTTCATACAATGAACACCCACACAATGATTTGTTTATAGTGGTGAAGGCTTGTGTTGGATCATCCACACTTTTTGGCACAGTCGATAGGAAAGAATTGGTGCATCAAGGGTTGCCACAAACCCAATCAACGACCGACCTCAGGAATTTTGAATTCAGAGTTATCCCTCTCCAAGACTGGTTACCTACCCAAGGCTGAAGGGCCCAGTCAGCTCTACTATTTAACCCATAGCTGGGGGGGGGGATATAGGGATTCATACCTTTCCCAAGGGTATTAGCGCTATGTGAAATGCCAACAGCTTCGTCTAGGAATTGAACTCGAATCGACGAGTCCATTTTCCACGACTCTAACCATTAGCCCACGCTATATATGGTTAAAACTAAGGTTTATACTAATTGAAATGACAGAGATAAATAAAATAATTCAAGACCAAACAAGTATATTTATAACATTAGCTACCCATGATTTTTAGTTCTCCCGGGGAAGGTATATCTTAAACACCGAAACCGTGTAGAGAGGAAAAACCTTCTTCTACAACTATAAATGCTCTATATTTGACGAAATATATTGAGCCCTTCTGGATTAACTACCAATGCTACTACAATGAAAACGTGGTAGGAACCTTTTGATGAATATATATATATATATAATATATATATATATATATATATATATATATATATAATATAGGTTAGCGTAGCATAGTTATGAATTTAAAAGCGGTAGTTTACTGATAGTAAATAAGGTGGCTACACGATGATCAAACCAATTGATTTTTCAACTTAGTTTGAAAATCATATCGGCGAGGAAGTGTTTGTA
>CM042137.1:16419840-16447340 GCA_023376005.1 Doryteuthis pealeii
CACACACGAGAATCCCAGAATCCTTGCAGCTATCATCCGGGCACCTGACGCTTACATACGGGACTGTAGCATCTTGACTTCGGTGCCAATGTGTCGCCCGTTCGCATTCTGAAAGACGCGGGTTTGATTCTACAGTCCTAATGCCAAGCAAAGCCTAGCCCGCTTCCTTCGAGAATACGGCAGACCTTCACGTTCGCCTCGTGTTCTCTGTCACAAAAATATAACAGATCTAAGTAGGAAACGTTAATTGGGATCCTTTATTGCTTCTTAATAGAAACATCAATATCATCAGCAGCAGCACAAATGAAATAAGGTCAGTCTAGTACACATTAAATTTATTGGATATTACAATTGTTTGAAGTGTTCACTATCAAATGGGTGTTGTTGGATGATACAAGAGTCAGACTTCCTCCCACTTGGAAAATAGAACCAAAGTTATATCTGATTTTTAAAAAAATGGAATAATTGCTATAAAAAGAAAAAAATGACTAAGAGACATTACTCTCTTACGAGTATTTATGATGCTTAATGACGACCAGCCAATAGCAACTGTGTAAGAACAATGACTATCGTTTTATGTATGCATTTTTGTTAGAAAGTGAGGGAAATTCATGAGGATGTGGTTGTGATAAATAAAAGGTTTCTACATTTTATCAATACTTGCAGAGCTACCCAGCCTTACTCGGGATTAAAAAGTGAAAAATAAATCTTATATCTATATCTATATATAGATGAATAAAAATCATTTTTCTATATATTTGTTTTATTATCTTTTATTCTTTATATATTTTTGTTTTTTAATTATTTTTATAATTCTTCTTCATTGTAATTTTTCTTTTCTTTGTATTTTATCTACTTCATATGAATAGAATTATTTGTACATTATTATTTCAAATGCTATCTTTACGTATACTCAGATTTATTTACAGCACAGCGGAAAGCTGATTTCAAACCTAGGTTAGGGCTGCTTAGTTTCAATTGGGACTAATATCCCTGGGAAAGGCAGGTATTTATCCAACGCGTCCGCCACGGGGAGGATGTGACACAGGGTTAAAAGAGTAGGTCATCCAGCGTGGAACAAAGTCACGATTCACTATTAGCTATTTACCCAACTCGTTTGCTACGGGTATGATGGGATACAAGGTCGCATGTATGGAGCATCTAACAAGGAAATAAACGTACTATTCTGTAGTGAGAGAGGAGACCTACCTCGTGCAACACTGTGTGACAGAGAGAGTGGCGGGCGTGAAGACTTGCCGTATTCTCGAAGGAAGCGGGCTTTGCCTGGCGTGTAGGACTGACCTAGAGTTGAACCCGCTTCCTTCAGAATGTGAGAACTGTGGACGGTCAGTGAAATAAGAAATAGAATAGTGGCCCGGATGTAGGTGGTCGCGCCGTGCTGACGAGTGTCGCACGTGCTGCACGGACAATTATGAATGAGGAGCCCGGATGTGGTGAAATTGAGATGTATTTAAAGGACTTATTCTCACAGACCAGGGAGAACGACTGCAGTAGTATTTTGCTGTCGAGACGAGCGGGACAAAGAAATAATTTTGGATATTGGATTTTCGAGCGTGATACAGTTGGGAGTGTTTAGACTGTCGATTGGAACCTTGCGTCAGATTGACTGTGACCCCCCCCCACACACACACTGATAGTAGGTATTTACTCAATCCATTCGACTCGGGTAAGATGTGACACAAGGTCGCAATTATAGGGCATATAGCGAAGAACGAACACACTATTCAGTAGTAATCTATCTGCAAACAAACTTGTTCACGTTTAAATCACTATTAGATACCCTTGGGAAAAGTATGAATTGGGTAGAAAAAAGAGCTGTTAGAACTCTCCAGTTTTGTAAGGAAATCCACTTTGGGCGTTCCAGATTGTGGGGATTGTTCCCTGATGCGCGTACCGTGTAACTTATTGCAATCTGTATCATGTTACCAGGGAGAGGATGGACAGTGCCAAGTAACGTCAAATGCCCTAAGCGATGCCATGAGACGTAATTACTCGGCATGGCATGCCGACAACCGATTAGGTTATGTGAAATGTCAATGTCTACATTTATTTGGCTTTGCTTCATCGACGAGACAGCTCCCTATTTTCAAATAGTATCAGTCACCACTGTTCGACTAAAGATGCGAGATATTTAATTTTAACTGCATTTACTTATCAACATTCACACAAGCGCATATTCTTGAATATAAGGGGGGATAACTGTGGGGTAGTGGTATTGCGGCATCGTAGTAAGCGAGTTCGGGCTATTACACAAACTTTTGAACTAAGACATTTTTGAACTTGAACTAAGGTTTTTGGGAAAGCTATGAATATCCTCATCCCTCAGTTATGGGTTTAATTGTACCACTACTGTTCTTCTACAAGAATGGATGTGTCATTAAATGACTCAGAAACATTGATATGCTATTAAACAAAGAAACCGAAAACAAAACGATTCTTGTATATACGCATGTTATAAAGAATATAATTTATGAGACATACGAAGTTTATTTTATTGGTTTTAACGGTATAACACTATAATAGTGTTATAAGTTGACTTGCGATATTAAATTAATTACTTAAGAATAATTAGGAACCCTAATAAAGCGTCTTGAGAATAAGCTAGATGGGAGCTGCACAAGAATGCTGCTTGCAGTCTTGAACAAGTCGTGGAAAGCAGCTGTACGGTCAGTTGCCCCCCATCTCACAGACTATCCAAGTGAGACGGACAAGGCATGCAGGAACACTGCTGGAGAAGCAAGGATGAGCTCATAAGCGACGTTCTCCTGTGGAAGCCAACACATGGACATGCAAGTGTGGGGCGCCCAGCTAGGACCTACATTGACCAGCTATGCGAAGATGCTGGTTGCTCCGTAGAGGACCTCTCAGGTGCAATGAATAATAGGGAAGGTTGGCGAGAGATTGTCATGGATACCCGTGCTGCATGCACGACATGATGATGATGATGATTAAAAGTTGAAATTAATCCTTTGTAAGGAAGTGTTAAACAAGAAAAAAACAAATAATAAAAATAATATTAAAAATCACAAATTGTTTACATACAGCTACACTGATGAACAAAGATTTGTGTCACAAAAGGCAAATTCCTAAAAACAGGGGAACAGAAAAGGAATTCAAATTTTTCATTTAAATAAATAAAACAATAATTTAATTCGGGTGTCAGGTCAAGGCATTTGGAAAAAAAACACTAAAGGGAAAGTCCTACTAAGACTGGCACAAAGACATTTATAACATAATAAAAATATTATCGAGTGGCCCACCAATCAAAGAGAAGTGGAGGGGCTTTTCTACTCCTCCCCGATGTTTACGCTGTGAGCCATTGGTCTGGCGTTTCTATTGGCTGGCCAATCAGAGCCGTATATTCGGGGTTTGGACCCCATAAAAGAACACCCGAAGATGGAACAGGGAGATCAAAAGCTGGCTCCATAGATACGACTCAGAGGCCTTGCCACCATTTTGCTGCTGCAAATGTGACTCAAACTTTATGACTTGCTCTAATATTTTTTTATATTTTCAGACATTATCATATGTCTTTTGTCGTCTTTCCATGTCATGGTTAAACTTTCTGCCTTATTTTTACCTTACTTGAGGATGTGCTGGTCTATATATAATAGGTAATCTGTTCATTATATTTCATTGCTGTACCCTTCTATTCTTCCGTCAATAGTCTACGGCATTCAATTGAACAATACATCTGTGCAGTTTAGATCTTCCTCATCATAAGTAAACATGTTATCGGACTGTAGTTTGTAGGGACCGAGTTTGCTCGGTGTGTGATGGGTTGAAGAAGGTCCGAGTTTTGATCCCCACAATTTAAATGTATAAGACTACGGAAATATGTTTCCGTAGAAAACAAAAGAAGATAAAATTTATAAAAGAAACCACTTTATATACAAATATTTGATATAGATAGTCAATTGTTCTTTCATTGTGTGTCTGTTGGTAGTTGTGTTTGCTGAGAGTGTAAGTTTGTTTATATTTGTGCATTTGGACTTGTCAAATTTGTAGCAGTTTTGATAAAACAATGTCTGTGATTGAAACTTGTGTCGTATTGAGTAAGAGAGAGAGAAAATATGAAACGAAAAAATAGGACCTGCTGAGCCGTATTTTATGTTTTTGGGACAGCGTCTTCTCCCCATTGTGTCGAGTTGGGAAGAGCGTCCGATCCCACTGTCGAGTTAGGAGCATCAGCTCCAACTCTGTCGAGTCGGAAAGTGCGTAAGCTCCTACTGAAGTTTTTCAGCTCTATGGGCCTTTTTATAATTTTCTTTTGTCATTGTCTACGTGATCATTAAGTTAAATTTAATATTGGAATTTTCAAATATCAGCTGTTTTCTAATGACGTAAATATCGGAAGATTTTGTAACGTTCCGATGGCATACATATTTTCAATGGAATTTAAACCATTGTTTCTATTGTTGCTAAAATATTTCTAAACTAATATTTATTTGATTATCTTTTGTTTACATAATTCTAAACTTAACTTATTGTAAAATTACTTGTTTCAGAAAACTTAATTATTTTAATGTATTCAATTCCACATGCACGTAAATAGGGGCCCAACTCCCCATAAGTTACTTGGGACGATTCCTTTTTTCTAGATCAGGGGTGTTTTGCTCCTCGTCATTTATTCGGGTATTTTTTTCACTCGAAGGCATTACTCAATAACTGAGACAATCAGTTTTGGGTGACGTGCATTTTGAAAACCAGAATCCATGTATTCCATTTTAGCAAGGCGTCCTCCAATTTGGTGCTTTCTTGGGTTTTGTTCTTAGTGAATTCGGGTGTATTTCAGCCTCCTGATTTCTTCAATACCATGCGCTTCTTTTTGCGTTTGATTATTCGACCTTTCTGTTATATCTAAGGAGTTTTTCGTTGTGTAATGGTTATCATCGTAGGAAATGGACACGGTGCCCCGAGATAGATATCCATACGCACGTATGTAATTTGAGTGTCCTTTTTGAATATGCGATATTTGTAATGCGAAATAAAATGAGAAAGCAAAGAATATGGAAATGCAAAGAATGTCCTGCTGGCTAATATATCAACACAATGAGGCGTGCAGGGTTGAAAAACCTACACAGCATCCCTTGCATTCCAGAACATTAAACAAAACACAGTATTTGATTATATATGATACAATGGTAGTTTCATTGAAGACAAATACAAAAGACCATGATGACGCATATTATTCTCCACCCTGTCAGTTGGGGCTGTAAAATACACCGACTGCACCTCTGCATAGGGGTAAAAAAATTCCTTCAGTGAGGCCACCCGTTGGTCGTGGGTGGCGACTTGTGATGCTTAAGGGCGGAACCCTGGTAGTTAAGCTGTTCATGACTGTAAGACTCCACCGGCCTAGTGGTAGAGTCTCTGGCTCTGTATTCTAGAGGTGTCGGGTGTGGATGCAACTACAAAACAAAAGGTTATGCATTGGCGCATTTATCAATGACAAGTTGATTTGACGAGTTTTGTGTATAGCGTGGGCCGCTCTCCTAGAGTGAGAGTCTCTTGCTCTGCGTTCTGTGGGCACTGGTTCGATCTATGTCCGGGGAAGATCACGGTATGATGAGACCTAGTATAGGTCGAAACAGCTGTCCAGTGTTCCGCACGTTTCATGCGGTATTCACCGAATTTGCTTGTCCCTATTATATATATATATATATATATATATATATATATATATATATATATGAAAAATAAATAAAGGAAAGAAAGAATAGAATGGATAAAATAGGATATTTTAATCAATTTTTATCTGTTCTATTCTTTCTTTCCTTTCTTTCTTTTTTCAACATACCGTCGGATTCACTTCCATTTTCATTTTACACACACACACACACACACACACACACACACACACACATATATATATATATATATATATATATATATATATATGTATATATGTCCGACTGCTAGTAGGTAAGTTAGAGGAAAACAGATTATCTAAACAGCCACAACAGAATTTTTTACCAGGTTCTTTGATATATATATATATATATATATATATAATATATATAGAGAGAGAGAGAGAGAGAGATAGAGAGATAGAGAGAGAGAGAGAAAGAGACACAGACACAGACACAGAGAGAGAGAGAGAGAGAGGAGAGAGAGAGAGAGAGAGAGAGAGAGAGAGAGTGAGAGTGAGAGTGAGAGAGAGAGGGTGAGTGTTGATGGGGGAATGTAATAAGAAGTGCCAACTTTTCAAAATAATGTAGACGCAGATAAAAGCATTCATTTTAATGCTTTAAAAACCCGTTACTCTCTTCTAATTAACGCAGATGCCCTGCACATGCAGGAAGCAATTAAGTTCTTGCCGCTGCATAATTAACATCTATGACCTCGACGATTGCAACGATGCTAATAACTGAAATCAACCTCTCTTGACACATCATGAACCGAAAATATGACGAGCCATGACTTCTGCTTTTTTTCACGTCTTTCCCATAAAGAAAAGAAGAAATACCGGTCTTTTAGCAAAGCTATTTTTGCCTGGTCTTTGCAGCCAGTACACTATATGACCAGAGAGTCATTTCAAACAAAGCAATCCAATTAATAAAGACTTGTTATATGTGAAACGACAGGGTAGCATGTTACGTAAGTTTAAGTAATTAAAATCACAGTACGATAACTGTCATTACTAATACGTTTATTATCTTTTTGTTTCAAGCAAATTAGTCAAATGAAGTCACATAGTATTGACGTATTATATTTTGTGGAGCCATAACCTGGTTATTAATATTAACAAATACATTATTCACTTGCACGTACTTTGTATTTGTACTTACGTAAACGCTACTTTTTATCATATCTAATGTCCATTTCTCTTTGTTTCCTTGCTTCTTAGATTAGAGGAAGTGAATAATGTTCTGGACTACAACATCGTAGTGAGTGTTGATTTCGTTTGGTTTGTTTTGTTTTACGGCATATCAACCCCAGTGGGTCATTAATGGCGACAAAGTTTTGAAATAAATCAATTCTTAATGGATAATACAATTTTTTTATAAATACATTTTTCTATTTAACCCATAGATGGGACCCTAACAGGTACTACCACTCCGGGTCAGAGTGGACCAGGGAGTAATGGTGATGAAGGGGTGCTCCGCATTCCCCAAACCTCCAAAACTAGAACCTCACCATCAGATAGAGTTTAACGTCATTCCCAGGACATGTAGACCCTCAGCCATCGCCTTCTAGCACCCATATGATAAAAAGGGGTTGGGGCTTGCCATAAGGGCAATAGGGAGTGAGTGTTGAGAATTTATTGATATAGGGTGTGTGCTAAACGCCCACTCCTACTTATAGACTAGGCCAGAATGATGTGATCTAACTCTTGGCCAATCACTGACAGTACTCTGAGGTTGATGCAATATTTAGGGTCTTATCTATGAGTCAAATATATTTGTTTAAAAAGCATTTGCATTCATAGAAATTATTGATGCTATATAACTGTAAATCATTCGTATTAAGAATAGTTGTTAGACATTATAAATCTACTAAGGTGTATTATTAGCTACTTGAAACGATATAACTGTGCCTCAAAAATGATTATTATCAGATACAAATACTGGCCATAATTACTATAACATTCTTTGACGATGGACATTAGTAATACGCAGGATTGAACTTATACGCAGGATTGAACTTATGGTAAAGGTCCAGTGTTTTAATCCTATGTCCGTCGTCAACGAATGGTATGGTAATTATGGCCATTAGGGTCGGTTTAAGTATTGTGTCAACCTCAGAGTACTGGTAGTGATTGGCCAAAAGTTAGATCACATGATTCCGGACTAGTCTATAAGTAGGAGCGAGCATTTAACACACACCTTATATCAATAAATTCTCAACACCCCCCCCTATTTTGATATAAGGTGGGCTGTTTCATTCAGAAATATTAAATCATTATTTTTGTTTTATTTTATTTTGTTACTGCTTATCCTATTCTTATTAATTAATCCTATTTTTATTAATATCTTCATTATTGTTATTATAGTTATTAATTTACTTTCTCCTAGATCGGTTTCGCAACCAAATTTAAAGATTTCAATCAAATCGACTATTTACCCATAGCTGTGGAGAGGAGAAATGTTTTAATGTCTTTTCACAAACGCATTAGCGTGAAATATACTGCTAACTGCTTGGACCCAAAGTTCAACTCAGGTCACCGTGTCCGTTTCTTAGAAAGGAAATCCCTTTGGCGTAGTGGCTAACGTGCGACATTGTAGTAAGTAAATTTGAACGCCAGTCGTGCGGTTACATTCACTTTCGGACTAATAACGCTGAGAAATATACGAAACCTCCTCATTCCCCAGCTATGGGTTAAATAATACCACTACTGTTTTTCTTTCTTTCTTTCTTTCTTTCTTTCTTTCTTTCTTTCATTTTCCTCTTTGTTCTTTCTGTTTTCATTTATTTCTTACTATCATAGATAAATGTACGTTTGTATAAATGTATATCTCGTTAGTTGTGATCAGTGACAGGGTGGATCATGAAATGTGGAGTTGGGGAAGGCGAATAGTTTGGATAAGAAAGTGAAGGGGGTTGTGAAATGACTTCTTAAAACCGAAACAAAGACATTTCATATCTTTTAAGAATACTAGCAAATATATGCACCCTCCGGGTGCAAGTATTTAAGTTTTAATGTAATAAAATATTGTATTAAATTAAAGGCTAATGAAACTAAATAAGAATACAGATAAAAAGATTTGAAACAGAGGGAGTATGATAAAAGATTTGAAACAGAGGGAATATAATAAAAAATGGAACAACTGAAACTTACTCTTCCATCACTCTCGTCTTTCATTGTTATTTTTTCTAATTTAAGTATTTAGTTATAAGAGGAAGTAAAGAATAAAATGACAGTTATCTTTTCTTGTTAATGTATTTCATTTAAGATTCATTGAAGACATTTTTGCTTATAATCATTAAAATAAAACCAAACAGTTAGAAATCAATAATACTAAGCACATATTTATTAAATTCGATTTTTTTATATTAATATGCAAATTAGCCTTCCCGTTCACAGTGTAAACCGCTATAATTGCATGTTATCAGTATGTAGACATAGTTAACAGTATTAATAATGTAAGACAATTTTATTAATAATTGAGGTTTAGATAAAAATAAAATCATGGAGAATGTGATGTCAATAACAAAGAGAATTGTGACTTGAAGTAGGAATATAGTTTCAGTTACAGACAAAAACACACAATCTCCATTATAATAAGATATAGCTGCCTGGTCTCTGTGGAATTAAATAACCCACGGATGTTGATATGCTATTAAACAAAGGAACCAATGAAACCAAACTTCTTATTATCAACAGACGCCTAAGCTAATTAGCAAACGTTGAAGAAATTTGGAATATGAACTGTGTTTAATTCAAAGAGTGTTTTAAACGTATTTCTAGGGAGGGATCAAATATCCCCCAGTTTCAGGGTCATTGGAAAACTTTGATTTAAAAACTAGTCAAGCAAATCTAATTCTCCCAGAAAGATGCAAGGAATGTCAATTCATTTAAATATCTGTGTACTTTTCTTAGCCGAATCTTTGTATTTCTCCGCTAAATTGTGAAAGTAGTGCGTATATGTTCACACACGCACACACGCGCGTGTGCCCACACATCTACACGCACTCTTCCTACCCTTACTCGTCACCTTGTAGGGCGGTCTTCCTATCTATAGCTCTGCTGATGAGGCCTAATAGGCCGAAATGTACATACAGAGATTGATTTTCTCGATTTGTTTAGCCTTACATTTAAATAGGCATTCCCGCCTAATTAATTAATTATTAATCAATTGATTTTCAAAATTAGGTACGACTTCAATTAAGCACTTATTATCCCAAAAATTGTCCGTATCCAAACACACCGTGTTTACAATCTTGACAGAATAAGGCCATTTCTACAAGTAGTCCAGATTGAGCAGTTGTGAGCACGCAGATAGCCCACGGATATCACACATATGAAATCCTCGACATACAGGCGCTGCCACACATCAGACTTCAATGTAGGAAATGTTTCCATGGTGTCCGTATGTGTCGCTTCAGAATGGAGGGCTATACCTCAAACTTCTTACAGCTATATATGTGTATCCAGACCTCCTGTCAATTGGACCTCATAGCTGGAGCTGATTTCCGCAAGATCATCATCATCATGTCACCCAATTAGCATGGATATCCATGACAATCTCTCGCCAACCTTCCCTATCATTCATTGCGCCTGGGAGGTCCTCCGCGGAGCACCAGCATCTTCGCATAGCGGGTCAATGTAAGTCCTTGTTGGGCGCGCCACACTTACATGTGCATGTGTTGGCTTCCACAGGAGAACGTCGTTTATGAGTTCATCCTTGCTTCTCCAGCAGTGCCCTGCATGCCTAGCCCGTCTCACTCGGATAGTTTGTGAGATGGGGGGCAAGTGACCTTACAGCTGCTTCCTTGTGATTTGCTGTTTCCACAACTTATTCAAGACTGTACGCAGTATTTTTGTGCAGATCCCATCTAGCTTATTCTGAAGACGCTTCGTTAGAGTCCAAGTGGCACAGCCTGGAAGAACTGTCGCATCAGTTTGTCAGTGAGATCGGATCTCCATATGACTGATAATTTGTTTGTGGCCTTTGCTATTCGTTATATATATATATATATATATATATATATATATATATATATATATATATATATATATATATGCGTGCCTGTGTGTCTTTATCCAATTATCCAACACGTATTAGGACAGACACGATTTATTAAGCCAATATTTTATTCTCTGAACTGATTGCATATTTAGTGACAGCATATTTTGGTGTAGACAAAAATATTAACCAGTAATCACACTTATGTTTTAGTGTCAACTGGATTTGAACCCGTTATATTCTCATTGGTTGCGTCATAATTATGGTTTTGTCCCAGACAAAGCTAAGCATGGTAAATAATTGCCTAGTATATTCTTATGAATGGAGTCTATCAATGTGTGTTGGCGTAACAGCTTTTATTTTACGACTGTCTGGTAATAATCAGGGGACTTTACATTGGCATGGATTCACTCACCCTATTCAACAACCCCATTTTTAGGACAATGACCAGGTTTTTAATATGATGATATATATATATATATATATATATATATATATATATAAAGCAATCTACAGACGCGCGTTTCGGGGTTTACCCTCATCAGTGCAGCTATACTTATTTTTCAGCAGCCACCTCTGGTCGGGTTCGAGACCCGAACGAACTTTCGCTCGTCAAGTCTCTTACCGATGGGTCCACAAGAAGCTGCCAAGGATAGAAGGCAGAATAATCGCTATATTTCCTAAACCGGAAATAAACTCACCAGAGGTCTCTAACTTGTAAACAAGTGAGACTAGCTTTGCGCCGAAGTGGTGAATTTTCGCAATTAGTCCCTTCTAAACAGAGTGCTCAACCTGAAAAGTTGGGAGCGTATATAAAGCAATCTACAGACGCGCGTTTCGGGGTTTACCCCTCATCAGTGCAGCTATATATATATATATATATATGAAAGAAAGGAAACACTCAACACCGTTATTCCATAATACATTTATTTCGACCAAAATTGGGGCCTTTATATATCTAAGTTGATTTAATAAAGCTCCCCCAAATCCAGTATCACCAGATGGAAAATCAACAATAATTTGAATTGCTTAACAGAAAAATTCACTAGATTTATAAAGGCCCCAATTTTGGTCGAAACAAATTTATTATGGAATAACGGTGTTGAGTTTTTCCTTCCTTTCAAAGATACATATATATATATATATTTACCAACCCCTCCGCACGAGCAGGATGCGACACAAAGTCAATTTCTTAAGCGGAGTTTAACAGGTTTGAATTCAGAGTTTTCCTTCTCCTAGACCGGTTGCCTAACCAAGGTTAAAGAGCCCGGTCTGCCCTACTATTTGCCCATAACTAGAGGGAGAGTAGGATTCATACCTTTCCCAAGGGTATTAGCGTTAATACATATATATAAGGATGAGAAAAGAAAACTTGATCCTCAGACAGAAAGACAGGCAGACAGACGAAGATTAAGATGAAGATTTAGTGAGAAATAAAAAGTTATGAATACAGGAATTAAAAATGGTGGGGGGGGTATTAAAGGTTAGGATGTAGGTGTTGGTGCCAATGAGCTGGTCAATTTTCCTTTTTACTTCCGACACTTGTTGCTTTTTTAAGTACAGTTTAATTTCTGCGATGGAACAGGAAGATAGTTGCGAACTTCTCACCATTCCTCGTGTTGACGGATCTATGTGGGTATGCCTTGATTTCCATGTTATTCTTGGCTACAACCTTTAGAAGTAAAGTTTTTTTTTTAATAAGTCACTGACACAATGACATTCGCTTTTATTATTTTAAGATTTTATTTGGATTTCATTAGAGTAAAATTTCCCACCATATATCTGTCTTATGCTCTTCTATATTTACTTCATATTGCTTAAAAAAAAACGAATTATAAAATATCTTATTTTAATGGAGATTGTGGGTTTGTCTGTCTGTAACCGAAACTATATTACTATACAAGTCACAATTCTTTTAGTTATTTACATCATATTCTCCATGATTTTATTTTTTATTTAAACCTCAATTATTAGTAAAATTGTTTTACATCATTAAGACTGTTAACAATATCTACATACTAATAACATGCAATTATATTTATATATTCAACGAAATAGCAGATTACAGTGTGAATGGGAAGGCTAATTTGCATATTGATCTTAAAAAATTTGATTTTAATAAATATATGCTTATTATTATTGATTTCTAATTGTTTGGTTTTATCTTAATAAATATGAGCAAAAATCTCGGGTATAAATCTTAACAGAAATCTATTAACATAAAGAAATAACTGTAATTTTATTCTTTACTTCCTATTTTAACTAAATAGTTAAATTAGGAAAATTTACCAATGAAACACGGGAGTAAGGAAAAATGATGGAAGAGTTAGTTTCAAAGTTGTTCTATTTTTCAATCATACCCCCTCTGTTCAAAATCTTTTTATCTACATTCTTATTCAGTTTCATTAGCCTTTCTAATTTAATATGATATTTTATTATATTAAAACTTAAATACTTGCACCCGGAGGGTGCATATATTTGCTAGTATAATTAAATGATTCTGATGAAGAATTTATATGTAACATAATCAGATGTCGCGTATACATGATTTTTGACTGAGTAATACTTCACTAAACTCAGCCTCAAGTTTTGGTCTTCACGACTTTTCCCGAAAGTCAAACATTCAATTACGTGACTGAATCAACATGTGAAATACAAAGCGTATTTCTTGAAACTGTTAATAAAAACACTTCAGGGCATGTCATCTAAACTAAAGTTCGTTGATCTTGAGGGACAGAGCGCTAAAGGCAATTATTTCAATAACACTACACGACAACGGGTAAGTTTTGAGCCAGGAGTTTATATATGAAAATTCAAGTATTTGTCCTAGCCAATTAGGATAGAATCTGAACTGTCGACTTGCCGGAGAATACGCTGACTGATGCCCTTCAAAGAGGTAAGACCCCCATCCAAGGGATGCCTTGGGTATGGTACAAAACTGTATCAGATAATAAGGCTGGAGATCTGGAGAGTGTGGGGTTGCTTTTACTTCCAGGTCTACTTTGAATCGGAGGGGTAGTACCTGTTAGGGTCTTATATATGAGTCAAATATATTTGTTAAAAAGCATTTGTATTCATTAGAAATTCATGATGCTATATAACTGTAAATCATTCGTATTAAGTTGTTAGAAATTATAAGTCTACTAATGTTTATTATTAGCTAATTGAAACGATATAACTGTGCTTCAAAAATGATTATTATCAGATATAAATAATTAAATGAAACCTTATAATCATTAGTATTAAATAGAAATGCTTGGAATCATAAAATTACATGAAAATTAATTGTATTAGTAATAGTTGATATCATATTCTTTAAACAGGCGATATCCAGCACAAACAATTACAGATGCGGACTATGCTGATGACCTTGCACTTCTTGCAGATACACCGGTACATGCTGAATCACTGCTACATAGCTTAGAGGAGCAGCAAAGAATATAGGCCTCTATGTGAACTCCAGTAAAATAGAGTTCATGAGTTTCAAAAATAAAGCAAACATCTCCACACTCAACGGCAAGCCTCCTAAGCCAGTAAAACAATTCACGTACCTAGGCGGTAATATCTCCTCCACAGAGAGCGATATTAATACACAAATAGTTTATCAGTCATATGGAGGTCCGATCCCCTGGCAAGCTGAAGCGACAGTTCTTCCAGGCTCTGGTTGTGTCGGTGCTGCTGTATGGCTGCACCACCTGGACCCTAACAAAGCGTCTTCAGAATAAGCTAGATGGAGCTGCACAAAAATGCTGCGTGCAGCCTTAAAAGTCGTGGAAACAGCACCCACAATGAAACAGCTGTACGGTCACCTGCCCCCCCCCATCTCACAAACTATCCGAGTGAGACGGACAAGGCATGCAGGACACGCTGGAGAACAAGGATGAAGCTCATAAGCGACGTTCTCCTGTGGAAGCCAACACGGTCATGTAAGTGTGGGGCGCCCAGCAAGGACCTACATTGACCAGCTATGTGAAGATGCTGGCTCCTCCGCAGAGGAGCTTCCAGGTGTAATGAATGATAGGGAAGGTTGTCGAAAGATTGTCATGGATACCCGTGCTGCATGCGTGACATGATGATGATGAATATCATATAGCTGTGCATGCAATAAACTCTTGACACGAAAAATGTAAATATACGTAGACCCAAAAATAACAGAACCCAAATTTTTTTTTAATAAGAGTCACCCTGTATAAATGTATAATGAACGCAATTCTCTAACATCTACTTATAAAGTAACCCTATACGGATTGAAATGCTGTTAAAATTAATCAATTAATCACAATCCTGGATATCACAGGTTTTTTCGCTTTTTTTTTGTTATGCGTCACCCCCCTAAATCCTTTAGTTAATGAGGCTTTCACTGATTGATTTATGGTTATGAATAAAGGAATCGTGTCTGTTTTTGGAAGTACATGTCGTATAACTCGGAGAAGCAGTGTCATTGAGCATTACAATCGCGAATACACTTGAATATGTTTATAATAAGGAAAAGTACAAAATTTTGTTTTTGATGTAATTCAATAATTAAAATCAATCGATTTGTGGACCACTTCACAGTTCTTCATAAGTACAAAAACAACATCCATAATTGTTTAAATCTGGTGATTCTAAAATTATTTTTCTAGTCATTGACCGGGTACTATTTTTAGTATATGTATAGATCTATTAATAATGGAGATTCGCCCCTACTTCACTGCTTACGTCACTATATCCGAAATCGTCATAACATAGAATAAATACACTAAAAATTTGAGCATGCAGCATTAGACAGTCCTCATTGTTTTTTAAAACAAGTTTTAATAGATACATCCCAGTATCATATATTTATATATAGTTTGTGTTATCTTAATAGATATTCAAAGTTAATATAACTTAGTTTCGATTTAAAATTGTTTTATTTATTTTCACTCCTTTAATAAATTTGATGATTTCATGATTATGGTTCAAACTCTCCAACATTTAATTTTTAACTTCCACCTCCTCAAGCAATATCTTTCAAAAATTTATTTTTTACATCAGCCGGAGGGTGATTTTTTATTTTGCTAGTATTTTTCACATGATTTCTTAATAAAATCAGATGCCATATTTTTCTTCTACGCACCTTTTTTTGTTTATTTGTTTTCGTTAATTTAATTTCTTATTGTTGGGGTCAATAAAAGTTACAAAAATTCATGTTAATATTTTTTCGCAAATTCTGAGATGTGTAAAATTGATAACCGTAGATGAAAGTTTTCAACCCACTGCCACTGGCTGGGATTTTGCTATTTAATATAAAAACATTGAATAAACAAATATGACTGATATGGTGAAAGGCATTTTGAGTTTATATCTATCCCCCTTTGTTATGTAATTGTCCTTTAAAACGATCATACCCAGTGTTTTTATGTTAATCGGGGTTTACAGCGCTTAAATAGAGACCAAACAAAGAAGGTAACTTAACTTCTGAATTTTGGGTTTTGTGTATCGAAACGAGTGTGGAGTAGAAGATTATACCCTTAACACACCTTCTTAATAAGTATAAGATATTGAAGCACAGTTCTCACATCTATCTCTACCTTCTTCTGCTTAAAACGTTTATCCATTACCGTAGGATGGAAGAACGAATCAATTAGCAAAAAGAAATAGATAGAAATAGATTTCTTTTTAAAAATGGCGGAAGATAGCCGCGTAACTTTGTTACTTTCTATCAAATGCTACAGATGTTCCGCTGATTGAACATTTTGTATAATGTATTACTTACAAAGTGTAGCTGAAAGGGTCTGCTCTCATGCACTGTCGTTTTTTGAAACAACTGCGGTAGAAAAGAAAGAAAGAAAAAAAGAAAGGAAGAAAGAAAGGAAGAAAAAAATTATAGTAAAAAAGAAAAAAAAATGTATAAACGAGCGGCAGTATAATGATTTAGCCTTTAGATGTTAGAAAAATGTAGGATTAAAGTGATCTTTAAAAGTTCCAGCTTCTGAAAATAAGGCAGTTATCAGATCTAGTGTGACATGACTAGAATTGTATAAAAGGAATGCCTACCGTTTTATCGGCATTCAGTCACGCGTTTCTTACATTCACTAATGACATTTCAGAGACTTGGGTCAGCTTGACACTGGGTCAAAAATTCAATTAATATATCAATTTTACTTAAAAAAAAAAACGAAAATATAGAAAAATGGAAAAATTTTACTAAAGAAATTTAACCAAATACGATCTACCACATCAAATGAAACGGTTACGTAATTCCAAACGGTCTAAGATATCAAATTCTGTCTTCGAGTAAAAGCTAAAATTTCCATTACAGATCTTCAAAGTAGACATACACTGATTAGTTGGTTAGTTGGTTGGTTTTTTTTTTAATGGCATATCAACAATTGTGGGCTATTTAATGCCAGATATTTTTGGTATATATGATGTAAGAATTGTAAATTTTCTTTATAGGTAGTTTCAAGTTAGAAATGTAAAACAGTAACGGTTAATTGGTTTATTTGTTTAATGGCATATCAGTCATTGTGGGTTATTTGATGCCAAATCTTTTTTTTCTTCGTCTATGTGATTTAAAGGTTATATATTTGTTTAATGGGTTATCTCAAACTAGAAATGTAAAATAATAATGTTTAATTGGTTGGTTATTTTGCTTAATGGAATATCAACACATTTGAGATATTTAATGACAAATCCTGTTTTTTTTGTATATGATTTAAACTTTTAAATTTGATTTTAGGTAGTTTCAAGCTAAAAATCCAAAATAATTATTTCTTATTTGGTTGGTCAGTTTTTAATGGCATATCAACATTTGTAGGTTATTCAATGACATTTTTTTTGTATATATGATTTAAAAATTAGAAATGTGCTCTATAGGTAATTTCAAGCTAGAAATGTAAAATAATTATTTCTTTATTAGGATCAACAATCTGGACAAAAGATAAATTGATTAATGCCTTAAGTCTCACTCAAAGTATTGTTGACTAACAAGAAGTGAGCACTTTTGGTTTGAATTCAGAGTTTTCCTTCCTAGACTGGTTGCCTTACCAAAGTAAAAGAGTTCTGGGTGTCCTACTATTTACCCATAACTGGAAGGAGAATAGTTTGTTTCATACCTTTTACAAGAGTATTACCATTATGTGAAATGTAAACAGCCACGTCCAGGATTTGAATTCATCTCGCCGTGTCCATTTTCTATGTTTGCCAACTCGTTTTTTTAGTAGTAATTCACCTGCAAGACTTGTTTTTTTTTGTAACCATTACACAACGATGGGAAGCTCTTAAATAAATAAAAATATATATATAAAAAAATCGGAAAGTATATTATCTCAATGCAGCATTGTTGTGCAAAATCAATTTCTGAGAATGTTGAATGATTGATAACACGCACCGGATTTCTACGATTTCTTTGCTGTTCCATTGATTGCATGAGCTGAAAGCGACAGAGAGAGCATTCGGAATTCTTACTATTTGTATGATTCGGAAATCTTCTCGCTTTTTTTGCAAGACGCTTCTTCAGTTAGATCAACAATCTGCGCAGCCCGTCTCCTCCACGAATATACACACCTCTTTGTGTTACATAAGCTATGCATAGATTGTTGTCAACCTCCTGTATTTCTGAAGGGATGGCCCCTTTTTATATCACGGGCGGGACTTTCCATGGAATATTACAGAAAGCCCGCGAAATACGGGAAGTCACGTGGGACCTGGTTGGCTTTCAGTTTCAGCTTGGACGTCATGCAGATAAAATATATCTGCTTTATCTGGGGCTCACTGCACACGCGCGCTGTGTTTAATTAGAGAAATATGTTTAGTTAAGTAAATAAAAGTTTAAATAAATAATATGGTTTTGTGTTGATGAATGTCTTGGCAACAAGACTGACCTAGAAAAGAAATGAATCAAGGACGACCAACAGCAAGAACAGAGAAATCGAAGTCCAGACGCTAGAAGAAGAACGTAAGATACCAAAGATGAGCAGAAGAATAATAGAAGTAAAGAAAGGGTATACAACATTTGGCCCTTGCTTAGGCTAGACAGGTGTTGGAGAGGCCTCTTCCGATCATTTGACTCGTCACGTCAAGCTCTACTACCTATATGACTATCTGATTCTATTGCCCTAATAGTAAACCCCCAAGCTTTTTTTTATTCTAATACATATCTTCTTAACTTGTTTCTTTTAAGCTAACAGTATTCCTTATTCTTCTTCATTTTCTTGGGTGTCTTCGGTGTTTCTTGGGTTTGTATTATTCTCTATAACATCTTCTTGTTTTTATTCATAAACAGAAACACATGGTTTAATTTTGACGTCTTTAATTTCTCAAACATCCATAACTTCACAAGGCAAGAGAAATTCTGAATACATACGTCATTTACGCCTATCCCAAGTGATCGTCTACATTATTTTGAATCTTTAACTAACCCGTTCTCAAGACCGGGTGGTAACATAACCAAACCAACCAATCAGGTAATTACTAAAAGATCAATAAAGGGTAAAAAGCTGTCAAGTAAACTACTGGTTATTTTTTATGGAATTACCTGTTAAATTTTGATGGTAATATTTACAATAGTGTAGAAATCAAAATAGCTAACCTGAGTGAATAAGAAAGGTAAGTAAGTTTCAGTCAGCAGCCGACTTCACGTTACAAATCTTAAGTCTTGTGAACAACGAGACACTGATAAAGAGAAATTAAGTTCCAGAATTCGAAATACAACAATATTTCTACATTTCTGTGGTATATTGGTTAATAAGAAACGGAAGCACCATTTCAGCCATTGTTTTGATAAGAAACAGAAGCACCGTTTCGGCCATCTTTCATTTGTGATAATAAAAAGGCGGAAGTAATTATTTCACCAGATTACGTACAACTGGACTACTTGTTGTGTTCTTTATTCGATAAGCAAGCTGCGACAATTTCCTTACACAATAAATAGGTGTTGGAGTTTTTTTCATATACGATGTGCTGGAAACCACGACTTAAACTTATAGCCACGGCGTGGTCACGTGGATTAAACCCAGACAATCAACAGCTCGAATACGTGGTTAGTTGACTTTTTAATCACCGATCTTGAAAGCCGCTCATTTACACGTATTCCCTATTGTCGAACAGACCTGCAACCAAAGATTTTGCTCAACCGAAGGATTCTACTCAACACTAAGGGACACTAAGGATGAACCAAATAATTTTACCTAATACTAAGAGACACTGAAGAACAACCAAAGAATTCGTCACTAAAAATTAGCCCCAGCCTAACACAAGGGATCTCCATGGTAAAGTGATTTCACTTGAATCCTAAAAATGCCCAAAATAATCGTAACAATAGGTCAACCTATTTATCATATAACATAATAAAGTGAGTTGTATTTTCCAGTCAACATGTATCTACTTTTGATTGGCCTATTATGAACGCTGTTATCTCTTCATCAGGGTTGTGTCCCCGATAATTTGCGCCGAGACCCGGTAGTGCGACACTCCTCCGCGAATCTACTTGCTTTCGTTCACGTCCTTCTTCAGTCTCATTCGCATTTACTTCTAGGCTTATTCGTGAGTTAACTCTTTTCGTCTTCAGCCTTATCTAAAGTTTCAGAATTTACTCTTCTGGAACTATCGCATACATCTGCCGTTGATAATTAAACTTTAGTTATGTGGGAGAGACTCTCTTCTTTATTGTCTCGATTCGTTTTAACCTATTTTTCTGCAGTAAATCTTTTGCGTCCCTACCATCTAATATTTTGGTCACATTTTTTTAAATGAAACGAATATAATGACATTACTAACAAGAGCTTTATCTTGGTGTAATTCTTAACAAGCTAGTCTCGCAAATCAATTACCATCGAATGGCTATTGTTTTTTTACTAAATGTCCAATACTTGTATGCGTGGGTATTCCATCGATATAATGGTTAACAAGCCAGATCCATTACTACTGAATAGCGCATTTCATTCTCGCTGGAGATCCAATATTTGTGACCTGGTCACATCCTAGTAGTGGTGAATGGGTTGGGTAAATAGCTACTTGTTGTCTTGCAACAATTATAAAACC
The DNA here is from genome assembly GCA_023376005.1 of Doryteuthis pealeii. Taxonomy (NCBI): domain Eukaryota; kingdom Metazoa; phylum Mollusca; class Cephalopoda; order Myopsida; family Loliginidae; genus Doryteuthis; species Doryteuthis pealeii. The sequence goes on from CM042137.1 coordinate 16,440,501, forward strand.
TGATTAGTTTTGTCTCTCGTGTATTAATGGTTAGCGAGGTAATCTTCCATACTATGAAGAGTTAGTTCTATTCCCCTGGCCTTGTGCCACATATATACTAAGAAAAGTAAAGGATTATATATATTTACCAACCCCACCTCACGAGCAGGATGTGACACGAGGTTAATTTCTGAAGAGGCTTGAATTCAGAGTTTTCTTTTACCTTGACCGGTTGCCTAATTAAGGACAAAGAGCCCACTTTGTCCGACTATTTGTCTATAATTAGAAGGAAAATATTAGCGCAATGTGAAATGCAAACAGCCTCTGTTGCATTATCGTCGACCGGAAGAGGAAGCTTCCGGCAAAAAGACAAAGAAAAAAAGAAAAATATATCTCTTAAAAAAGGAGAAGATGAAGAAATAGATAAAAGAAAAAAGGAAAACGGAAGCAGAGTCTTCCGGTGAAAAGAAAGATAAAGAAATATATATGTCCGTTATCAGAACAAACGATAAATGCGTGGGCATAGTTTTTTGTATAAAAAGGCTAGTGGATGAAAGATGTAGAATTTCAGTCCTCAGCATCAGCCGAGAAGATAACCTCATCTCCCGTCAAACACTCGGAAGTTCATTGTGAACACTGCATTCTTCGCCAGCCACCCGGCATTTTCATTGTGAACAATCGTCGCCCCTCACCACCCACACACCGAAGAAAATAAAGACGGGTCCTATTTTTATATATACGTGTCTGTGGTTTTATTGAAGTCCAGTCAAGCGGCTATACAACAGCTCGTCCAGGATTTGAACTCGTTTTGCATGCCCATTTCCAACAAGGTTAGCCATTAGACAACGCGCCTCCGATTATAAACGTTTGTACAGATGACTAAAAAATTCTTGTATCTTCAAAGTTCTCATTTCCTTTGATTGTGAGAGGGCCATACTTTGTGAAATTTAAATTGATCATCAGATGATAAACAGCTTGGCATAATGAAGGATTTCACGGTTCAAATCTCAAAAGATATCGGATATTAAAGGAAGCAAAATGAATGAATAAATGAATAAAAGCTTCCCCATGGGATGGATTCGAGTATGTCTTTCAAAGTTACAATGATGAGAATGCCAGCTAAGATAAATAAAAAGAATAAGTAAATATAAACAAGAATAAGAATAAAAATAAATATAAAATAAATAAGTGAATGAAAAATTGTCATCTGACAACAATACCTGATTTCAGAAATTCAGAGGAAAAAAATCAAATGTCAACATTTTATTACTTGCAAATAAACGTGTTAAGCAATGTTGCTTCTGATAAAATTAGAAGGGTGTCATTGAATACCATGGAACATTTTGAATGAGTTTGGTCAGTAAAGTTAATGACGATAAACATGTGTTCGTTACTTTATATATATATATATAAATCATTACATGGTAACAATACTACTTAAATGAGAAACTCTGTTGGGTGATATGTGTTAAGTTTCATTTTATTTCAATATTTCGGTAGTGTGAGCTTTCTTTATCAAGAATTTATATATACGATACAAATTACTGAAAGCGGGTTATATGAAGGTTGAAATATATCTATATCTATATCTATATCTATCTCTCTCTCTCTCTCTCTATATATATATATATATATATATATGTGTGTGTGTGTGTGAGTGTGTGTGTGTGTGTGTGTGTGTGTGTGTATGTGTGTGTGTATTTCGTCATACAACGTGTGATAGCACGTGCGATACCCTGCCCTCATCAGCTGCCAACTAGGAGTGATAACACAGTTTCGGTAGCTAAGGCAGAACTGCCACTTCCTAGCGCTACCAAGCAGCTTTCTCCGCCGGACTGGGTATTAAGGTGGCTTAAGGGCTAACGTGCTGGACTGCAATATCTGTGAGCGTGTTCAAACTCTAGTAACGCTATTACATTCACTTTCAGACTTATACCTCCCTCCAGCTATGGGTTAATTTGTCCAATCACTGTTCTTAAACAAGGATGACCTTGACATTAAATAACCCGCGAATGTTGATATGCCATTAAAAATGAAACCAAACCATACCTGAAAACAGAAGCGGATAAAAACAGAAATAACGGCTTAAAAACAGGTTATAGGATTAAAATTGAAAATGAAATCTAAAATTGTTATTTATTTTTCAAACTTTTATTGAAAATTGGTTTCGATTTTTTAAAGCTATTCTTAAAACAAAATATGCACATTAGCTCATGATGAAAGACTCAGTGGTTGTTCTGGTGGCACGATTTTGTGCCACACTTGAACACTGAAAACAATGACACTGAAACAGTACCTGTAAACGCACGTGGTGTCATTAAGATAGACACAGCGACCCGAGTTCAAATCCTGGATGAAGCTATTTGCATTTTCCATAGCGCTAATACCTTTGGGGAGGTATGTATTCCTCTATTCCACTTCTTTCCAATAGTAAATAGTAGTTCAAACTGGACTCTTTAACAAAGGTATGGCAGTCAATCTAGAAGAGGAAAACTCTTTTAAACTCCGCTCGTGTAGAGGGGCTGGTATACACCCATCATATATATAATATATATATTATATATATATATATATTAGGATAGTGTAGAAATTGATTCAACGGCACTTGGCGACTATCAGTTTTTTGCCTTTGTAATCTTCATCAGCGTAGGCAAGAAACAGTCACCAAGCACTACAGACTATGTCTACGCTATTCTAACTTATATCTACATTTGCTCTATCACCGATATTGAGCACATTATTCATAACTATAGCAAAATGCATTATTAATATCATATAGAAGCAGCACCTTACAAAACAGCAGTTGTATGGCCACTTACCTCAGAGAGAGAGAGAGAGAGAGAGAGAGAGAGAGAGAGAGAGAGAGAGAGAGAGAGAGAGAGAGAGAGACAGAGACACAGACAGACAGACAGATACACACACATGTAACGTAGCGATATATTCACGGTACCAAAACGGATATACGTAACGTTCTAATAGCGAAATATGTGTATAGCGGGTCTTGTCAACGTGCCTCCAAATTCACGACACTAAAAAAGGTGTTCGGCACGTGGCGGTCATCTTGTCGATAAAAAAGTACAACGCGAGAAATATATCGTCACAAGCTGCTTAGCTTTTATTTCCAGGGATAGTCTCGTGGGTTGCGTCGGAGAGGAGGAAAGGCAGAGAGAAAGAGAGAGAGAGAGCACTGTTAAATTACTGTAATCCCACACTAGGACCAGGGGCCCGTCTGTCCCCTAGGCATCGGAAAACAAAAAGAGCCGGTATTTTTCTCGTCGTTCCACGTCACCACGTGACTTCCGGTTCCGGTCAACACCCGAAACTTCCGGTTGGCTTTCAATTCTCCATTCGGGGGGTCACGCCCGGTCAAATTCACGACAAACCGTTTTATGTTTATCACTTTTTTTAAAAACCCTTTACTCCCTCTTATTTCTTCTTCCTCCTTTTCTAATAGTAGTCCTCGCAAAACTCAGGATATTCACCATCTCGCTACAGACAAACAGAGACAGACAGACAGACAGACAGAGACAGAGAGAGACATAGATATTCCAAAGTTGTAGACCTGTCTGTACTACTATATGTTAGCAACCCATGGATCTAACCAAATTCTTAGGCAAAATGGAAATAGGAACTACGTGAGGATGCTGCGTGATGTTTTGAACAAGTCCCAGAAGCAGCAACACATAAAAAATCAGTTTTATAGCCACTTACTTCACACACACAGAGAGAGAGAGAGAGAGAGAGAGAGAGAGAGAGAGAGAGAGAGAAGAGAGAGAGAGAGAGAGAGAGAACTACAGAGAATCACAGACAGCTACTACGAATAAAAGAAAAATGAGAAAACTTTTACTTCAATATTTATTTACTTTTTATATTTGTCGTATCATTTTTAATCTATTATCAAATTTTATACGTATAAGTATGTTAAATCATTATAATTTAATTATTATTTACGTTTAACATATTTATTTTATATTTTTTAGATAAAAATGCATTCATGTTTTCTTTAAAAAATTAATAATAATTTAATAATAAAACTAACGCAATCAATGAGTGTAATGCATATCAACTAAAAAGGGTGATATTCATCTCTAACAATTGATTTTATGCTCGTACCGGTTAATGCCAATATTAAAGCTGATATTTTGCTGCAATGAACAGTATGGCTTCTCTGTATCTTTCTTTGTTCACCAGAGCGTAACTGCTAGGATGAGACTATACTATCCATGTATTCTGCTCAGAATCAAAATGTAATTCCTCGGCATTTCTCTCAGATCAAAGTGTAGTATCTCCAACGTGAAGAAACTGGATAGCTTTTCACCTCAGATGCCTACGCCGCATTCTACGCATTCGCTGGCTGGACAAAGTGCCCAACACAGAAGTGCTGGAACGAGCAAACGTAAACAGCATGCCCGCCATCATCTATGAGAGACGCCTGCGCTGGCTTGGCTATGTCAGGAGGATAGACAAAGACCGCATCCACAAAGACCGACTGTACGGTGAACTAGTGTAGGGCACCCGACCGACAGGGAGACCACACGTACGCTTCAAAGATGTCTGCAAGAGAGACATGAAGACATGCCGCATCGATATAACACATGTGAGGCTTGTGCAGAAGACCGTGCGACCTGGTGCCTCCTCGTCAAACAAGGAACATAAAGGAGTGAAAAAGAGAGGAAAAAAGCTGCCACAGAAAAGAGAGCTAAAAAGAAGGAGAGACAACAACACCCCCAGCACCCACAGAAAGCATCACCTTTTGTTTGCAGCCACTGCACCATGACTGTCATTCAAGTATCGGTCTGTTCAGCCAGTCACGTAAAAAAAAAGGACACTATGTTAAATAGACGGAAGGTTGCCAAGTTAAAAAAAAAATGAATTAAAATTAAACCATTAAAACAGAACAATATAATTTCTTTACCAGGGTCATTCAATAAGTTCGGGAACATTTTTAAAAAGCAAAATAAGATTGTTTTCAGAATACATTTTCCATAAATCTAAACTCTAAAATATGTTTGGCTTCAGACCAATTCTAATCAATACAAAGTTTATATTTATGGAAAAAACATTGTGAAAAATATCAAAGAAGTACTTCTTAAATTCTGATAGAAATATCATCTCACAAAAATACTTGTTTTGAGGCTATTCTAAATGACGGTAAATCATACAGAGTTTTTCTACGCTAGAACAGAGGTCTGTTATAAAATATTTGGTGGTCGAAAAGTGTAAACATGTGGAATTTACAGAAGAATGTGTACAGAGAAGAATGTTTTAAAAAAAAAGTTTATTTATAGATTCAACATATTTGCTACTATGAGCCTAAGTCGAAAAGACATGGAGTGGAAAAATACCAACTTTTCGGTGAAGAAAAATTTCTGGGTGCAGCGGTCAACAAAGATGGACATGCTGACAGTCTTCTGGCAGATGAAGGGACCCATAACTATTGATTTCCACACAAAAGTCTCAACTGTAAACAGTAATTCCTATTGCCAACTCTTTGGGTATAATTCACCTTATTTATTGAATGTCACGCGTATATTTTTATACGCGTGATTTTCCTATTTCTTAAATCTATTTTTGAAGAAGCATTTACCCAACCCGTTCGCTACGGCTAGTAGATGACGTTAGGTTAAAAGTATAGGGCATCCACCGAGAATCGAACTCACTATTCGGTAGAAATGGCTCTGCGATACTAGCTTATCCTATGTTGGGATGCCTTTAATTTTGAAGATTTTTAAATATTGAATTTAATAGTTTTCGATAAACTGTTTTCATTTGGGTATTTTCAATTTTATAATTCTATTTTGAATGATATAATTTTGGAAAAAATAACTTTGGATTTCCATTAAAAGAACTAGCATAATATAATGCTAAGAAGAAGGTGCGACAGAGCGACACGTTGATCCGAGGAAGAGTACACAGATACTACACTGATCCTTGACAGAAGTGCTTATTCATACGTAAATTCCCGGTCATTTATGATAAGAAGTATGCTGATAAGTAAAGTAGTAAATAAGGAAGTAAATGATGAAGAAAGAAGGAAAACAGCAAGTAAGAAAGAAAAAGAGAAGGACAACTTTGGAAGTAAGAAAGGAAATAATGGAGAAAGAAGGAAAAGAAAAAAAGAAGAAAAACGAGTAAGTTAAGAATAAAATAATGGAGAAAGAAAGAAAAAGAGAAAAAAGAAAGAAAGAGAAGAAAATAACGGAGAAAGAAATAAAGAAAGAACGAGAGAAGAAAAACAAGGAAGCAAAAAAGAAATATAGGCGAAAGAAAGCGAAAGAGAGAAAAATACAGAAAGAGAGAAAGAAAAAGAGAAAAAAGAATGAGGAAGGAATTCTGGAAGAAAATAGAAAGAAAATAAGTGAACGAATACAAACAAAAGAAAATAAATGAATAGATAGAGAAAGAAAGAAAGAAAGAAAGAAGAAAACAAGGGACATGAGAGAGAAAATAATGGAGAAAGAAAAAAAGAAAGACAAAAAGAAACGAAGAAAGAAAGACAGAAAGAAAGAAAGAGGAAAATATAATGGAGGAAAATGGAAAGAATATAAGTGAACGAATAAAGACGAAAGAACAGAAAGAGAGAAAAAAGAAAGAAATACAGACCGAGCGAAAGAAAGAGAGAAAGAAAGAATGATGAAGGAATTCTGGAAGAAAATGGAAAGAAAATGAGTGAAAAATAAATAAATAATAAAGAAAGAAAGAAGAAAGAAAGAAAGAAAGAAAGAAGAAGACAAGATAAGTGAGAAGAAATGGAGAAGAAAAAAAAAACAAAGTAAAAAAGAGACGAAGAAAGAAAGAGGAAAGTATAATAGAAGAAAATAGAAAAAAATAGAAGTGAACGAATAAAAACGAAAGAAAGGA
>CM042137.1:16452340-16494840 GCA_023376005.1 Doryteuthis pealeii
TGGCAAATTAAAATTCTTCCAGTCAACATTTTAAACATTAAGTTAAAGAAGAGCAGAACTCAAGAGAAACCCCCTTGAAAACTGATTATCAAGTAACAACGATGATCAACCCTCTTTTTGTTGGAGAAGTAACCGGTCTACTTCAAGAGCTGATACTTTTTTTAAGTGAAAAGAAAAACAGAGGACTCTATGCCTTAAAGAATCTCTGTTGGTTTGTAATACTGTTATATAATCTATGCGGTTGCATAAGATTATTGTCAATCCTCTGTAATTCTGGGGGGATGAACCCTTTCATACCATGGCCGGGTCCTTCTATGGAAAATTACAGAAGCCCGCCAAATATGTGAAGTCACGTGGGACCTTTTTCAGAGTCCCCAGTTGGCAGTTAGACGTCAGACAGAGCAGTCGGCCTGATGCTCTGTCTAAAACTGTAACTCTGCATACGCGCGCTATGTTATGTCTGGTTGGGGATTTACAAATAAAGTAACATCAAAGCAAATCGAAGTCTTGTGTTTATTACCTAAAAACTATCAATGATACAGGGCTTCTGATAAGGAGTGATCCCTAACAGAAACTAGACTGAAGTCCCCATGACAACCCCAGACGCAAGATAGATGATAGAAGAACCAAAGCCGGCCAGAAGAATAGATGTTCAAGATATAGAAGCAAGTAAGAAGTAAAGAAGTAAGAAGAAGGGTATACAACATTATATCGATTTGGTACGGTGAAAACGTCAGTACGTAACAATACAAGAAGCCTCCAGTATCGTTAATTCTAAGATTATACCATATTGAATTTTTTTAACTACATTATGAACTAGTTAGGAGATCTTTACATAAAGAATACTGTGGCTTACGAGTGCCACAACTGACAAGTTTTCCAAGTTATGGGCTGTTGGTCAATTATTTGGTTTCTGTTGAGAGCTAAAACTTGAAGTACACGAGAAACACCTGAATAAAGGTGGCAGTAGATTCTAAACCGAAACGGTCCGGTGGCCAGCTGTAACAGAACTTGCACGTCTAATAAAAAATAACGAAATTAAAAACAGTGCAACAGACGAAGTTAAAATATCATTTTAATTTTGTAGAATGGTCAGTTGTCAAGTATCAACTGTACAAACTTGCAGAAGCACATATATTTGATGAGAAATATTTAAGAAAAATGTTGGATGCTAAAATTATTTTTATATTCGATATTAAGTATTTACCAACCCATCAGCACGAGCAAGTAGGAATGCAAGATCATTTTTAAGTGAAAATTACAAACATGACCAGCCGATTGGAAACGGACCTATCCGACCGCCCGTCTAGGTCAAGTAAAGGCGAAGTGGAGTGTTGCATGTCATGGGACCACTTAGTACTCGGTTCACACGACTGCTCACTCTGTGACCCGATTAGCTCTTCAGGCATTACGGTGGCCCCTCTAGAAGAGGTGATCTCACGCCTCAGCAGAGTCCCAGCCAACGGGACGGATACATTTATGAAACAGAAAATCAGTTTGTAACTCGCTAATCATAGATATTCTAGTATTCTACATTTTATATGTTCTTATACTTTTCTATATAATTTTTATACGTTCCTATGCTTTTCTATATAAACCCACTAATTATTTTTATAAATTCTTTTCCTGTATATGTTGAGAATATGTATGGATATTGTTTCTTTTTATGCTTTTTATGCCTTTGTCTTCTTTCCCTTTATCTTTTCTTTTGTGTTCCATGTTTGGATTACATGGATGGCTGCGCTTTCTGGGTTACGACAATCATTCAGCTGATAGGTTCAGAGCACATGCATGCACATTTACTTATATGCATCTGCATCTGCACCTACACGTGCTTGAATATTGCGTGATGACATGCATCATCATTACATTTTATTAGGACGAATTCGCATCATAACTTGAGGGAAGATACAAAAATACACCACGAATAGGATTGTGCGCACGAGTCTTTTGTGGTCGCTGTTAACAGCGAACTGAATATTAAAGTAACGGGCCCTCTTGATAGACAAAAATCTATACTATCCGATAAATATTTCTATTTAGGATCAACGTGTAGAATCTGCTTATTCTACAGAACTTCTACATTGGAATCAGTTACGATATCTGATTGAAAAAATTAACAAGATAATATTAAGCGGAATAAATCAGGAAGAGTGAGGGAGAGGAGAAAAGTAGAAGTAAGAGAGAAAAGAAAAATATGAGGGAGAAAGAGAAAAGGAAATGTGACAGTGGGGGGGGGGTGAGAGAGAGAGAAAGAGAAGACAATGGGAAAGTGAAAAAGAGAGAAAGAAAAAGAGAGAAGGGGAGAAGTGGGAATTAAATGTGTGTGTGTGAATGAGAGTGACAGAGATAGATAGATAGATAGATAGAGAGAAGAGAGAGAGAGAGAGAGAGAGAGAGAGAGAGAGAGAGAGAAGACAATGGGAAAGTGAAAAAGAGAGAAAGAAATAGAGAAGGGGAGAAGTGGAAATTGTGTGTGTGTGTGTGTGTGTGTGTGTGTGTGTGTGTGTGTGAGAGAGAGAGAGAGAGAGAGAGAGAGAGAGAGAGAGAGAGAGAGAGAGAAGGAAAAGTGTAAGAGAGGATAAAGTGGAAAGTTGGATGACAGGGTAAAATAAAAAGGCAAAACGGGGGAACTGAATTTGATTTCTTATCAAATACGAACTTATTTCTTAGAAAAAAATATATCAATTTTTAATCAGTGTATCTCAAAAACATTCTTTTAAAGAAATAAGTTATTCATAGAATAAACAAATAATTTTCATTTGAATTTATACGCAAAATTCACCACCTAAAAATCCCTAAAATAAATGAGTATTATAATTCCCGAATTCTTAGCGATCTTTTAAAAAGATTGAAAAGAATTTACTACATTATTTTCTTTTACCACCTCTCTTACTCCTCTCTTTCCCCGTTCTTTCTCACTCCCCGGTGTTTCTAAATACGTTTAGCCGGTCAGTGACAAGCTACATCTGCTAGCAATATTTATTAGTATACTGTGCCATGCTAGTTTTGCCTTAGTATAGTTACTTATTGTTCTTGATTACTGTTGATACTTTCTCCTTTTAAGTACTCTTTTCGCAACCATGTTATCTAGAATTTATTTTTAACACTTTCGATAATTAAAGAACAAAGTCAAACCTAAGAACATGTAGTCAATTAGTATTCCTATAATATTTTCGCTACACAATCTTTTTTAAAATAACATTGCTAGAAAAGAAATCATTAATGCCTATGCTGACTAGAACATCAAACACCACTTGTTTATTTGATAATCTCACTGTTGCACATCTCCTAAAGGACATTCTATTGAACTTAACTGAAAGTTAACATATTCTATTTTGGTGCAAGCTAAATTATTGCTTCTCAAGTGTTTGCCGGTGTCATAAGATGGTAATTATCTAAGATGCCAAAACAGTTTTTATTTTTATCATGATTCCAATTCGTTGAGATGTGAGGGGAAAAAACATCAGACTATTGGCATCTTACCGTTAACACTCTCATAAAAAATCTAGAAATTATTGGGTACAAGTTTATAATTGTGGACCCATTTTTGACGTCATTAATTACCCATTTTGTTACAAGAAGATGGTTTTCTCCCTCTCTATATGGGCATTCTTCTTTTGTGACCAGCTGGCTAATAGAATTTCCATTTAATCTCGAGGGTCACTCGGTCTAAAACAAAAGGAGTTTAGAAACCCAAATAAAAGGATTTTAAACCCCCAAGTTTAGAAAATCAATATATATATATATATTGGCAGCATTTTTTTCTTTTAAACATGTTTTGTTAAACTCTACTGACGATTCTTGTCGGACGAGTTTTTGTTCAATCCTTTCTAACTGTCTGGAAATCTTTTTAATGTCAAGGTGGAATTGGTGTAGCAATCCACTAAATGTTTCTTTACGAGCGCTTTCGGCATGTCTATCTGCCATCTTTAGGTGGGAAACTGATGGAATGTTTCAGGTGTCTCGTTTTAAAAAAAACGAGCAGTAGCGTAGGAATTGGTAGTGGGAGGTAGTAAGAATTGGTAGTGGGAGGTAGTAGAAATTAGTAGTGGGTACAAACGAACGCTAGCAGTAGAGATTTTTGTAGGAGGGGGTCACCAGTTTGTGAGAATGAAAGGGGAATAGTGGAAGGAGGATAGGCGGGAAATTATAGGCATTTGAGGAAGTGTTGACTTGTTTCGAAGTTTATTTTGTTTAAGGTGGGTTTTTGTTTGATATAGAGAGCTTCGATTATTGGAAGCTTTTTTTTTCTTTATGTAGCGTGAGTATTTTCTGTTAAAATTTTACGGTAGGTATGGGGGGAGGGGCATGAATGTGTTTTAAGATATTGATTAATAGAGCTCGTATCAGATAGCGTTAATCTGCGTGATAATGTGGTCGTCGTGTGGCCAATATACGTGTTATTAACTTTGGAGAGGCAGTCTCCTACTGGGCATTTAAATTCGTACACAAGATTAGTCTGATTAAGACCATACTATATATATATTCAAAATACTTACTAATTTTCAAAAGTTTTCAAAGTTATCTGAGATCTCTGCATGAAACCGAAGCCACGTTCAGTGTAAACAGACAAAATGTCATTTAAATACGTAAATAAGTAAACAAACCCTTAATAAAAATTGATTTTACATCCTTTATATTTAAATAATAACCATCTTAAGACCAGTATACAATCTATATATTATACGCTGTTGCCTACCTACGTGTGTCACACTTAAGAAAATCCGAGACGGAGAAGCTTCGTAGTTGGGAAATTGGTAAGGGATTAGTTTGGGGAATGGCTGTCGTCACCTCAGCTAAATAAAACATCATTCTGTTTTTTATTTTGAAGAAAAAAAGTGAAGAAAAGGATATACACCAGAAAAAATAAAATAAGAAAGAAAGAAAGTCTGTGTGTGTGTGTGGGGGGGAGCTAATCTGTTTCAAGGAAATAGATCTATTAAAAGAGTGAAAAAAGAAAGAAAAAGTGAGAGATTTAAAATAGATTTTTACATATTAAACAATTGCAATAACCCTTTAGTATACATATCAAATGATGTAATAGTTAATTTATCATAGTGTAGAATATCCACAGATCCCGCTAGAGTGCATAAATACTATTTGTAATTATAATTCATCAGTGAAACACTTGCTTGTTCGGATAGATTCACCGGTCGACAGTAAGAGAAGATAGATAAGGTTCAGGTTTGGTTTGGTTTGTTTTGTTATACGGCATATCAACCTCAGTGGGTCATTTAATGCCGACAAAGTTTTGAAATAAATTCATTCTTAATGGATACTTAATTTCTTTTATAAACTCATGTTTTTTTTTCGATTTAACCCATAGATGGTACCCTAATAGGTACTACCGCTCCGGGTCAGAGTGGCAGAGTGGACCAGAGTGTAATTCTGGTTCCACATTCCCCAAACCTCCAAAACTGTAACCACACCATCAGAGTTTAACGTCATTTCCAGGACACGTAGACCCTCCGACACCGCCTTCTTGTTCCCATCTAATAAAAAGGGTAGGGGGTTTCCACAAGGGCAATAGGGTTGGGGCAATCATATAGGTGTTAGGGCTTGACATGACCAACTGCTTGATAAACCGACCGTCTACCTCAAGTAAAGGACAATGTGGCGTGTTGCATGTCATGGATTGCTCAACAACCTGGGTTCCATCCATAAGCATCACGGGTCGCCACCCACAACCAACAGGTCAACCCATTGGGGGAGTTTTACCCCTCTGAAGAGGTGCAGATGGTGTATTCTTCTGCCTCAGCCGACAGGAAAAGGTTCAGGATGTGAGTAAAAAAAAATGATGGTCAAAGATGGGACCACAACTTAACCATTGAGCCAATTATCATATCATTTCTCTGGAAACTTTTCACTCGCTTTCAACCGTTCTACTTATTCAATCATTTGGGATACTTTTCGAGGAGCTGGCCGCCAAAATAGTTCGTCAGTAATCCATTTGATAATGAAACCGGCGCGAAGTTTCAAAGTTGCCGTTTCTCTCCTTCGGAACAGATTTGCCAACAAAAAAATAAAGAGAAAAAACAAAAAAAACAAAACAAGAATAACGTAGGAAACTGAAGAAGCGAACAGAGTGGAAGTGGAAAAGCCGTGTCTAGCCTTATTTCATCTGATTATTTCTATAAAAAATATCCCCGAAACGGAAACATTTTCTTTATTAGCGCGTCAGCCTGCCAGTGAAACATCTCACCTGTTCACCGACATGTGAAATTACTTGTGTGATATTTGCTTTTTGGAGTAAATCGGCCGTTGGCCAATTCCATTTTAAAAAGTAGTTGCCTGTCCATCTGGATTCCGCGCACACACACACACACACACACATGTGCGTGCCTGCACATACGCGCACACGCACATACACATACACACACTCATACTCGCACAAACACAAACACAACAAACACACACACACATATAGAATACACACAGAAACATATATATATATATATATGTATATGCATATACATATATGTATAATGCACGCGCATACGCACACGCACATATATATGTATATACATATATACACACATATATATATATATATATATATATATATTATATATATATATAAAGTATGCATACGCACACACTTATATAAAGCATGTAGACACAAAGCACACATCACACACACACACACACACACACACACACACACACATATATATATATATATATATATATATATATATATATATATATATATATATCAGGATGGATGTGCTATGTTATGTTGTTTACGAGAGTGGTTCCTTACAAGTCATCTCTTCTTGAATTCTCACTATATCTATTATAAATTTCCAAATAGTGAATAAAAAAAACAACAGATAATTTATATCGTAAATAAATGGGAACAATTGTTGGAATCTAGAATGGATAATGTATATAGAATACTTATGTAGATGAAGACTGGAGGCCTTTGCATTTTGAAGAAGCAAGAAAAATTCTGGATTTGGGAATATAACAGGTATAAGAAGAGATAAAAGCATTACCTTTTGTTTCCGGTTTGTTGAATGATATGTATCTATCTGTCTATCTATCGATCGATCGATCGGTCGATCGAGGGATAGATGGAACATGCCATATGCTGATACATATATACATTGTGCCAATAAGCTATTTCTCGAGATTTCTCTGGCTTTGTTTTCTTGGGAATGTTAGCTGAACCCAATAAGCTTTCAGTGATTTCAATTTTTTTTATCTAAGTATATATATATATATATATATATATATATATATATATATATATATATATATATATATAATGGAAAACATATAAGGGAAAAACTCAACCAAGAATGGTTATCTGAAGATACTGACACATTCCATAAAGAGACAAGTTGAAATAGATTAATTTATTATAGCCAAATGAGTGATTGTTGAGTTATCACTTATAAGGAAATATAATTATTATTCTGTATGAAATGATATAATAGATATACATTGAGGTCCCGCGAGGACTTGAAATAATCTTCATATGTATCTATGGGAGTGCACACACACACACACACACACACACACACACGCGCATACACACACACACACACACATATATATATATATATATATATGTATTGTTGGCACTATTATACTTGAAGAAGCGGTAGTAATCTAACGTAAAGTGTTATTAGAAGAGTGCTCAATATCTGGGATAGAGAGTTAATGAATAAATAAATGAATATTTTAGGGATAGGGCGTTAATGAATAAATAGATAAATACATATTTTAGTTTATATTTATTTACATTGGAACAATTTTTCTACTGTTGGTTTCTTGCTGTGTAGCAGTCATCAGGCAACGAAAATGTTATTTTTTTCGTTGCCTGATGACTGTTACACAGCAAGAAACCAATGGTAGCAAAATTGTTCCAATGTAAATAAATATAAACTAAAATTTGTATTTATCTATTTATTCATTAATGCCCTATCTCTAAAATATTTATTTATTGCTCCAATGTAAATAAATACAAACTGAAATATTTATTTATTTATTTATCTATTTATTTATCTATTTCTCTCTCTCTCTCTCTCTCTCTCTTCTCTCTCTCTCTCTATATATATATATATATATATATATATATATATATATATGAGTATAAGTGTGTTTATATATGTATATTTATTTGTTGGTATGGATATGCATTGTAATTATATAAAATATAAACATTACTAACTCATCTGGTATATTGGATATATATATATTATATATATATATATATATATATATGAAAAGGGTATAATCAAAAATATTTTTTACTAAACCTGCTCTTCAAACGTATTGAACACTTTATTATACTTATTCGGTTAATTATCTCATCGCAGTCCAAGTTTCTACTCACTCGATATTTTGTCTTCGTTAGGTCATAATGTCTTCATATATATATATATATATATATATATATATATATATATATATATATATATATATATATAATATATACCACCATATCTGTCTACCACCTATATGTTGACATTTATTTTAATATCTTAATATTCGATTCTTCGAGATGGAACTTTATTCGAATAAATTCCTATTTTTTTCGCGTTCGATGACATTAAGAAAACCTCATCAATTCGACAACCGTCCCTATCTGCCATTCGCCCCTGGGAGGTCCTCTGAGCAGCATCTAGAATTCGATTTGATTGGTGTAGGTTTTTGCTGGTCGGTCGACATTGGTGTGTCCATATATGGGTGTCCACAGAAGAACGTCACTTATGAGTTCGTACCTGCTTCTTCAGCAGTGTTCGGCATGTATTTTTCGTCTTACTATGGTGGTTTGTATGATGCGGGCAAAGTGATCGTACAGCTGCTTCCTTGCGCGATGCTGCTTCCAATAATTGTTCAAGACAATACGAAACATCCTTGTATAGATCACAGCCAGCCTTTCTTTAAGCGCTTCATTAGTGGTCCATATATGGGTGTCCACGGCTACACTTTGAAAAATGTTTCGTTTCATCTTATCTTTGAGATGAGATTTCCATTTGATCGTTGATTTGTCTATAACAGTTCATGCCTTGCCTGAGCTTACATTAAAATCGCTTTCTGTAAATAAGATATTCCTACCTTGGTATGTGAACAGGTCTACTAATTTCAAATGCTTACCATCCAGTGTAGATATGCTTCCATGTTGTTTAAAACGCATAAAATCAATTTTATCTGAGTTCCCATCGAGGATAATCCCCCCGTTGCCTTCTCTTGGCTATACAGCAATGAATCAGATTGTGCAGGAGTGTTTGCGAGATGCACACAAATATCTACCTATAAGATATCCTAAACTGAGAATTCCAAAAATAAGTAATATTCTATGTAAACATATAGTTCTTTTCTAAAAATAGCTTATCATTAACACAATGCCATAAATATGAAATACCCGCCTGGGGCTCAGTTTTAGGTGACCTTACTCCCAAAGTCTCATCTACTCCAAAACGAGGTAGGAGCAGCATCAGTTACTGATGCCTGAGCTTCACCCTCCCAGGAAAAGGAAGACCGCGCTAGGATACTTTTGGCATCACCCACCCAGGAAGTCATCCCTGCATCAAGGTTGACTTTGCGTCAATCATTTCTTTGTAGGACAAGATGCTGGCAATTAAATAATAAGTTTGGTTTATTTGTCTTAATTTTTTAGATGAGGCTTGATGATTTGTATTATTTGGATTTTTCGGACTGTTGTCCTCATCCTAATTGTTATAGACACAATGTTTCGACCGATGCGCCCTCTGACCTTCTTCGGATATTTTTTGTCGATCTCGGGGATCTTCTTGTCGAACTCAGGAGCCTTTGTGTCGTAATCGGGAGCATTCATGCAACTTAGAACTGAACCCTAATCAAACCCATTGTAATAGGTCATGGTTAACGGAATGAGAACTATCTACTCCAATTAGTTAAATGAGGGGATCAGTTCAAAGTTACGTTGAGGCTCCCGATTACATGAAAACTCCCGAGTTCCACTAGGAGGCGTCCGTTTTCGACACGAAACACCTGAGGAAATCCCATTGGCCGAAACGTTGGATATCTTATTATAATGGAGATTGTGTGTTTTTCTGTCTGTAACCGAAACTATATTACTACTCAAATCACAATTCTCATAGTTATTTACATCACATTCTCCATGATTCTATTTTTTGTTTAAACCTCAATTATTAATAAAATTGTTTTACATTATTAATACTGTTGACCATATCTACATACTAATAACATGCAATTGTATTCATATATACAACTAAATGGCGGTTTGCAGTGTGAATGGGAAGGCTAATTTGCATATTGATATTAAAAATTTGATTTTAATAAATATCTGTTCAGTATTATTGATTTCTAATTGTTTGGTTTTTAATGAATATGAGCAAAAATCTCTCCAATAAATCTCTTTAAAAAATCCATTAACAATATTAATAGTAATTCTATTATTTACTATTTTAACTAAATAGTTAAATTATGAAAATTTAGCAATGACAGACGGGAGTGAAGAAAAAGCAAGTTTTAGTTGTTCCCCCTCTGTTTCAAATCTTTTTATCGGCATCTTATTTAGTTTCATTAGCCTTTCTAAGTTAACATAATATTTTATTACATTAAAACTTAAATACTTCCACCCGGAGGGTGCATATATTTGCTAGTACATATAACAATAAAGACGAGAAAAACAGCCCGAAAACCTAAAGAATACAAAGTTTGGTTTAGTTTTGGTATAAAGACAAAAAGATTCTGAAACCTAGTGAGTATCGAATTCACTTCTACGTTGTAGTTGATATCCCATAGCAGCCTGATAACCATTGCACTACAGCAGGGCGATCTCGTTATTTACAAAGCATAGCTGATTCTTGGCACAAACACTACAAACCGGGGACAACCCTTGAGAATCTAACTCATTATTCACTCGTAATTGGTCTGCGATTGTAGTTCTAAAACTGTTATATTCTATTGAGGCGTCCTCTGTAAACATAGAATAAAACAGGAAATTAATAAAGATGTCTTTTATTTTAAATATACATAAGTCTGCGCACAGGGCAGTTGTTATTTACTTTCAACTGTGGACAGGTAGATAATTTTATGAACGTTTAGAAATGTTCATTCTTGGTACTAAGCCAACCAAATAAATCGCTGCGTCGGTGAGGCTTAGAATACTCTGACTGTATTCCCTGCAGAGGATTAATACTCCTCTGCCAAAAAAGGAGTGTCTTGATATGACACTAAACTGCATCGGGTGGTGCTACTCCAGTTCTGAGGAAGTATAGAGTGCTACTTTATTCTCATTACTCTCATGTTTATTCTGGTACGGAGTATTAGTACCAGTTATATTTTCACGCATGGGTCAGCTAGATCTGTAATCTCATTATTAATATTCGATAGGAATAATTGATACCATATAAGTGTAAAATATTTGTATTAAGATTAGTTGTTTAAAGCTATAAATGGACAATATGGATTATTATTATCATTTACTTGAAAACATATAACTGTGTGCAAACAAATGATTTTTATTAAATAGAAATAATTACTTGAAACCATTTAATTATTGATATTAAATAGAAATACTTGAAACCATACAATACTCTGCAAATTAGCTGTGTAGGAATGCGGCAGAGCGTTCGGTTAGAAACCACAAGGTTCCTAGTTCGATACTGGTCCTCGCCAACTTAGCGTATGAGTAGCACAGGGATCTGTGCGGTAAAGTAAGGAGCTAATGGTAGGTGTGGCGCCCCACCTCAGATGCTAAAACAATCTCCTTGGTCTAGCGCTATGGAAAAGGGGATAGACTCCCTCGCTGACTGGCTGATACCGACTTTAGGCCGCCCCGTCGACTTTACTTCCTTTTTTTAGGAATACTTGGTATCATATAACTGTATGTAATAACACTTTTCAAAAGCTACTCAAAGATGTGAATACGAATTCCCTAATCACTAGGCATGAAATAACCCTAGACGGTTTGATATGCTGCTAAAATCCATCAATCAATCAATTCTACCACCAGACAGCTATAATGTTAGTATATACTAAGCTGAGCTTAGTTTGGTATATGGTCAGAAGTATGAGCACCCATTGATAATCGGTCTCACTAACTATATTCTGCATGCCTAGTTTGAAACTAAGGTAGCTTAAATTTTGTTCACGTCCAAAGCTGGGTACGTAATGAAGACTTTACTGACCATTCAGTAGTAATTGGTCAGCGAGTCTCATTTTCTTATTATAGATGGAAAAGAGACGCTCTGCAAACACATTCTTTCTGGCATCAGTCAGCCTCGACAGACAATGGATCTTAGCTTAGATCTCGGCACAAGTGTATGGCCAAAAGTATATGGAATACAAGTAGTTGCACTTTTTTCTTTCCGACAATAATGGCACAGTACTATACAATTTTGCATTAATAGCGCCAGGTCGAATTTGACCACAAATGGAATAGGTGATTCGAGTTCAAATCCTGGACAGGGCTGTATGCATTTCACTTTCCGCTAATGCACTTGAGTAAAGGCCTGAATCCAACTATTCTCCCCTAGCTATAAGTAGATATTAAAAAGTATAAGGTTCTTTAGTCTTGAAAGGCAAACAGTCTAGGAGAAGAAAAACTCTGAATTCAAACAAGCTGTACTGCATATTGCGGAGGTGTTAGTAACTACATAACCTGTAAATTAGGTAGTGGGTTTCAATTCAGAGTTTTCCTTCTTCAAGACCAGGTACCCTTACCAAGGCTAGATAGTCCAGTTTACTCTACTATATACTCATAGCTGGGTTAATAAAGAAGAGTTAGACCGATGCCTTTCCTTGGGGCATGAGCGTACAGAGAATCCAATTAGTCTCGTTCAGTAATTGAATCTAATTCACCGAGTCCATTTTCCCTGTCTATAACCGTTAAGATATCAGTTCCTGCGTAAACGTATAATGAAATAACAAATTAATACAAGTATCTTTTTTAAAATTCTAAATAAGCATAACTGTGTGTACTTGGCAGTTATCATTTATCTTCAAGGTTGAACAGGTAGAAAATGTTCTGAACTCAGTTCCAATTACATGTTATGTTTCCTTCTTGGCATTAAGCCCTCAGAAATAGCAAATGTTACCGGTAATTGTTACAGAATGTTCCAATCTTAGCAAAACAACCTCTTCAACAAATTATAGCAGATATTTAATACCAGCGCCAAGAGACGCTGTCGTTAACTAATACAAGTTTTATGTTTCGTCCAAACTTTTGATGTTGAACTTGAATATTTTAAGAATCAAGTAATGAACAGTATACACTATTTGCAAAAGAACTGGTGCATTGTTTAATATAAGTAAATACTTAGAGAGAGAGAGAGAGAGAGAGAGAGAGAGAGAGAGAGAGAGAGAGAGAGAGAGAGAGAGGGGGGGGGGCGGGAGAGAGAGTCGGCGTATTTAAGCCCCACCGACAGGACTATCCTGGTAGTCTCAAGACTGGGGATGTACTAAGGTAATGTAAGACCTCTAATTATTATTGTTTTTACTTCTTTTGAGTTTTCAGGAGGCTGAGTGACAAAAAGTCTCCTCAGGTTAAGCCGATGGCAGCAGTGCAGTAGTCTGGATGGTCTCAATTCTTCCTCTGATTTCAAGATCCTCCAGTCTTTTTTCCAAATTCATAGGGACCGTTCCCGTGCACCAACTCTAATTCGTATCACTTTCACTCTCATATTCCATAGCTTTTTCAGTTCTCTGGCAAGGTCCAGGTATTTATTATTATTATTATTATTATTATTATTATTATTATTATTATTATTATAAGTAATAATCATATTTGGTCTCTAATTATATATAAAACATAATGGTTCATATAAACTGAGTCAAAACAGAGTAACAAAAAAGCATCCATTTTCATAGTAGCAAAAAACATTACTAAACTTTTCAAAATGAACAAGCATTATACAAATGAAATTTCTAATTGCCCCGGAGTAATTCTAGATTGCTTGTTACTTTACTAAATGTTTTATGTATAATTACAAAATTGTCAGAGTTTGTATCAAAGATTGATATTCAGGTAAAGAAATACAAATAGATAAAACAAACCTAATTCCCACAATATAATGGAGACTTCAGGTAATGTAGTAGAAATATAATTTTATTTCATGTTATGGTAAACTTAATATTATTCCATAATCATTCAGTTGTGAATCAAATATCATTTTTCAATAGTAGAGACAAAACATTTTATCTGATGCGTATACAAAGAATAACGGCCTTCGTCAGAGTAAAATATTTGGTGTTTGAAATTTTACTCTGACGAAGGCCGTTATTATTTGTAGACTTAAAGATTTTGTAGTTTTCTATTATTATTTTATTTCATATTTAGTATAATAATAAATAGAATACATATGTACATAACAAACTCCTGGCCGAAACACGTGTTAGTAAAATAAATCTATTTTTATCCATTCAGCATTTTCTTTCCTTTGTTTATTTTTCCTTTCAACATACCGTCGGATTCTTTCCATTCTCAACTTACACACACACACACACACACACATATATATATATATATATATCATCAGGTCGCGCCGGCAGCAGGGATATCCACGACAATATCTCGCCAACCCACTCTATCATTCATTGTTCTTGGAAGATCCTCTGCGCGGTATCCATTATCCGCTCAAAGCTGGTCAATGTATGTCTCTCTCTCTCTCTCTCTCTCTCTCTCTCTCTATATATATATATATATATATATATATATATATATATATATATATACACACACACACACACACATATATATATATATATATAAAGTATGGATAAGCTTTCGAATGAACTGATGGTATGAGTAAAGGAAGACAACAGCAATGTCGTGTTTGTTGAATATGCGCCTACGCCTGCCCCTGCCTTGCTGCCACTCCCAATCTTGACTTTGAAGTCGTTTCTGATGGAACTTCAAATGAATGCTACCCGAGTATGAACGCACAATTATTCATTGTTAGACCGGAAAAGGGCATAAAACCGATTGAAATTCATCGCCAATTAACTGAAGTGTATAGAGCGTCATGCATGAATGTCAAAAACGTCTGCATATGGTGTAGGGAATTTGCAATGACGATGTGGTTCAACGTTTCCTCAACGACCTGGAGGCGAGCTGCTATGACATGGGCATACATAACTGCCACAGCACCTACAAAATGCATTGATTGAAATCACGATTATGTAAAAAAAAACATACTTGTTAAAACTTTGAAATAATGTAAGCATCATTGACAATGAGCAATATACATTTCTCTGATTTCTAAATATTTGGGAGATCTTATTTTTAGCTTACACTCGTATATAGAGCACAATCAAATGGCATAAATGGCGCTTTGCAAATCAATTAGAAAGGCCTTAAATACTAGAAAAAGACCTTGAAAATAATTAGAAATTTTAACACGAAAATTTTAATTGGTAGTTTATTTAGTGTTTTATAGATAGATTTTAACGTTTACTCAACAGATATTGGGATACTTTATATCTAGAGGTTAGGGAATTGCATTCATTGTACGTTTGTATAGTTGTTTTTTAGAGGTTTTTTTTGTTCGTCGTTTTATCGATTACGAAGAAATTTTAAACATATCTATTTGGGACATTAACAGGTACTGCCGCATTGGTTAAGAGGGGACCAAGAACTAACGGTAACAAAGGGGTACTATACTATTTCCAGATCTCCAGTACTGTAGCCTCACCATCAAATGTAGTTGAGTGTCATACTCAGGAAATCCCTTTTTGTAAGATCAGTTTCTTTCTCGGCAGCTGACCCTCAAATGACAGCTGCAAAGAAAAATACAAATCTTGCACAAAGCGAGGGATAAGATCAGAAAAGGCGTGGGTGCCTCGGAATAACGACGTAACACATTTGGTTAGCAAACAGACCAAACATTCATCCTCGCCATCATGCACATACACATGGTCCTTACTTCCGGTTTAAACAAGCAACAATAACAAAAAACTACTTCCGACGTAACGATACTGGATAGGACTGCCGCTTAGTCCGAGACTTGGCCGAGATTACACGAGATTTCAAATCGTGCTTGTTCTCTTCCGCTAGCGCCATTGCTAAAGGTAAGTGGATATTTTTTGTATCTTCATATTAGTTGAAAATTTAAAATGTTTTCTGTGTTTGTTTGGAAAAACTATTTTTATATTTAAGGTTCTGAATTCTTTTTTTTAATCTAAAATTTGATTTGAAGATTGTCGATGTTTTATCATTACGTAGAAATTATTTGGATTATTGGTTTTGTTTTGTTTTGTTTTGTTTTACGGCATATCAACCTCAGTGGGTCATTTAATGCCGATAAAGTTTTGAAATAAATCAATTCTTAATGGATAATACAATTTTTTAATGAATACATTTTTCTATTTAACCCATAGATGGACCCTAACAGATACTACCCCTCCGGGTAAGAGTGGACCAGGGAGCAATGGTGATGAAGGGGTGCTCCACATTCCCCAAACCTCCAAAACTGGAACCTCACCATCAGATAGAGTTTAACGTCATTCCCAGGACATGTAGACCCTCAGTCACCGCCTTCTAGCACCCATATGATAAAAAGGGGTTGGGGCTTGCCATAAGGGCAATAGGGTTAGGAAAATTATATAGGTGTTAGACCTTGACATGACCAGCCGATTGATCGGAGGGGACCTCTCCACCGCCCGTCTAGCCCAAGATAGGGCCAAAGTGGAGTATTGCAAGTCATGAACTGCTCATCCACCTTGGTTCTATCCTTAAGCATCACGGATAGCCACCCACGACCAAAAGGTGGCCTCATTGGGGGAGTCTTACCCCTCTGCAGAGGTGCAGTCGGTGCATTCTAACGCCCCAGCGAACAGGGCGGTTGGATTATTGACATTATTATTTCATACTAAATCTAGCTCAAACAACATGTATATATGTTACCAATTTATTGTTATCAATTTACTTGGAAGTGTCAAGATTATCGATGTATTTATTACGACAGAAATGAACAATAAATAAACGTGAATTTTCTTTAAAATAGTTCCTTTGATATAGTAAATACCCCTATAACAGGCATTTTTACTGCATGGTTAGGTTTCTCTTTTATCTGTTTGATTTGGTTTCTATGTTCAAAGGCATATCAAACAGCGTAGGCTATTTAATACCAAAGCAATCATTGTAGACGAATAGTGGTGTTACTATTTAACTCATAGCTGAGGGGATGAGTGAGTTCATAATTTTTTCAAGGGTATTAGCGATGGGATTTAAACTCACATTCTACGATTTCGGAGATCAGCACGTTAATGGCATATCAACCTTCGTGTGTTATTTAATGTCAATCCCATCCTTGTAGAAGGAGAGTAGTGACACTATTTAACCCATATCTGAGGGGATGAGAGCTTTCATATTTTTCTCATTGGGATTAGTCAGAAAACGAAATTAATCATATAGTTTCTGGTAATTATTTCTATTTAATAATAGTTATTTGTTTGCACACACTTATATGATTTCAAATCCTGGACGTGGTAATTGCATTTCACTTAGCGCTAATACCCTTGGGAAAGGTATGAACCCTACTCTCTCTCCAGCTATGGATAAATAGTAGGGTAGACAGGGCTCTTTAACCTTGGTTAGGCAACCGGTCTAGGAGAAGGAAAACTCTGAATTCAAACCTGTTGAACTCCGCTTAAGAAATTGACCTTGTGTCACATCCTGCTCGTGTGGAGGGGTTGGTAAATATTTATATGATTTCAAATAACTAATAATAATCCTTATCAAACATTAATAATTTCTATTAACTATTCTTAATACAGATAATTTACAGTTATATGGTATACGAATACTTTTTAAACATATCTTTTAACCTATAGATAGGACACTAAAGGTCAGAGTGACCCTGTGAATAACAGCAATAAAAGAGTCCGCCACAATCCCCAGATGTTCAGAACTGGAGCCTCACCATCAGATGAAGTTCAGTTATACCAAGAACACCCTTTTTGTGTAGGGGGTCTGACTTCACTGCAGGTTATATAGTCAGCGTATTTTTAGCCCCGCCGAAAGGGGCGAACGTAAATAAAAAAAACAAAAAAACAACAACGTTTCCCTTCCATTGTTAATGTAAAAAGATAAAATTTTGGATATTTATTTCAGTAGGTGTGAAAATCATTCGCTTCCCTTACTGTTCCACCCAAGTAATCCCGATTTTCATGGCTGAAGCAGGATGCTATGAAGGGACGCCATCAATCTTGATAGTTGCAAATAGTAGCATCAGCTGTACATAGCGAGAACGAATGCCAGCCTCTTTCGTGACTGGCCTACGGAATAATAACTTTCACACTGTCTTGAAAATAAATAACCAGAAATGCCCTTCCAGTGATGGGTTTAGCTCAGAGTTGTCTAGCTGAAGAAGGGGAACCATGTAGACTTGTGTATAGGTCGACCTTTGATTCATGGCCCTGGAATCATTAATTTAGGGAATTAATTTGTGAAATCAAGTTTTTTCTTAGTCCTATGCATTAGGATTGAACTTCAGTTTATTAATCACTAGCTGCAGTGCCCATTTTCTAATGTATTTTACGCTTTAATTAATTTTACACTTAAATTGTTAAAATTGATAAAAACTCGAACTTTGCCTTTTTAATTAAATTAAGGGAGAAAAGAACGTGACGTTGAAAAAAAAAGAGTATAAGGTCCTCTTAAATATTGCCCGTAAAAGTTATTGCACTAAAAATCATTTTAATTTAAAAAAATAATTCCTTTAAGTATTGCCCGTCTATTAACAACAAAGTAAACACCAATATTAGTATATTAACTTTTTACGGTAAACTTTGATTATTTCATTTGATTTGTAAGAGTATTTTTAAAAACCATTACATTACGAAGTAATACTAGTAGTAGGAGTGGGTGAACACTTGGCTTTTTTATTTTTGCTAACAGAAAATTATCCGCGGGATACCAATAAGAGGGGTGAAGGAAGTATTGAACCACAGAAATATTCTTTTTAAGTTAAAAACCCTTCAGGGATAGATATTATGTATTTACCGAACCCCTCCACTACAGCCATGATGCGACACATGGTCAATTTTTAAACGGGGTACAAGCTGGTTTAAATTCTGTGTTTTTCTTTTTCCTCACCTGTTAGACGTACCAAAGCTAAAGCGACCAACCTTCCTTGCGATTTACTCATAGCTGAGGGGAGAAAAGATGGATTCATACCTTTCCCAAGAGTATTAGCGTGAAAGTGAAACCCAAACGGCTTCCTCTGGGGTTTGAATATGGTTGACCATATCAATTCCTAAAGCAATAACCGTTAGGCAACGTGTTTCGAAATCTTACAAACTATATTGATTTTTTCACGTCAGTAACCCTAATTTAAATGTTAAAATATCACATTCTTCTCGCCATCTAGCTTCGATCGGTACCGATGGTAATTCTGACATTCACTTTCTTCAATTCGTGAAGGTATCGATCAACCAGAAAACTGCATTTAAAAATAAAATGCTGTGGAACATTAAGAATGTTTATCATTACAATTAAACACTAATAAAGAAATCAAAGTCTGGCATTAAATAACCCATAACGGGTCAATATTCCGTTAGGCAAATAACCCGAATTATCGATCCAAGTTTTGTTTATTTATCTATCATATTGTTTCTTGCCTCTGCTATCCTCCTGTCCTGTCAATGGGATTGAGAATACGCTGAATGTATCCCTCTGTAGAAGGTTAGAAACCCCTAAAGCGATTTCCTGGACATGCCACTGAACTACATCTGGTTATGAGGTCCCAGTTCTGGATATCTGGGTAGTGTGGAGTAGCCGTTCATTTTCATTACGTTCAGGTCCACTTGGACCTGGAGTGATAGTACTTTTTGGCGTCCCATATATGGGCCAAATAGATATGTTTGAAAATTATTCGTATTCGATAGGAATACCTGAAATTATTTAAACTTTTAGGGTCCCATCTATGAACTGAATAAATCAAGAAATGAGTCTTAAAAGATGTGCTAAAAATGTGCTAAAAATTCCAAAAATGTCTACCCAACAAGAATGAATAAAGCAAAAACCTTTTCAGCATAAAATGACCTAAGAGTTGAAATGCCATAAAATCCAACCAACCACCAACCAACCAACCAACCAACCACAGCCAGCCAACCAACTAATTTGATATTATATAATCGTGCTCCAAAAAGCCCTTAAAATTATAGATAAGTAAATATAAATGTACAACGTATGCAATTCCTTAAGTTTTAGGCATAAAATAACTCGTGAAGGGTTGTCATGACGTTAAAAACAAGCATGGTAATACATACATCTGAATGTTGTACAAATGACATCGAGTTCATATTCTCGGTCGGGTTTGCAAAACAATAATTTAACCCCTCACCCCGCCTAAAAATTAACCTAGAGTCCATCATTCTAAAAACTGCTATTTGATATAAATTGTAACTAGACGCCTGCATCGGTAAAAGAGGCTTACCGTTTGTTACTGGAGAAAAGGATCGAGTTCGAAACTAGGTAAAAACAGTTGTTTTGAACGCTGATTTACTAAGCAGGGAAATACCCTACCTGGAAAATTGAAGTAAAAACAATTTTTCCTTTAAGAAGATTAGTGAATATGGAGTGTTAACTAGACGGTCATTACTTCTTTTATGAGTTGTCTCAGCAAAAGACTGGCGACTGAGAGGTCGGAAATTATGTCACAATTGTCAAGGTTACGACGTTTGTATGTAACAAAAGAAGCGCAAATATATACCCGTCAGAGAGACGACGGTAAAAAAAAAAAAGAAAAGAGTAAACTGTAAGAAGAAATATTATTAATAAAAAAAGAAAAGAAAAGAAAAGATGGTTCTTAAGTTTCAGGGTTTTAGAATAAGGATCTGGCATCGTTTAAATCTACTGGCTTAGCAGGTGGTTGTGGGGATTATTATATGAGCTTAGGTCACAGTAGTAGGTCCACTATTAAAGATCAAATTCGCACTACTTGGGACAGTAAATGTAGTACGCAGTACGCAACTGATAGATGTCCTTATTTTTACATGTGGAAACGGCACCATAAAAATATAACAAACCAAAACATATCATAATCTTCAAATAAATGGGGTTATTCTACCCCCACCAAAATAATACTATACTAAAATAATATTTTTCCTTGGATGAAGTAATATTTTATTCACGTGGTCTAGCAGAACCAATAAAAATTTCGTTTTAATATATATATATTTGCCAATAACCCCGCACGAGCAGGATGTAACATAAGGTCAATTTCTTAGCGGAGTTCAACGGAATTGGATTCAGAGTCTTCTTTTGCAATTCAAATGGTTGCCATAGAAATGTTAAAGAGCCCAGTCTTCCCCAACCATAGTTTTCCAAAGGGCATTAGCACGATATGAAATGTAAGCAGTCTCGTCCAGGATTTGAACTCATGAGACCGTGTCATTTCCTACGATGATAACCATTACACGACGGGTGAAACGGTTTACTCGGTTTGAAGCATAAGTTTATAAAGTTCAAGTTTATTCAAGTAAAAAGGTGTGTGTTAGTCTTGAGTGGCCAATAAGTACTTAGTATATAGTAAGTAAAGTAAGTCGTCGGGGCGGCCTAAAGTCGGTATCAGCCAGTCAGCGAGGGAGTCTATCCCCTTTTCACTAGCGCTAGACCAAGGAGATTGTTTTAGCATTTAAGGTGGGCGCCACACCTAGCATCATATCCTTACTTTACCGCACAGATCCCTGTGCTACTCATACGCTGAGTTGGCGAGGACCGGTATCGAACTAGGAACCTTGTGGTTTCTAGCCGAACGCTCTACCGACTGAGCTAAAGCATAGCTAATTACGTAGGAAGTTATATTAGCATGATGACCATAATAATGTTCATTCATCGATTTAAGTAATGATGGCCATTACTTAAGCTGAAGTCCACACTGTCGGCTGGGGCAGAATAATACACCAACTGCACCTCTGCATAGGGATAAAATACCCTGTTGGCCGTGGGTGGCGACCCGTGATGCTTAAAGAAGGAACCCTGGTGGCTGAGCACGGTATGACATGCAACACTCCACTTTACTTAGGCTAGATGGGCGGCCAGAGAGGCCCCCTTCGATCAATTGGTTAGTCACGTCAAGCACTAGCTCCTATATGATTGTCCAACCCTATTGCTCTCATGGCAAGCCTGAATCCTTTTTTATCATTTATACGCTAGAATGCGGTGGCTGAGAGTCTTAGTGTTCTGGGTATGACGTTAAACTGTTTCTAATCGTGAAGTTCCAATTTGGGAGCTCAGAGGAGTATGGAGTACCCCTTCATTGCCATTACTTCCGGGTCCACTCTAATCCGGAGTGGTAGTACATGTTAATCTATGGATTAAATAGGAAAAATGTGTTAAAAATTGAGTTTTGAAAAAATTTGAATGCCCATCAGGCCTCTATAGAACAAATCGTCTTCGGCATAAAATAACCCAACAATGGCTGACATGCCGTAAAATCCAAGAAAACAAACCTAAATTAAGCCGAAGCTTAATAAATAAACTACACAGGTGATTTGTTTATAGCGGTGACTGCTGTTGTAGAACCAGCCACAGTTTTTTGCATTAGACGATAGCAGAAGAATGATGCTCTACTGCACCATAGATATTCAGAACAGAACTCCTAAAGTTTTAGAATTACGAGTTTTCTTTCTCCTAAACTGTTTGCCTTAACAAAGCATAAGAGTTCAGTCCCACTCCCATAGCTATGAGAGGGGAAGAAGATCTGTATGTATATCTTTCCCATAGGGAAAGACATTACGATGTAAAAGCGCAGTCTGACCCATGATTTGAACTTAGCTCCTCGAGTACATTTCCAACGATGATAATTTTGTAATTCTGTTTGTGCCCCTCCACCACAATGGCAAGTAAAGAGTTTGTCGTACAGTGTGATTCCAGGGAGGTGATTTCAGTAGTGCTGTATCCAGGAAGATCTCAATTCTTCTTTTGGTCCTCAGTTACCCACAATATCTTTTCCTGTTCTCTGGCAAGATACAAATTTTTGTCTATCTGTGTGTCTGTGTGTTAATTCTAATTTTCATATATATATATATATATATATATTATTGCATTGTAATAAGGTCTCTTAGAATGCTTAAAACATTTGATCCTGAGCCAAATTTAATTTAACCTTAGCAGCCCACATACACATAGGTATTTTATCTAGCATCTACAAAGGAAGCTGATACATTCGAATAACATTTTATATATATATATATATATATATATATATATATATATATATATATATATATATATATATATATATATATACATGTAGAATTAAACAAAACAAATATCCTGTTTAACAATTTGATTTTTGATTTTTTCGAGTTTTCTGGCCAACTTTTTCATGTTTTGGTGGAATTCGTGGATAAGTCCACCAAAGTTCAAGTCCCGAGTACTTTCGGCAATTCGAAGTGCCATCATCAGGGGTGATGTGCTCTATTTTTTTCTTTTAATTTAAAAAATATGTATATATTAATGTAGAGCCTGGAAGGAGAAGAATTGGTGAGAAAACACGAAAAGATCAAAAATAAAATTGTTAAACAGGAGATGTGTATTTTTTAAAATTCTACATGTATAAATGAAAGAATGCTGCCCAAATACACACACACACACACACACACACACACACACACACACATATATATATATATATATATGTGTGAGGTGTGTGTGTGTGTGAGAGAGAGAGAGAGAGAGAGAGAGAAGTTTGAGAGAGATAGAATAAATAGAGAGAGATAGACAGAACAGAGAGAGTGAGAGAGGATTGTATGATTATTTGTGTGTACGTATGTTAAGAACACCTCACTATGGAGAAGTTATCTCAGAGACCACAATATCTATGGAGAGAGTTCGAATCTTACAAGCGATTTTGTTTCAAACCGTTACTATTGCAATGAAGTGATTCCTATTAGAATGCTTAAAACTTTTGACCTTGAGCCAAACATAACAAAACCTCGTCAACCCACAAACATACTCAGGTATTCTGTTTAGCATGTAAAAAGGAAACAGATAAATAACATTCTCATATATATATATATATATATATATATATATATATATATATATATATTAGAGATATGAGGAACACAAGGACAGAACTCAGACAAAAGTGCGTAAAACATATTTCGCTTTGAGCTCGGCATCATCATTTTTTTATTATATATATATATATATATATACACCCCCCATATATATATATATATATATATATATATATATATATATATATATATATATAGACTGATGATGCCGAGCTCAAAGCTCTAGCTAAATATATTCTACACACTTTTGTCTGACTTCTGTCCTTGTGTTTCTCCTATCTCTACTACATTCTGTCGGATTTATTCCAATCCTCTTTTCTTATATATATATATTATATATATATATATATATATATATATATATTTCTAAAAGTCAAAGATTTTAGTTCATTTTATTACTGAGCGCATTTCAGAAAGAAAATGGGTGTTCCGTTATTTTTCTCATTTATGTTCGATATATTTTTTATTTTTTAAATCTTTTATAATGTTTTTTTCATTCATTATTTTTTATTTACTATTTTTTTACACGGCAACATAGGGATAGGCATTTACTCCCTTATAACGACCAGTTTATGAATTGAAAAAAATGGGCTGGAAAAATCGTGAAGATCATTTAACTGAAGATTTCAAACCGATGACGCAATTCTGTTGCAAGAGAAAAACCAACCCTGAAGCAGTCCAACCATGAACGCATCGGACTTCCAACGCAGTCAACCTTAGAAAAAATCTTAAAGCTAGATGTGGGCGGGGAAACTGTCAGCTTTTCCCCTTCTTAGCTTTTCGGATTATAACTGATAATCAGAAAGTTTTATGTCTCTTTCAATCCTTAACAACTTTTATATGCTTCCTTTTTTCTTACTCTTTTTTTTTTAGTTGATATTACTCCAGTTTTATCAACGTTACTGCAAAAGGAAATATTTACTGGACTAAAATAACTTTGCTGCAAGCCTCGATTTCTATATACTCACGCTTTATGGCTGTTGAGATCATAATTGTTATTATGTCATGCAGCGATCATCCAATCTGATAAATGTGGATAGATGAAACGGCAGAGAGGTGTGCCAAAGTCATATGACACAATAGAAAATAAATAAGTTTATTTTTCAAGAATCAAAATTAGGATAGCCGGATGCGTTAAGAGGTGAGACACAATGAAGTGAGATGTATTTGTATACTACTAAAATTCTCGTTCTGTATGTATACATGTAACTGAAACCTTCCGAAAGCCAGATTTTATAAGAGCAAATACTTAAAAATACCAAATCAAATAAAGAAACATGCAGTCCAATTTGTAACTAACTATAATTGTAACTAGCGCTTGACGTGACCGAGCTGTCTAGCCCAAGTCAGGGCCAAAGTAGGGTGCTGAATTTGATAGACTCCTTAGCCACAGGGATTCCGTCCTTAGGCATCACGGGTTGCCACGTACGGCCAACAGTCACATTGATGGGATTTTACCCCTATGCAGCGGCACAGTCTGTGTATTTCACAGCTGCAGCCGATAGAACTTGACATAACCAGCCGATTGAATGTAAGGGGCCTTTTCAACCACCCCCGTTTGGCCCAAGTAAGAGCCAAATTGTAGTGTTTGTTGAATTAAAAACGAATTCAGATGCAGGGTCGTCCACAAAGCGTTTCTTCACTGACTGCAGTCTCGAGTAGGCCAACTGTTTCTCGAACGCTCCACTCGCTTCAGTTATTTATGGGCATATTTTCGCAAACATCCGGGTACATCAGTAGAACCTCGCGCCTGTCCAACGCACAATTCTCGTGCATTCGGATGGACGCGTGTAGGCCCCCAACACACAGGCATCTGAATTGCACCTCGCGTCCATCCAGCGCCTAAACCTTATTTATTTGCACTCGTGAGGACTCGGGTTCGCCTTCGGTAGGCAGGACAATGTCTTGCTCTTTTTCCAAATGAGTACGGTGGTACTCGTTCTCCGTCACATAGTGTTGCATTCCTGGATTGCTCAGCCACCAGATTTCCGTTCTCGAGTATCACAGGTTGCCATCTATGACCTTCATGTGGTCCAGTTTGGGCGGGGATATTAACATAGAGCAGTCGGTGTATCTCTACAGCCCCAGAGGGCTGGGATTGAGTTGACCAGTCGATTGATCGGGTCCCTCTCCGACCGCTCGTCAAGCCCAACTAAAGGCCAAAGTAAAGTGTTGCATGTCAAGGACTGCTCAGACGCAAGGGTTTCGTCCTTAAGCATCACATTTCACCACCCATGGCCAACAGGTATGGGTCTTACCTCTTCAGATGTACATTCGGTGTATTCTACATCCCCAGCCGAGAGCCCAGAAAACTTTAGGTCATAGTCCGGAAAAAGCGCGTAGGCTGAAATACGGCTGGATTCACTGCGAGCAACATTCTAAAAGTCTAAGAATAAAACCTAAGAGATTATACAAACGTAGTAAAGAAAGAAAAACACAAGGACCCATAGAATGAAACAATTATGAAAACAACATCAGCGGAGATAATTGACAATACAACCGAAAGAAATAAACCAATACAAAACTTCGGGATTCTGTAAACAAGAGCAAAGTAAGATTGATTACAGCAACCAATAACAACACAAAAACAAAAAGCAAACAAAGCAGATAACAATAAGGGGAAGAAAAACAACTTTATAGTTAGGTGAAGCGTAAAAAGAAGGACATTACGCATGATATTGACGGAACTAGTTATGCCAACAAAAGGTTGAACTAAAGAGAAAAACTGAATTTCTATTAATAACAGCACATAGTAATGTCAAAAGAACTAATTTTCTTAAAGCAAAAATTGACAAAATGTAAGAGAATATAAAATGTTCGTTTTGTGGAGTCTTAGTTGATAAAAAGAAAACTTTTCAGTGTTGGATTGTGCCGTTCCAGCAAACCATAGAGGGGAGAATTACACACACACACACACACACACACACAAACAAAACAAAAAAACAAAAAACAACAAAAAAAACAGATAGACAAATACTAGGATCTTGCCAAAGAGTTGAAAAAGATGTGGACTATGAAGATGACACTGATACCAATTTTACTTAGATTAGTCTGCAAGAAACTGGAAAAGAACCTGTGATGAACTGGAGATCAGAGGAAGAATTGAGATGATCAGGATACTGCACCACTGAAATTGGCTAATATACTTAGAAGAGTCCTGGAGATTTGATAAATCTTGCTATCACTCAGACTCCAGTTAAAGACAACTAGTTACATTGTATATGTTTTGGAATCTTTCTTTAATGGTATATCTACTGTTGTATACCCTTCTTTACTTACTTCTATTCTTCTTCTGGCGTCTTTGATATCTTAAGTTCTTCTAGGCCTGGACTACGTCTTGGTGGTCGGTCGCACTTAACTCATTTCTTCTTCTAGATCAGTTTTGTTACCAAGACATTCATTAAGCTTTTATTTACTTAACTAAACATTTCACGTAAATAAACATAGCGCGCGTATGCAGTGAGTTCCAGTTAAGGCATGCCATCTTCTCTGTCCGACGTCCAAACTGAAACTGAGGACCCAACCAGGTCCCACGTGACTTCACGTATTTCGCGGGCTTTCAGTAATCTTCCATGGAAAGTCCCGCCCGTGATATGAAAAGGGCCATTCCTTTAGAAATACAGGGGATTGACAATAATCTTATGCAACCTCATAGATTATGTAACACTACCTTTGTGGGTTATTTAGTGCCAAACCTATCCTTGTATAAGAACAGTAGTAATACTATTAAACTTATATATGGAAGATTAGGGGTATACACTCCCTGAGTGTATTAGTCCGAAAGTATACACAATAACGCGACTGGAGTTTGAACTCGCTTAGTAGGATCTCGCAGTACGGCTCGTTAGCCATAACGCTACGGGAACCTCCAATAGTTAGAGCTGGTGTAAAAAAAAAATCGTAAATAGTATATATAATGAAATTATCAATTTACGTTTTCTTAAGTGGCAATAGTTTTTTTTTTACTGTAAATATGCTAGAGATGAAAGCTAAAATAAGAGTTCTCTTAGGAACAATACTTAAATTTAAAACTGCTGAACATAAAATCTGGACCTCTTAGGAGAGTGGAAAACACCTTCATTGCCATATCCACTCTGGTAATATCTGTAAGGGCCCCATCTAGACCTGTTTAAAAAATGTTTATTTTGAATAGGAATACTTGATACCATATAACTGTAAATTATTTGGATTAAGAATAATTACTATATACAATCTATAATGATTTACTATGGTTTATTATCATTAGTTACTTCAAACTATATACCTATATACTATTAAATAGAAATGATTACTTGAAACCATATAATTATAAGATAGGATTACATGTAACCATACCTGTGTGTGCAAATAATTTGTATTAGATAGGAATATTTGAAGAAAAGAAAATTAAGATAAAGATATGGTAAACATTTCATAGTAATAAACAAAGAAAATAATGAATTGCTAGACCTTGCAACGAATAACTGGCGCGAAGCATTTGAAATTCTTTAGCGCATGCAATTATTAACACAAGAGACTCCAAAATAACAGCACAGTTAGTCGCCATTAATATCCATTTTCAGTCATTCTAGGATTGCTCAAACGACAGTAGATATGAACATAAAATAGTGATTCAATATTTTCCCGTTTTGTCATACTTATTTTACGAGGAATATAATAGGATATCTATTTAGTTTGTTTTTTACATTTTTATTCTATCCTTGGCGTCAAGAGATGTCAGTGCAGTGATTAAACAGCCATCAAAAGCAAACGTTATAGTTTTTGTGTCAGGGAGACAATTCATACAGAAATTGAAATGTGAATGATAACTTTTCTGATATTTGATAAAAGATATGTACTTTTTAAAAAAAGTTAATATTAATATTAGCGGTGTGTTAACTCGTAGCTAACACCGTACTATTATAATGCATAAATAAATGGAAAAGAGGGTAATCTAACACAGAATCATCGATAGGAAAAAAGACAAGTCAGTTAATACAACATAACATCTAGATATACTACATACAAAGAAGGAACATAGTTTCCGCCCCAAACTATTAAAAAATCACATGGAGTTCAGAAAGACATGAAGAATGATTAAACATCAGGGCGGGGGGCTACTTACTATTTTTCAGGAGGTCTGAGAACAAAAAGAGGTACCATGTGCGTAGCTGCTGAGGATGCTGTCGCTTCTAACGCCGTATTAGTAAAAGAAAAAAAAAGTTAATTCTAGAGTTCTCTTTGTCACATGACCAAAACGGATACGTGACGTTGGAGATTCTCTCCATTAATATAAACAAATATTTAAAAAAAAACATTAGTAACTTGTTACTAATTAAAAAAATTGAACAAACGCGTTTCTTGAAACATATTTCAGGAATAAATAGTTGATATGCATATATATATATATATATATATATATATATATATATATATACCAACTCCTGCACACTCATAGGATGTGACGCAAGGTCAATTTTAATGCGACGTATAACATGTTTGAATTCAGAGATTTTCTTCTCCAACTTTAAAGAGCCCAGCCCGCCCAACTATTTACCAATAGCGGGAGGGTAGAATAGTTGGATGCCTACCTTTACCAAGAGGATTAGCACAATGGGAAATGCAAACAGTCTCATCCAGGATTTGAATTCGGCTCCACAATTTTACAACAATAACCATTACCCCACGCGCCTGTAGGATATACGACGGTAATCCCAAAAGCATTAGGGGAGGTGAGAAACTGCTCGTGTGGCTTTTGGTAACACTGTAGTGTTTGTTGTGCATGCGCCTGCGCCTACACTCGTTCTACTGCCACGCTCATCCTTGGCGTGGCAGTTGTCTATGTTAGAGCTCCTGATTGATGTTAACGTTAAGTGCGAAGTTCTCGCATTTGTTCGGTTTTAAAACATAAAAGACATTAAACCGATTTGAATTCATCGCCAATTAACGCACGTGTATCAGGAGGCATGCATGGATGTCAAAAATGTCTGCAAGTAATGTAGGTAGTTTGCAACGACGACGAGATTTAACGCTTCCTCAAGGATATGGTGGCGAGCTGGTATGACACGTGCATACAAGACTGATACAGTGCCTACAAAAATACATCGGCTGAAATGGCAATTATTTAGAAAATAGATACATGTTGAAAATTTAAAATGATGTAAGCACATTGACAGTAAAGAATAAACGTTTCTGTGATTTCTAAATATTTTGGAACCTTATTTTTGGGATTATCCTCGCTGTAGTTACTTTCAATAGTGTTTGAATTAATTTCTGACCAATGATAAAGTTTTGTCGCACGTGACATCTAGAATATTTAGATCGATTGCAGAAAATGGATATTGATTTAATCATTCCCAGATTCACTTATCATATATGCTTATGAACTCAGTACAGCAGTAGTCAGCCCGTCTTTGTTTGAAGCAGCTCTTTCTGTGGGTCCTTAGCTAGACCTTAGGGTTCCGAGTGCTGTATTTTAGAGGCCCAACCACAGCTTACTAAGCAAGATTTGCACCCATGAACTTTCACTTTCGTTTTTATTAAATCTTCTTTTTTTTTCCGACCATTTCACTTTCAGTTTTTTAATCTTCTTTTTTTTTTTTTTTGAATAGTGTTCAGTAAATTGTCATGCCTTAAAAATAAGACGATTAAGCGATAGCTGGTTTTGAAAAATGCTTTATAATGAGTCAACTATATCATTAAGACTGATTAAAAGTGTTATTTTCTTTTTCTTCTCTTGACACAAGAATTTACAAAGATATAAATCTAGCATATCTACTTGAATGCCTTACTACTTTTTTTTTATTTTGTCTTGTCTCTTAGCATATTCCTCTGAAACCCCACTGATTATTTTTCTTTAAAAAGAATCAGTACAATCTTTCCTTAATAAGTTAATCCAGTTATGGCATTTTTCAAACTCTTCTATCGCTTAATGGTCTTATTTTTCAAAGGTATAACAATTTACTGAACACCGCTAAAAAAAAAAAGAAATCCAAAAATAGAACAAACAAACAAACAAACAAAACAAAAAAAAAAACAAAAAACAAGAACAAAAAGAAAGTGAAACAGTCGGGAAAATTCAAGAGTGTCGCAAGTTTGTGCTGTCGCGGCCTCATTGTGTCCGGTAGTTGTTTGTTGTATTTACCACGTACCCCACGTGTACGGGTTAGTCCAAGGCCCTATTAATGTGGGACCACCTACGAACATGGGTGGCGGGTGCAAAAAATGCGTTGATCCCGTCGGCATTGGCCCTCAAGGGGGTGTCTCAGGCACTGGGCAATAAACCCAGTCCCGCCCCTTTAAATCGAGGAGACAGGTGTTGCCTGGGGGGATAGCCCCCTGAGATCACGTCATTAATTTAACACACAGGTCCTTCGGCCACTGGACCCACACCCCGGAGTAGGGGTGTCCGGTAGATGTTTGACTCTATTCCAGCAAATTCCAGGAATTTTGGGGCATGTGCTTCTTCAGACTTCCGTAGCACATGAACAAATATGGACAATCAAAGTTGCACCACCCTAGTTGATAGTGGAATGGTTCTGTAAATCTTAAAGAGAGACTTGTTGGAGATTGGCCTTATTTGGTCATCGGTGTCCAGTGATAGTTCTTAGATATTTGTGACTACGGGCTTCAAATTATCCACAACTACATTTGGAGTTAACAAGATGTGGCTAATGTAATGAATGACTTTCCACCCAAAAAACAAAGATAGTTCATTACGCAGAGAACGTTTTTGAAACGTTGAGGCTTACCAGTTTTCTAGTGGTTACATTGTACCGGTCAGCAGCGGAGTAAAGCAGGGCTGTGTACTTGCACCCACACTGTTTGGGATATTCTTCTCCTTGCTCCTCCAGTACGCCTTCAAGGACTGCAGCGAGGGTGTCTACATACACACCAGAACTGACGGCAAGTTGCTCAACATCGCCCGCCTCAGAGCTAAGGCCAAAGTCAAGAAGATTCTCATCCGGAATTGCTAGTTGCCGATGACGCAGCCTTAACGTCACACACTGAGCACGGCCTGCAACAGTTTGTCAGCCGACTCACACAGGCTTGCAGGGAGTTTGGGCTCACCATAAATCTAAACAAGACAAAGGTCATGGCACAAGGTGTAGAAAACCCTCCAAACATCAACAGGCACAGCCTGGAAATTGTGGAGAACTTGGGTCTACCATTGCCAATTCAGTCTCCACCGACGTCAACAGCAGAATTGCAAAAGCGTCGGAAGTCATGGCGTAACTGAGCCAGCGAGTATGGGAAAATGCCAGCCTTACCAAGAGAACCAAAATGCGCGTCTACAGAGCGTGTGTTCTCAGTACTCAGTGAAGCCTGGATCACGTACTCACGTCACGTGAAGAAACTGGACAGCTTTCACCTCAGATGCTTACGCCGCTTACGCCCAACACAGAAGTGCTGGAACAAGCAAACATAAACAGCATGTCCGCCATCATCTGCGAGAGACGCCTGTGCTGGCTTGGCCATGTCAGGAGGATGGACAAAGGCCGCATCCCCAAGGACCGACTGTACGGTGAACTAGTGTAGGGCACCCAACCGACAGGAAGACCACGCCTACGCTTCAAAGATGTCTGCAAGAGAGACATGAAGACATGCCACATCGACATAAACACCTGGAAGGCTTGTGCAGAAGACAGTGTGACCTGGCGCCTCCTCGTCAAACAAGGATCGAGAGAGAGAGAGAGAGAGAGAGAGAGAGAGAGAGAGAGAGAGAGAGAGAGAGAGAGAGAGAGGAAAGAAGCCGCCACAGAAAAAGAGCTAAAAGGAAGGAGAAACAACAGCACCCCTAACACCTTCAGAAAGCATCACCTTTTGTTTGCAACCACTGCACCAGAGACTGCCATTCAAGGATCGGTCTGTTCAGCCACTCACGTAGCTGTAGGTAAAAAAATGAAAAAACACTACGCCATCGACTTAAATAGACGGATTGTACAAAGAGTCTGCCGCATAACCGTTATATAACCAAAGGTTCAAGGTAATAAAGTTTTTACTTAACATTATTTACTATCTCCACCACCTGTGCATATAAAAGTAAAGTCGTCGGGGCGGCCTAAAGTCGGTATCAGCCAGTCAGCGAGGGAGTCTATCCCCTTTTCAATAGCGCTAGACCAAGGAGATTGTTTTGGCGTTTGAGGTGGAGCGCCACACCTACCATCAGCTTATTACTTTACCGCACAGATCCATGTGCTACTCATACGCTAAGTTGGCGAGGACCGGTATCGAACTAGGAACCTTATGGTTTCTAGCCCAACGCTCTACCGACTGAGCTAACCCGGCCCCTGTGCATATAATGTGAACAAATATTATAAATATTAAGCAAAGTTACATAAAAATCAATTATCTTAACTAAGAACCTTTGTTCGCTTACGTCAGGGCCAAAGTATATTTGTCATTTAAATGAACAACCGATGTTGAAGTGGAAAGTACAAATTCAGACATTTTCTTAAAGCACCAGCCACACTTTTTCCCTAATAAGCTGGTAACAAAAAGGGTGGAACAATGTGCCCTATATTTTCCCAAACAACCCTTCTTAAATTTTCGTATTCAGGATTCATGCCTTTCTCTAGGGAGATTTACCCAACCCCTCCACTAGAGAGGATGTGACACTTGGTCAATATTTTAGTGGTGTAAAGCTGGTTTGAATTCAGAGCTTTTCTTCTCTTAGACTAGTTGCCTAGCCAAGGCTAAAAAACAATCAGCCCTACTATTTACCTATAGCTGGGAGAAAGTACAGATAGAATCATGATTTACCCAAAAGCATTAGAGCGAACTGAAATTCAAACAGCATCGTCCCGGAGTTGAACTCGGGTCACTGATTCAATTTCCTACGACGTTACGCTAATTGCACCTTCCGGCCTCTTTACAATTTTTTGAAATGTTACTTAAAAAGTGATCGATGTTTTCAGTGGCTGAGTTAGTTTAAAACTGAAAACTTTTAAATGGACGACCCCGTGTTTGTGGGTGGGGGATGTGTTGATATTCGTTAGTCTAATTGCTCTTTGAAAAGTAGCTGCTACATTTTGTCGATTGCCAATATACTCGGTGAGTTAAATGTATTTTTATTTGATTTATTTTTTTGGCATGCAATGAAATTTAAATTACTGCTAATAAAAATTCTTAATGACAAAACAACAAGTAAAATAATGTTAGATTTCTTTATTTTTTTTGGTCCGGCGTATTTTTGAGCTCTCGTCGGAAATCTAATCACCAGACTTTACAAGTAGACATTGAAACCTAAAGAACTGGACATTAAAAGAAGTCAAGTACTATTTGAATATTATTATCAATGTCTTAAGGAATAACACGGACATCTTACACGTCAAACAAAAACAAAATGATCGCTTCACGTAATCAGGGCCTGTCTACTTAAACATTTAGTAAAGATGATAATGTTTCTTTATAATGTTGACCTCTGGTCTGAGAACAAGTTAAGAAAACTTTAAAGAATAATTTACTGCTACACTTTTTCTTATCGTATGTCATTTTTCTCTTTTTTTTTTTTTAATAATTCGCGTCGTTGAAGAGACCACTGATGAAGAGGGTATCACTCTGAAATATTTTTGGAAACCAAAAGAACGATTACCAGTGGTTACAACACTTATTTTATTGACTTCACGCGTCTGATTCGTTCGGTTCTATTGACTAAGAGTTCCAGCGCTGAATCTGATTAGTCGAAAAAAACAAACATTTACCCCTGTGGGATACTGCTTCTGATTTTGTTATTAACGTTTTCTTTTCGTATTGAATTTCCTTTTAGGGTCGGAGGTTCCTCTTCGTAACGAGTTGGATATCTTCCATCAGGGTTATCTGTTTCGCATTTTTTTTCTATCAGGAAACACAGAGACAATTGTGTAAATACTTTTATTTAATTTCCTCGATAGATTTCTTAACCCTTGCGTGGGGAGAATGATGCAAAGATGCAGAATACGTCTTCCAAACAGAGATGTTAGCCTCAGCTCTCACAGACTAAATTCTACTTTCCCAGAGTTACCTGTTTAGGTGACTCTTTAAGATAATGAGAGCTCCATTCCAGATAAACTTGGCTTCAAGACCTGTCAAATTAAATAAATATAATTTTCCAGTGTTAATTTTAAAATCTACACCATACTTACCAAAATGATAGGCTATAGTCTCTCCAGAGTTCCAGGACTAGAGCCTCAAAATTGAATGCAGAATACTGTCATACACAGGACGCATCACTAATAAACTATTCCTATATGATATTAATAATATACACAAAATTATTTGGTTCCACATAACGATATTTATATTTCATGATAATCACTTTTGGCACACTTTATATGCTTTAAAGTAGCTCAGTTTTGTAATTTGACTATCATTATTCTCAGAGAAATAATAGGAAGAAACACAACCAGTATTAAGTAAACGAAAGAAAGTTTACTTAGCAAATATACAAGGTATTTCAATTTTTCTTGTAGAAAATACATAAAGTAACTTGTAGGTTAAAGTATTTTCCCAGATTTGAACCCGATTGAAATACGCTAGACGTAAATATTGTTGTAATGACCTTGATAAAAGATCAAATAATTCTGTCATCAGCACAAGTTGAGTCATTAATACCAGATTATTAGATTATTATTGAGTTCAGTTCTCCGTACATAAAAAAATTAATTAACGGATTTATATGAAATTTTCCTTAAACGTGTTTGTTCGCAATTTCGCGCCTTCGGTTGTAGTTCCTTTTCCTGATTGTCTAGATCTCAAAAAAAGGGAAAAAAACAATTTCCCAGTATTAGGTAAAGGGAAGAAGGTATACTTAGCAAAGATACAAGGTATTTCAATTTTTCTTG
Organism: Doryteuthis pealeii; assembly: GCA_023376005.1. NCBI lineage: Eukaryota > Metazoa > Mollusca > Cephalopoda > Myopsida > Loliginidae > Doryteuthis > Doryteuthis pealeii. Next base: position 16,488,136 of record CM042137.1, read on the forward strand.
CAGAAAATACATAAAGTACCTAGTGGGTTCAAGGAATTTCCCAGAGTGGAAACCCGATTGAAATACACTAGACGTAAATATCACAAAAAAAGGGGAAAAAAGAATTTTGGCAAGTGGAACGAATGTTTAAAAAGAAAAAGATAGATATGAAGTGATCTGCACACGTTATCTGTTTTGTGTGTATCTATCCAGCCCATCTACAAGAGCAGGATGCGTGACAAAGTCATTTTTAAGCGAAGTTTAAGGGTTTTTAATTCAGAATTTTCCTTCTCCTAACCAAAGTTAAAGAGCCCAATCTGCTCTGCTATTTGACCATTGCTGAGAGTGGGAGGAATTGGATTCGTATCTTTCTCAATTATTAGCTCTATGAGAAATGCAAATAGCCTCGTCCATTATTTGAACTTGGATTGAAGTGTCCACTTTATACAAGGATAATATATCATTGTATATATTTTTTGAAGATGTTTGATTTCATTTAATCATCATAATCCTCACCATCATCGTCATCATCCTCAAGGCGTTCCTACTCCACGAATTTGTTTGAATCTCTCTCGCTATCCATCCCTATCGGCTATCACTCTTGGTAAGTACCCATGACATCTAACATTAGCACAGAGCTGATGGATGTGCGTTTTTACTGGGCAGCCAACACAGTTGTGTCCATGGGAAGGATTCCATCGGAGTACATTGCTTACTTTTTCGTCACTTCTCCAGCAGTGCCCAGCATGTCGATAGACTTACTTGAATGTTTTCATCTAGCTTTTACCCCAACCGTTTCGGTAGTGAAAGATATAAAACCATACAATAGTACTAACACGGCTACAGATTGGAAGAAATCTCGTCTAATTTTATCAGACAGATTAAATCTTCATATAGTCCAAAACCTATCAATAGCAGTCCATGCTTTGCTTATGTGTGTGTTGACATCGCTTTCTACCGATGAAATATTGCTACCGAGGAATATGAACTGGCCAACTAATGTCAGAGGTTTTCCATTTAATGAGATGGCACCATCTTAATTAATGCACATGAACTCTATTTTATGTGAGTTTATATAAAGATCAATGAATCTTGCTGCTTGTTCTATGATGTAGACATTCGGCTTAAACAAGTTTATTTGCAAGAAGCAGTAGATCATTAATTTATATCAAGTGAAAATGTTTTTTTCTGATTTGTCGTGACAAGAGGAATGTGCATAAAAACTCTTAGAACAAAAAGAATAGAATAACCCCAGAAGGGTTGACATGCCGTTAACATCCATCAACACTATGAAGTGAAAAACATTCTCTTCAAGCTGATGATTTACGAGGCCATTTCACTTAGGAATCTCAGTGTTCCTGGTATTTCCTGTCTTCTTACAGCGAACAAAAAAAAAACTCATATCTCTGATGTCATCAATTCGTGCAAACACATTACTTGCTGTTCTAATAATGTGCGCTTACAGTAACGGTTAGGAAATGAAATCAGCGACCCAAGTTCAAATCCCAGACAAAGCTGGTTGCGTTTCATTTCGCGTTAATGCCCTTAGGTACGGCATGAATCATTCTCTTCTCTCCATCCCCAGCTAAGGGTAAATAGGGGATATACGGAGTCCTGCAGCCTCAGTGAGGCAACCAGTCTAGGAGAAAGGAAATTCTGAATTCAAACCATCTTTACTCGCGTCTCATCCTGCTCATGGCGGGGGAGTTAGCTAAAGCATATTTGGGCTCTTGTTGCAGAAAAAACTAAGTTTAGTATATGTCTATCTGTTGTATACCCTTTCTTTATCGGCACTAAATAGGTATATGTTATATACTTCTCTTACTTCTTACTCTGGTCGTATCTTCTTCTGGTCGGCTTTGCTATTCTGATCGTCTATCTTCTATCTTGGTCTGGTGTATCTTCTAAGGTCTCGTCTGGTCTTCTATTGAGGATTCCGGGTCTGGTTTCTGTTGGGGATCATTCCTTATCAGAAGCCCTGTGTCATTGTTAGTTTTTAGTAATAAACACAAGACTTCGATTTACGATGATGTTACTTTATTCGTAGACCCCCAGACCAGACAATCACGCAGTGAGACTCACATCTTGCTAGCTTGGCTTCTAACTTCTAACTCACTAACTGAGTTGCTTACACCTTACACCGGAAGGGGCTTCTATCGGGGTTCCGTTTCTCACGGTTTATCCCCAGAACACAAGGTGAGATCGAGGTCAAGCGCCGTCACTCACCCTCAAGGCCATCAGCTGCACTAATATGATTTCTACACTATTGTCATAATCATTAGGTATCTAATGATTATGTAACATATCTTTCAGATGTAAACTAACTTTAGTATATGTCTATCTTTCAAGTGTAAATTGGAAGACAACCGAAGTTATGCTCCAAGCATGAAAAAAAAACATCCCCATTCAGTTCGCACTGTCGGTGGGGCTGTAGGTGCACTGACTCCACCTTTGCAGAGGGGTAAAATCCACTGTTGATCGTGGAAGGGGGGAAACTCTTAATGCCTGAGGAGAAGATTGTGGGGCCTACAGTACTAAATGATCCTGTGATAAGGAACACTGCACTTCTGCTCTTACTTGGGCTAGACGGCCGGCCGGAGAGGCCCGTTACAATCAATCGGCTGGAATGTCAAGTCCTAGCAACTATATGATTGTTCCGACTCTCTTTATCATATAGGTACTAGAAGGCGGTGGCTGAAGGTCAACCAGAACATGACTTTAAGCAAACCATAAATATATATATATTTTAAAGTTAGGCATTAAATAAACCACAACTGTTGATATGTCATTAAACACCAACTAACCAATTGTTGCATATCGTGCGGGCGGTAGTAAGATTTTCCGTTTAAACTGAAACAAAGAAAAGACGACAAAAATAACAAAGGACTTTTTCCGGTTAACGCGAACAAAGAAATCGGAAGTAGATTTTTCCTCTGATAAGTATAACAAAAGAAAATGCGTGGGCGGTTTATATACATAAAAGAAAGTCAGAGATCCCAGCAGTTAGTCAGGCAGAAGACTCGGAACAGAGAACAAGTGAGACGATAGTGGCTCACGGTCAGTCACGGCCGAGAGGCTGTGAGACCTACGTAGCCACCTCTTCCACCTCACCAACCCATTTCAGCAGTCATTTTCAACGCTCGCCATCCACGCACATCCGAGGAAAAAGAAATAAATTCAGCAGTTTTTACAATACACATGTGTTGTGATTTCATTAAACCTACTACTTATAACGCTTTTGGTACTGTGACCATACCCGCTACATAACACAATCATTGTTCAGTTATGATGCCACACCAAATCAACTCATACAATACATGTAAATAGTTATTGTTCTTGTTCTGAATTTACACCCTCCCACCGCTAGGGGCAGGCTGTGACACAAGGTCAATAATTAAGTAGAGTAAAGCTTGGTTAAATTCAGAGTTTTCATTCTCCGAGACTAATTGCCTAACTAAGGCTAAATAACCCAGTTTGCCCCACTATTTACCCATCGTTGGGGGAAAAACAAATCAATGCCATTCCAATGTGAATAAGGGTATAGACCAATGCAAACAGCCACGTCAAGGATTTGAACATGGGTCGCCGATTCCATTTCGTCGTACGACGATAACCGTGACGCTAGTTTGTATTAACTGATTTAGGATGCCTATTGTTGTATTTGAAGACTTTGCTTAATTGATAGAAATATTATTTACCATAAACCATCAAGTAAAATGTTTGCCGACTGGAAACGAGCAAGTCTCTAAACAGAAACGGTTTGGTTTGGTTTAGTTTGTTCTACGGCATATCAACCTCAGTGGGTCATTTACTGCCAACAATGTTTTGAAATAAATTAATTCTCCATGGATACTCAGTTTTTTTTAAATAAATATATTTTTCTATTTAACCCATAAAAGGGATCCTAACAAGTACTACCACTTCGGGTCAGAGTGGACCACGAAGCAATGGTGATGAAGGGTACTCCATATTCCCCAGATCTCCAGAAATAGAACCTTATCATCAGATAGAGTTTAACGTCATTCCCAGGACGAAAACCCTCAGCCACCGCCTTCTAGCATATATATTATAAAACGGGTTGGGAATTGCCATAAAGGCAATAGGGTTGGGGAAATCATATAGGTGCTAGGGCTTGACGTGACCAGCCGATTAATCAAAGGGGGCCTCTCTTACCGTCCGTCTAGCCTAAGTAAGGGTCTAAGTGGGGTGTTGCATGTCATGGACTGGTAAGCTACCAGGATTCCATCCTTAAGCATCCCGGATCGCCACCCACGGCCAACAGGTGGCCCAATTGGGTGAGTCTTACCTCTCTGCAGAGGTGCAGTCGGTGAATTCTAAATCAGAAACGGGAGTCTGCTTCTATTTGTGTTAGATAATAGATTGGCATAGTCTATTATTTTAGCAGGAAATGTAAGTAATTGAAAATAACGCGTAAGTGGTGGAGATATACCGTGAGTCATTAGTTTGAGTGACAGGGCTTAACCTCAAGATCATTTGAATCCATGGCCATCGGGTCTGTCATCCAATTTCTGATGGCTGAGAATTGCAAACCATGTTAAATTTACAGATGAATGTGCAACGTGTACGGAGAAGCATATTTTGATAAAAAAATACGTTTACAAATACGCTAAACATGGGTTTTCCGCTACAAGCCTGAGTCGAAAATAGAGCACATGGTGTGGTGATACACTGACTCTCCGGGAAAGAAAACTTTCTGGGTGCAGCAATCAGTAAAGAAGAAGTTCTTCGGGGATATCAAGTCTTCGGGGATATGAAAGGACACGTGACTATTAATTTCTTTGAAAAAGGTGCAACTGTAAACAGAGCTTTCTATTGTAAACGTCTTAGACAAAAATCACCTTATCTATTGAATGACCCTCATAGCTAGATAAACCTTGGTATCCTCGATAGCATATGTGTGGGAAAGTAAAGTCGTTGGGACGGCCTAAAGTCGATATCAGCCAGTCAGCGAGGGAATATATCCCCTTTTCAATAGCGCTAGACCAAGGAGATTGTTTTAGCATCTGATGTGGAGCGCCACACCTACCATCAGCTCCTTACTTTACCGCACAGATCCCTACTATACTGTTGGCGAGGACCGGTATCGAACTAGGAACTTGTGGTTTCTAGCCTAACGCTCTACCGACTGAGCTAACCCGGCCAACCTCTTTACATGTCTCTTTTTATCCCCTCATTGAAAAAACAGTCTGATAGGCCAATTGGGTTGTTGTAGTTGGTGGTGGTTGGTGTTTAAAGGCATGTAAACCCTTGCGGTTATTTAATGCCAAATTCTATATATATATATATATATATATATATATATATATATATATATATATATATGATTTGTTTAAGTTCAGTTGAATTAATAAATTGATATAAACAATTTCTATTAATTTCATGTGTGTTAATAAATTGTTATTGTTTGTTTGTGGTTAACGGCATATAAACTCTTGTGGGCTATTTAATACCAAATTATGTTTACGTATATATGATTTGTTTAACTTCATGTATTGGTAGAAATAATTTTTATTAATTTCAGGTGTATTAATAAATTTACATAATTAATTTTAATTAACTTCATCTATATCAATTTATTGATTTATTTTTTTTATTAAATTCATGTGCATTAAAAAAAATTGTAGGAATTAATTTCATGTGAATTAATACGTACAAATGGTTGACACTCAGCCACAACTTTCTAACACCTATATGATAAAAAACGGCGGGAAAAATGAGCAATGTAAAGAATAGAGACACTAATATAAGCGCTAGGGCTTGACATAACCAGCCGATCTACTGAGATAAAATGTGTACAAATTATTAGTAATGCATGTTTGATAAAAAATAACAGATAAGTTAGAATGTATGAATTATTTTAATTTTTTCTTGTTTAAAAAACAAGTGAATATAAATCCAGATTGAATAAATATAGAAATTGTCTGAGACTTCAGGATTTTGAGTGTGTTTGGCTGTATTTCTAGCCATTTTCAAAAATTGCTGTGTCTCTCGCCATTTTCAAAATTTTGAGGCTGTAAAAATATGTGAAAATAATTATAGTTTGAAATTTTTTGATATTATATTTTTCCTTTTTTACTTTTACAATTTTTTTTCAATGTATTTTTCATTTTTTTGTTTTGTTTTTGCTGTTTCTTTTTTTTCTTTTTTACTGTTTAAAAATTTTTTTTTTTAAAAGCGTGAGATTTCCACGAGTCTTGGGAAGCGCACAGATACTACACTCTGATTCTAAGTAAGTACAAATGCTGATCCATATATAAATAATGCCTGTAAAAAATAACAGACATTATAAAAAAAATTAGTACTAAGGCAAGAATGCCATTTTCATAAATAGTTCCATTATCTGTACTAGCAAATAGATGCACCCTCCGGGTGCAAGTATCTAAGTTTTAATGTAATAAAATATTGTTTTAAATTAGAAAGGCTAATGAAACTAAATAAGAATACAGATACAAAGATTTGAAACAGAGGGAGTATAATAAAAGATTTGAAACAGAGGGAGTATAATAAAAAATGGAACAACTGAAACTTACTCTTCCATCACTCTCGTCTTTCATTGTTATTTTTTTCTAATTTAAGTATTTAGTTAAAAGAGGAAGTAAATAATAAAATGACAGTTATTGGTTCTTGTTAATGGATTTCATTTAAGATTCATTGAAGAGATTTTTGCTCATATTCAAAAAAGATAAAACCAAACAATTAGAAATC
>CM042137.1:16502340-16504840 GCA_023376005.1 Doryteuthis pealeii
TATATATATATATATATATATATATATATATATATATATATATTAACTATTTAGTTTGGTATCTATAAACAATATGTGTTGACATGGATGCTGAACATATGGACATTTTTTGAAATTATATCATAAAAGTATTTACGTAAGAGTATTAACATTTTTAATCACCATATATATATATTATATATATATATATATATATATATATATATAATATATATATATATATATATATATATACATTCGTGTACATATATGCATAGAAAATAATTCTTGAAATTAATTGAGCTTATTTGTCTTTCTATCACATGATAGCCATGGTCTTCCAAAAGGTTTATCAACTGCCACCTTTAGGGTGTTTGAATCGTTAAAGGATTGGATTGTCCCCCCTTTCGTAATTTATCTGGTTATACATATATATATATATATATATATATATATATATATATATATATATATATATATATGCGTGTCTGTTTCTGTGTCTGTGTGTGTCTGTGAGTGTCTGTGTGAGTGCGAACACGTGTGTGGATATAAGTCTGTTTAATATTATATATATATATATATATATATATATATAATATATATAATATATATATACATACACACACACACAGACACACAGACACACACACATATATATATATATATATATATATATATATATATATATATATATATATATATGCGTGCGTCCAGTATCCAACAAAGATGTTAATCCTGCGTAAATCTCTTTATGATATCTTCAAAGAGTTCAGTAATGGATTCTATGAATTCTGCATTGCAATACCGGGAGGGAAAGTGAGCCTGCAATGAAGAAAGAATACTTCTATTCACTATTCGCATATCCTTATACATATTACACAGGTTTCGCTTTTTCCGAGTAATTGCTTATATTAAAAGTATTTTCGACCTTTTTTCTTTCTCTGTAATACATATATATGCACTTTCAGGAAAGACAAAAATATAAGACATCCTGTGAAAATAAAACTCACTAATAATGATCTGCTATTACACTTCCGAAGCCTCTTTAATTTGCTAGGCTCTGTTCTGACCCTCATATGGCACCCCCCCTTTATCCTATATGTGCTAGAAAGGAGGTGGCTGAAGGTCTTAGTGTCTTGGGTGTGACGTCAATCTGCATCTAGTGGTGAGGTTCCGGTAATCTGAACATTAGTTAGATAAATGAGAGTAATCTCCCCTTGTTTGTTTCACTTTGAGGAAGCCGTTTGTTTTGTTCGGCCCCTTTTCATTTCACCAATCACCAGAGAACTCAAGAACTATAAACAGCGGACACACTAGTAACGGCTTTACGCCAAACAGTGAAATTTCAATTAATGTCCCTCCTACAGTGCTCAACCATAGGGGGTTGGAGCATATTTAAGGTATAATAAAAATATCGAGATGAATATTTACGTTTCTGTAGGTAAATATTTTCTTTTATTTAAATATAGATGGGCGCAAACTGAGCAACTTGTACGATCATGTGATGAGATCTAGACGCCTAGAACCGTCTAGTTGTCCCGATGAAGTCTAAAAAATTAGTATATTTTCTCGATACTCTTTGATCTGCAGCCTCAATATTTATTTTATCAGTAGGTTTTTTTGTGAAACAAGCGACAAAACAGATGCAGCATATTCCATTCTAACATCACCTAGCTCCGTTTTTCTAAACTGACAATCTCAGTGGTGAGATTTGAGGACGTGGAAGACATTAAAGACATATTGGAGAGCAGCCTCACATTCTATAAAAAGTGAAAGCCCAGCAAATTACTGAAGTAAATAAACGTTTCATTCATTATTAATTTCTGTTATGGTCAATACAGCTTCAATCACGTTACTTTCTAGACACCCCTTGTGTGAGTGTATACATATGTGTGTGTGTGTGTGTGTGTGTGGTCTGTGTGTGTGTGTGTGTGTGTGTGTTTGTGTGTGTGTGTGTGTGTGTGTATTTAGTCAGCAGTTTTTCATTAATACAAGTTTGATTAAAGAGTGTAAACAAGGAACTTTTTAATTTCTTATTTAACTCAATTTGTTTACGTACAAGAAAACGCATGTCTGGTTAGAATTAAAGTAAATATTGACAGAAGGTTTCAAATCTCTCCTTCACTTTCTTACTCTTTCTTTCTTTCTCTTTTTTCACCCCTCTTTCTCTGTATGTATACACACACACACACATACATACACATATATATATATATATATATATATAATATAGAGAGAGAGAGAGAGAGAGAGAGAGAGAGAGAGAAACCGACAGTCACCAATCACTGTTGACTGGTTTTCTAGTCTATTCTAAATTATAGAGATGTTGTATGATTTGTACTCTCTTCTCTCTCTCTCTCTCTCTCTCTCTCTCTCTCTCTCTCTCTCGCAAACACATATAAATATATACGTGTGTAGGGGATGTGTGCGCGCGTGTGTGTATGTGTATTGACTGGTCATTTTATCACACTCCCATCCGAAAATTGTTTGAAACACATGACAACGGAATTATTATGTCCAT
>CM042137.1:16509840-16512340 GCA_023376005.1 Doryteuthis pealeii
TTATTATTAGTTAGTATGAAACTGTATAACTGTGCACCAACAAATGACTTTTATTAAGTAGAAATAATTATTTGAAAACATATAATTATATGTATTAGACAGGAATAATTGTAATCATCTAACTGCGTGCAAGTTACTAGAAATGGATATGATTGCATGATACAATATAACTGTGTGCAAAAGATAATCTTAAGAAGTGACTACACAAAAATATGAAAGTAAATGTGCAATGATTGTGATTTCCTAAATTTTAGACTCTCGGTAGTTTGCATACCATTATAATCTATCAATCAATCAATCAGTCAGTCATAACAGTTATTATATTTAGTGTATGTATTTATCTATCTCGTTCGCCACGTGTAGAATGTGACGCAAATGTAACAAGTATTATCAGACAGTGGTAGTATTTATAATCCTAGTAGAATTTACCATATTCCCAAAAAGAAGGAAATTGAGTGTCAGGGATGCGTTACACTAAACTTCCAAATGTGGAAGATCAAAATGCTGTGAAAATCAGCATTTGTGATCCTAACCTTTATTTGGGCGCGAACACTGCAGATTTATCTTTTTAAATGTAGTAAACAAATTACGGCACTTTTCACATGTTCATAGGCTAAATCGAGTATTTATAATTGTTGCTTTTAACGGCATGTTAATCCGTCTGGGGTTATTCTAGGCCAAAAGCTATGGAACTGCCTACATTGTACATTCATATTTACCTTTTGAGTAGTTACTTAATTTTTTTACACGGTAATATAAATTTACCAATCCCTCCGGATGAGCAGAATATGAGACACAGTCAGTTTCTTAAGCGGAGTTTAACAGGTTAGAATTCGGAGTTCTTTCTTCTAGACTGGTTATCTAACCAGGTTTAAAGAGCTCAGTCTGTCATACGATTTACCCTTAGCTGGAGGGGCATTAGGTGAATTAATACCTTTCCCAAGCGTATAAGCGCCATGAGAAATACAAACAGCCTCATCAAATATTAGATCTCGTTTCGCCGTGTCCATTTCCTACGACGGTAACCATTACACCACACACCTTGACGCGGTCATGTGATATCAGGTATTCCTATCTAATACGGAATTTAATTGTACTAGCAAATATATGCACCCTCCGGGTGCAAGTATTTAAATTTTAATGTAATAAAATATTGTATTAAATTAGAAAGGCTAATGAAACTAAATAAGAATACAGATAAAAAGATTTGAAACAGAGTGAGTATAATAAAAGATTTGAAACAGAGGGAATATAATAAAAAATGGAACAACTGAAACTTACTCTTCCATCACTCTCGTCTTTCATTGTTATGTTTTCTGATTTAAGTATTTAGTTAAAAGAGGAAGTAAAGAATAAAATGACAGTTATTTTATCTTGTTAATGGATTTCATTTAAGATTCATTGAAGAGATTTTTGCTTATATTCATTAAAATAAAACCAAACAGTTAGAAATCAATAATACTAAGCACATATTTATTAAATTCGATTTTTTAATATTAATATGCAAATTAGCCTTCCCGTTTACACTGTAAACCACTATCTTGTTGTATATATAAATATAATAGCATGTTATTAATATGTAGATATTAATATTAATAATGTAAGACAATTTTATTAATAATTGAGGTTTAAATAAAAATAAAATCATGGAGAATGTGATGTCAATAACTAAGAGAATTGTGACTTGAGTAGGAATATAGTTTCGGTTACAGACAGAAAAACACACAATCTCCATTATAATAAGATATGATTCTACTAGAATATAGTATATATTTTTTAGTTTGCAACATCTGTGCCTGGATTTGGATACAAGGTTGAGTGAGGTTGTTTTAAATACTATAATAACGTTTGGATTGTAGATTCCAGATTGTCGTATATATCTCAGCAGTTAAGATGGTTTTCATATCATAGTGGGATATTTACCTGCAGTTTTCTTCTCTTGTATACTTTGTATCTGGATAAAGAATTTCTTTTCTCACAGCTGCAGGAAGATTCTGGTGACCTCTTTGGGGTTGGGGCGCAGGCCAAGCTGGTGTACATGGGTCAAAAGGTTCTTCTTGGATATCACCCTATAACTTTTCTGTGATGTTATGTTGTAGCACGTCTTTCCATGTAATGTTGATTGAACTGGGGGAACATATCGTATCTCCTATCGATGTTGACATGCTACGAAGTTTTCGGGAATTAAACAGATTACAGGATTTCTATGGCATCGTGTAACGCGTGGGTTGAATATCAGAGGCAAGAACTAGATGACCTGTAAGCCCGTTGGTTTCCACTGGTAACAACGGTCCATGATGATATTGGGGCATCTATTTATAAAGAGGGGAAGGATTCTAATTAGCATTTTATAGTTATTTTTTTATATATCGAGAATTTAAATGATTAACACTTATTTGTAAATTGAGCTGGAAATTGCTTTATTTTCAATGTTGGAGCATTTGATAGATAAGGTATGGTATGGTTTCTTTGTTTAATGACATATCAACCTTCGAGTGCT